>CM041537.1:10140123-10672623 GCA_023238725.1 Scortum barcoo
GTGTAGAGCAAGTGTAGTGGGGAGAATACACACCCCTGGGGTCCTGGATATGATATTCCCCAGCCTCATCTGCTGACTAAACAGATCTAAACTGATCAGAACTGCACTTCTTTATGTAAACAAGACACTGTCCTAAAGCTGACCCGCTAACTGAAGTTCTGGGATAATTATTCAAATGCTGATGTACAGCAAAAGCCATGATGCCTTCTCTGAATTCTCCTTGATTTATTTTGTTATCCGAAAAGCTTTTTAGACAGTCAAAAGAAAAAAAAAACCCATAGTACTTCATCCAGCCTCTGCTGTACTTTGTGTTTTGTCGTAATTAGTGCTCTAATACACTAAACTGAGATTGTATTAATGTCAGCATGTTGCCCATAGACTCCTAGTGTTGTTTCAAAAAAGAAACACGGCCAGGGAGATTTTTTCATCATTTTCTTTATTTGTTTACTTCATAAATAGACAAATATATCTGTGAACAGTAGCAGTGTATCATCCTGCTGTTCTCAGCTCAGTTTTTCCTGCTCACATTTTTGACATTCACAGCCACTGAACAAGTGCAAATAATCTGAACTGCATGTAGCCCAATTTTTGTTGAGGACACCGAACAGCAACTTCATGCAGCAGTAAGGTTGAAGTTGAAGTAGCTGCTGTTTGAGCTGAGTTGAATTGTGGCTAGCAGCCATGATGGCTCTATGGGAACAGTTGCCTGGTTCAACACCTTGTTCCTGTGCCACTGCTCCAGGCAGTCCAGTGCCTCTGGAAAGGTATTCTTCTCAAACTTATTGGCAAACATGCTGTTCCTGTTGATGATCCATGGCAGGTCTTCGACTCCATAGATACAGATGTCCCGTACGTAAAGACCTGGAAAATGACAACAACAATTTTGCTCTTTTACTGCAGGGCTGACTTTGCTTAGAAACAGAATTGTACATTTCAAACCTTAATTGATTCTCCGTATATTTCTCAGTAGGTTTGTGTGCTTCTGTGATGATTAGATATGTATTTTACTGTTACATAAAATTCTATTTTCTTTTATCTTTAATTTGTAAAATGTCATAAAACGCTGACTAAACCTAGAAGAGAGGAGTAGGTCATATCAAATAAATCCTCATATCAGTCATCTTATCATCTTTTGTTGAGTAAATCTTGTGGCCTTCCACAGTAAATCCTGTCCTGTAATCCTGTCTGGAGCCAAAGAGTGAGGAGCGGGCAATTTTTATGTATGGGGGAGGTTTATGTTAGGAAATAATTAACTGATTCTTGTTTGTGAATGTAACATTGAGTTTAGCCACTAAAATTTACTTCGCTGTAATATTTTGTAATGTGTAAAAAATTAATATGTGCAGTTGAAGAAGATTAGTAGAATTTAAGACAGAGAATAGATGAGCCTTGTTGTTCAGTAATTAATCAATACAATACTGCATCATTATTATTACACATGTACTTCTGTACTGTACCTTTGCAGCCACTGTGTGTCCTTCCCACTTGATCCCTCCACTTGATTGCTCGGATGTCTCCTGACCAGCCTCCGTCTATATGGCTGCCTGGAGCTTCTTCAAAGATATAATCAGATCAAATGAATCATTATTATTTGACCTAATTGCATCATAAAGATTTACTTAGGCCCGTCTGCTATTACCACTTCCACTGTGTGGGAGACAGCCATATATGCGTCTCATAGAAAAAACCTTAGCGTGGTGGTTGCTTGCTGTTCATGGTGAGAAAATTCACCAGACGTGGATATGTCTAACCAGCTTGTAAGTCCTCATCCTTTTTTCCTGTAAAGCTAAAACTATTTTTTTTTAAACTTGCGCAAAGATGACATTTGTGCTTTTCTAAAGTGCTCTCAGGATGCAACGTCTTCTTGACCTCAGTGATATGAATTGTTAACCCTTTCACCTCCAACAGTATGCTCAGCCGCTTCTCTAAGCTTTTCTATGAGAAGCATTCACAGAGCTTGTATTTACTCATCATAGGTATCAATATAAATACAGCCTTCTGAATACCATAAAAACAAGACAAATAAAACAGCTCCTCAAGTATATTTATCATAGCCTTATTTTGTCTATAGAAATGGAAACCTTTTTAACAAATTGCTGACCTCTCAAACAAAATGATCAATATGAATATTGATATCTGTTAGGGTTCAGTGTAAAAGTTACAGCGTAGACATTTAGAAGGAGTTTCTCTCTCTCTCCTTTGCACCCTGTGGCCTTATTTTCACATCAGGACAGGTCTGTTTCTAAGAGAATACAGTTTGTTACACTTTATTGATTTCTCTTAGGGGAAGTAAGCCCATGGTATTTCAGCCACCCTCTTTAGGAGCACAGAGGGACTAATTTCACTTCTTTGGCTAGTAACTAGGTCAAGACCAGGCTTGTCTTTAGGTGTAGATTGAAAACAGTCCTTTCAGTTTACCTCACATTTGATCTCTTGAGATTTGACTTGAGCGTTATTCAAGTATGAGAAATTAGGGCAACTAAGGGTATGTAAAAATGTTCAGTATACAGGAAATTAGAAGGGTACTGCTGCAATATTATTGAAGACAACTGTTCATCTTCACTTCCAATGTTGACGTAATTATCTTCATTTTAAACACTATATGTGGTCAATAAGTTCATATGCTCTACTTTTTTTGTATTTCTTTAAAGAAACAATGGTGCCATCTTTTCAGGTTTTTATTAATACATAAAAAAGTCAATCTTACAATCTTACAACCAGGGTAGCTAATCTCGTTCCTTCCCATGTTTTGACTTGTGTTGGAATGACAATAAAAAAATCCTTGAATCCTTGAATCCTTGAATCCTTTAAATGCTGTCACATTTTATTCAGCACTTTGCTACAGTGTGATTGCTTCAAACTCACTTTAGGGCCAATTTGAAACAGACAGCTTACCTTTGATGTGGTTGAGGGTCACAAAGTAGTGCTCATCTGGACTGAACGTGTCTTTGGACCACTCCAAGAGGTCACGGGCTACTGGGCTTTTCAGAACAAAATTTACAAAAGCATTTGTCAGAGCATAGTATGCTGTTCCAAAATAAATTTCCAGGTTGTGTGGAGGAGGCCCTTTTCTTAGTCCCGACCCTTTTAGAGCTACGTGTGACCCTGTGATCTCCCTGTGCTGGAGCGCTGTCCTGTGCCTCATGTGCACCGGCTGCTTTACCCCAGGCGTCATATTTCTGTCCCTCCACTCTTTGCTCTGCATGTACCTCACCAGTTCCAGGTTGCTCTTGACGGGGAAATCCTGTCCACACAGATTCATCACCTTCCTCCACCGTATCTTGGACTTCGCTAGATCTTCCATGCAGTTCAAGTCTGCTTGCAGGCGGGAAAACCCAGCATATGTTACTGTCTCACTGCGACTGGAGAGGAACGTATTTTCAAAGCAGCTGACCAGCTTCTGTACGGCCTCCTGGTACTCAATCGGAGCCTTGGCGTCCACGTGTATGCAGTAGACATTTTGCGGCATGTAAATGGCCCGCAACAGGCGCACAAAAAGCTCCAGCTCCTTGTGAACAGTCACAATGAATGCTAAAGGGTAGTCCTCCTCCTCACGACTCAGAGGTCTTGTGATAAAGTGAAGGTCTCTAGTCAAATCAGAACACTGCAGGTGACCATTCTTAATATAGCTTTCCACCTATAGACAGAAAGAAAAGATATATCATCACCACAGCTCACACTTCTTACATTTGCTTGTATACTTCTCCAGGCTGGTCACAAATGTAGTGTCAACATTTTGTCAACATGGATCTGGTACATTACTTCTTTAGCCTGATTAATTTTCTTAATTTCTTATTTTACACTTTTTTTAGCCTATCACTACCACAGAATCCTGTTTGAACAGAAACGTGTTCCTCAGTCAAATATATGACTGAAAGCAAAATTTTCCATGCAATTTCATTGCTCTGAAAGTTTTGCTGATAAATCAAGCTCCACTGCACTTTAAAGATTACATTTTAGAAATGCATTAAGAAAGGCTGTATGTTTAAAAAGAACCTAACATACCTGGCAGTCACGGCGGTACCATTTTATTCCTTCCTCCATGCCGGGCAGTAAAGGTTTACATTCAGTGGAGAAGGGCCGGCAGCTTAAAGGCTCTAGGGGCCTGGGCCCTGTTGGAATCCTGGTCCTCAAGTAAATGACTGAACATGTAATAATACTTATCCCCAGGCACAACAGGAAGCTGCATTTTGTCCTCTCAATCTGGCACATAATATCTCTGCTTCACCGTATCCAGACAGCACCACCACAGATAAAACTCCTACAAAAGAAGACAGATTGGTTATTTGCAGTAGGGTCCGAGACCCATGAGGGATATAAAATAGGGTGAAATATGTAGGTTAGCACTAATTGATGACGCCTGTTTTTAGCTCAAGAAATGTAGTTTAGTGTACTGAATTTAGTCTATGAATGACTTTCCTATTGTTATCTGAGATGTGGTGAGTAACTGGCAACACACTGTCTCTGGCTCAGCTTTCTGAAATAGAATATTCAAAAGAAGCATTCCTGAAGTATATTTGATTTTAACTGATCTTCATGTTGTCTGATTTTTATAATAATGCAGAGTAATAAATTCCACCTGTCCTTCTTGTACTGCGCGCCCCAACCAAACTAAATAACAACTGAACAGCTAAGCAAACAAGGAAAGTAAACTATTGCGCAAGATTTAGAAGCAAAGCATAAAGAGAGTTGACAAAGTATACATACATACAGTCTAACACAGTCTACACACCCCTGTTCAAATGCCAGGTTTTTGTGATGTAAAAAAATGACACCAAGATAAATAATTTCACAACTTTTTCCACCTTTAATGTAATGAACCCATAACCTGTACAATGCAATTGAAAAACAAACTGAAATCTTTTAAGGGAGGTAAAGTACAAATAATAAACAACTGAGATAATGAGGTTGCACAAGTGTGCACAAGTGTGCACACCCTCTTATAACTGGGGGTATGGCTGTGTTCGGATTTAACCAATTACATTCAAACTCATGTTAAATGGGAGTCAGCACACACCTGTCACCATTTAAAGTGCCTCTGATTAACCCCAAATAAAGTTCAGCTGTTCTAGTAGGCTTTTCTTACAGGGGTGTGTAGACTTTTTATATCCACTGTATATAACATATATATAATGTATATAATACATATATATATAATACATATATTACAATTATAATAATTAAGGTTTTGGCATAAAAAATGTAATTTCTCCTCAGAACACAAATTTAAAAAGCAGTACTGAAATGATTAGTGAGTTGATTAATCAACTACTTGATCATCATAAAATTTATTATACTAGTATTAAATAATGTTGATCATCAGTCTGCTGTCATGTAAAATTGAAAAAACAGATAATTTCTTTTTATAGCTTCCTTTGTGTCATATTAGGAAATTAACAGACAAAAATTAAGAGATATTCTGAGATAAAAGTTTGCATAATTGAGAAAATTATTTAATTATAATACATAACCATAAATATATACATGAACGTAAATATAATAATTAATTAAACAATTTGTTTATATTAATTTGAATCCACTAAAGAATAAGTTGCCTAAAAAAATTGCAACAATAAAAGCAATAACAGCTTTAACTAAAACATGAAGTACTGATTCAATAACCAAGCCTGGGACGATTATCTGAAAACTCAGGAATTCTTCAGGAGCTACATGTTACAAGGTACAACAGATAGCATTACTCGAGAATATTTGAGAGGAGGGCGGTAACCTTGTGATAAGTGTTTCTGACTGTTTCCACCCATGAGGCCAGAACAGTCCAGGCTGAAATGAACTGGTCTGCTCATTTTGTGGACTGGACACTGGTACGCTAAATTTAAAACCCTCTTTAATACTCGAGTGTGAAATGAAACATAATGCAGGATACAACCACTCAGAGGTTTAACCAGTGACCCGCTGTGTTCCTGTCAAAGCAGGAAATTCTTTATTGAGCTGAGTGTTCCCTCCAAAAATGTTTTTTTATGCTCTGCAACTCTGGTATTACCATGTCGTATAATTTCTTAAATTTCAAATAAAAAAAAAGAAAAAGATTCTTACAGTCCGGTTCCTTCTGCAGAGTAGAGAATGATGCCCTTGAGGACTATTCTTAATCCCATGAAGCGTCCTTATTTGAGTCCCCCCTGCTGTTAAAGCCCTGTTGTTCAGCTCCAAAGGTACAAATATCCATGGAGGCTGCCATGGAAATTTGTGTTTCTAACCTTCTGACAACATTGGTAGAGATTTCCCGTCACCTAAAGCAACTACGGCCTAACATTTAAATAAGGGATACGCTTGCTTCTCGGTTTCTCTTAGTGTTCACTTCTCAGTCAAACACTTTTTGGCTCTGTAGGGTTTGATAATAATCTTTGCATGTTTCAGACATTCATTTTGGGATTACGTTGATCTTTTATCGTTTGTGTCTGGTGTTTAGATGAAACATCTAAAGCTAATATCAGTGTAGCCAATGTAAACAATTACAACAGATAGAGTAGTAAAGACAGAGTGCCAAAGACAGGGCAAAGAGTTCTAGTTACCTTTAGTCTGCAGTTGTTATGGTGAAGGAGTGAGGCGCTTGACATCAGCACCCGTTCTGATCATTGTCACCCAAACAGCTGCTCTGAGCTCATTACTACGATCCATCCCGAGTCCGGTGGAGAGCGCAAGTAATTTCCACTGGCAACATCAAAACAAGAACAGCAGCAGCAGCAGCAGCAGCAGAGTATCTTCTGGTGTATGTTTGAGCTAAATTTGGTTGTCAGGACTGTTTCGTTGTTGTTTCTGGCAGCGAGTGACCTGGGCGGCTGTGCGCTCTGAGCTTGAGACCATGCCTGAGTGAGAGCGAGGGCTTTGTGTTTTTTTTTCCTTCTTCTCTCGTTGCCTTCATAGCTGATTAAGTCGTGTGTCCCCCCCTCCCTCACATCCCCACGAGACACACGAGGCCCGTCCCTGCCTGGTTACCAGCAGTAACACCCACGTTCACACCTGAAACACACTCCCATCTCACACACACCGTCTGTCCCTAGGGCTTCTTCCTCTCTCCTCCCCCATACAGTTTCCTACTCACGTGTGTGTTGCATCTTCCGTTTTTTTATCTTCTTGCTTTCCATTATTTCTCTTCAAACACTTTTACCTGCGGGTCTTTTCTTCTTCTGTTTTTTCCTCGCAAATGGATTTTAGTCTCACTTCATCTGCCCATATGGAGGTGCACACATTGAATTATCCACAGCGTCTCTCCACTGAGGGCTGTCTCTCTGTCTCCTTCACCTTCTCATTGCCTCGTCAAGCAGCTGGTTTAGTGCTGAAGTAAGCAACTGTGGTCAACGTGCTCACCGACTTGATGATACAGTGCTGCGCTGCGTGGCCTGTGTCATTTCTGATAATGGCAACAGCAGAGTGACTGACTTCAGAGCAGCAGCCACAGTTTGTTTGCTGCGTGGTCAGCTTCTGAGATTATCCCTCTTGTGTTGAACAGAGCACATGGCCAGAGTTCACAGCCACTGAGCCTGCATTACGGCAACACAATAGATCCTCTGCTGGTTACTCAGGGATTTAATATTTGTGTTTGTATATGAGTGTTTTTCCCCCTTTTGTGTGGTGTAAATTTTGAAATTTTAAATAATACACTAATATGAATTTAGGATTTTTGGTCATCCATTCCTGTTTTGGAGAAATGCATTTAGGCCAAATTTAGGCCAAGTATTCTATTGTTACCAAGGTTTGTTAAAAGGGAAAAAATCCTCATTCCTGTCACCCAGGTAATAAGACACCAAGTAATATACCGGTCCATTAAACTAGACTGAACAACACACAGCTGTATTTTTAGCTAGTAGAATTAACACCATAGTGATGCTGCCTGGGTGTTTAGCATGTCTGTCTTACATGATATTTGGTGTGTGTCTGTCTTATTGCCTGACTGATTGAATTTATTTCTCTCTGTTTCACTGTGTTTTGAGTTTGGTTTTTGTCTGAACACACCAAAAGCTGCCAGCATGCAAATGAAGTGAAAAAGGACAGAGCTGTGTCAAGGGGAGGACTTGACACATGATCTTTTCCAGTTGTGTAGAACACAGTCTCTCTATCTCTAAAAAAAAAATTCAGAATTTATGCAGTTGCGTATGGAAATGACTTGGATTATTTTACCATTTGCCATTTAAGTCTACCGATCCCTGCCACTCACAAGCAAATTTTAAGATTTGCATTTCTTTTGCAAATTGCAAGTCAAAGTAGGATGACCTGACTAAAGCGTATTTGGAGTTTTCACTTAATCATACATTAAACATGGACTAATGTGTTACAGCTTTCACATCTGACTTTTGTGTAGATGAATCTGGGTGATGCCTTTCTGGAGCTGACTTAAACTTTCCAGAGAATGCCATCTTAAAACCGGCCTAACACCTGAAATATTTATCTGTGAAATTTATGTTTCAGTGTAGGGCACTGGGAAGATCCTCAAGGGACATTGAATGTCAGTCATGCACAGTAAATAAGTAGGTTAAAAGAATTTATCACAGGACTACTAAAAAATACAGTTACAAAAACAAAAACCAAAAAAAACACAGTTATTTTCCAGTATTATTGTATATTGTGATATAAAAATAGCTTAGTATAGTATAAATTTATCTAAAATGATTAATTACAATCAACCACTTCTGTGCATTACTTTGGATATAACTCACAACATATTTAGAACAGCATCAAACTTCAGTATTCATTGTTGTATAATATTCTCACATCCAGTCATTTGGTTTTTAAATTGCTGCACGATGTGCACACGTCACGTTTTAGAGATATATGAAGAATATAAACTGCTTTCACATAAATCTTTACATCTGCTGTAAAGGTGTCTCTCCTATTTGAGTCAGTATTTCTTACCTGGGCTGTCATGTTTGTGTTTTTAGTGCGGGGACCCGTTTAAATTGGACGATGTTGTTGTGCTCAATGGAACAAAAGAGGAGGTGGAGAAGCTGAGGGAGAAGATGGAAGAAAGGCGGTCTAAAACCAAAATTAAGGTGGGTGATCAGAGTTGAATAAACTATAAAAAAGAAAAACTATAAAATATTTTGATTGAATTCATGGGAGTGATTTGTTACCTGTTAGCTTCTGAATATTATTTGTCTTTGTCAATATAAAATCTCTATATATATATATAAATTCTGTCAGGCATTTTTTATTGATTTTTTTTTTTTTGTAATGTTAAAAAAATGAATGAATACATTCTCCTTCCTGTTTTAGAAATCAAAGAAGAGCAAAGCAGCTGAAACTGTGTCCACACCATCAGAATCCAAAGGTTTGTGTCAGGTCTGGTGGGGGCATCATATATCGTTGTTCAGGCAAATGGGTTAGCATTTACATAAACAAAACCAAGCAGCTAAAACCCGCCAGAACCTTTACCTCTTTATTTGAATAATGTTTTGAATGTGCTGTTGTGTAGTTTTCTGGGTTATTCATTAATATTTATCTATAACTTTCCTTGCACTAAATTTCACTTTACACTTGTGTATTAAATGTAAATACAGAAAAATACAATTCTGTTTTAAAATGACGCCACATAATGTGACACCACCATCTGCCACTAAAACTTTGAATTAGTGTAGTACTGTGGAAATTGATTATGCATGTAACTTGTAAGTCACCTTGGTCCTTAGACATCTTATCTTACGATAGTGCAGATGTGATAAATGTCCCCACAGTGATTTGTTGGGGCTGGATTGGTCATATTTCCAAGTTTCTCTATGCGATAAATCCCACATACTTATCACAGTTACCTGACTTTTTCAGGCTTAGTCACACCTATGATGTAGTCACAGAAGGTGTAGTGGGTTTTTTTTTTTTTTGATTAGTCATAGGGTTCAGTCTCATTTGTAGCTTGAAAAAAAAAAAAAAAGCTTTTCTATTTGCTTTTAGATATTTTGGATTGAGAACAGATTACTTCATTCGTGCTGTGACTTTGTTTCTCTCCTGCATCTTCTTGAAGTCCACTATGATACTCATTTCTCTTGCTGACATTCAGACAGACGTTGTTGCACAAACTCCATCTCAAGCCACATTATTGGTAACATGTAATATGCAAAGGTGGACTTTCCCCAACAGTAAAAAATAAAAATATTGATGGCATTCAGGGGTTATCCCGAGAAGAGCAGTTTTATTTCATAAGATGTGACTTTTAACTTGGAATCTCTGTTTTACAGGTTTTTTTTTACTACAAAGTGATCATTAATAATCATAATTAAGTTACCACTGCTGTAACTTAACTATAAATGCAGAGCAATGAGTTCAACATTTCTAATTTACTGCATCACATCAACGTTTTTTTTTAATCTCCCACCCCATCAGGGCTGTGATTGGTTGGTTCAGAGTGCCCAGCGACTTTATGAAATTAATGTTCGAGTAAGACACCCAGCTAGCCAAACCGAAGCCCTGCTTATCTTATCCCTGTTGTCCTGTGTGTGACTGTTTCAGCTGCCAAACCTTGATTAACTGTTGAACTTGGCCGCTCTCTCTGCTCCAAGCGCCTTCAGGCTCACAGGGCTGAGATGACTGACCGCTAACAGCGCCAAATGAATGAGTTTCTCTTATTCAAATATTTTGCTGCATCATCCTCAAGCTTTCAACGTCCTCTCTCGTATTTTATCCATCTTGCTCCACTATGCTCTTTATCAAAATGACACTTAACAGGGGTGGGGAAGGGTTGGACTGGACCGAGCCAAAAGTGACTCACTGGGAGAGAGAGAGAGGCTGACAGATGTAATATCCACCCCACTCACCTGGGTCTGTTAGCCACACAGCACGTTGTTATTTTTATTTAAGCTCGGGCTGGGGTTATTTAAAAATATGGAGATTTTGCTTTGCATTGGCCCCAGCTGTGCAGAGGCCCAGCATGAAAACTCCCGGTTCTCCTGTTGGCCACTCTGACTAATACCTGAAGACATGGAAGAGCTCAGGCCCATTTGCAGGGGCCGAACCCCTGGAGATATGTGAACAAAACAGTCAAGATTTATTCATCTAAAACATTACAGACTTCGTAAAAATGGTAGAGAAAAGTGAAAGCAGTTAAGGGACCACGTGTCTCATGATGGCGTGGCTTTGTGGTTTTGTTTGGGTGGAGAAGCGTGTGTCAGAGCTGAAAGGTGTTGAGGTAGAGAGACAGCACTTCCTGTCTGGTTTGCCTGTACAGTCAGGTAGCTCACGTCTCAAGTGAAACAGGCTGATGCTTTCTTTTATCTGTGACCCATATCAGAAGTTTCAGAAGCGTCAGTGAAACAGGGTAATAGCGCAGCCTTTTTCTTTCACGCTCGTGGAAGATTTTTCTAAATTCTTTTAAAAGTCAGATATCTTTTTTAGATTTTGTTTTATTATCAGGTGAAACAATGGGAAATAGACTATTATTGCAAACTCCATGTAGATACCCGGGTTATAGTATTTAGTACTTATATTAAATATATTATTAGGGATGCTCACAAGCAAACAAGGTCCATAATGAATTTAGCTTGAATGAAAAACCTTTTATTCAGCTATTTGCAATTCATTATCAAGTCAGTCTGGTTTTATTATAAGTATTTTATATTTGATTTGAAACAATAATAACTTGTGTACTGTTTATTTGAAGAAAACATCCTCTTTGTTGTTTCTTTGTGCAGATGACAAACAGTCTCCACAAGAAGATGTGGCAGGGAAGAGCTCACAACAAAATGGCGGTGAAAGCAGCCAGTCAGGTAGCAAGCCACACTTTTGGTTCAGTGTTGAACATTGAACATGGAATGGCTGTCAATCTGAAAGAAAACTACTTAAAATTAAAATTGCTTAAAAAAAAGGATAATACACATTTATGTTGTCAGTTGTGAATCAGGTTGTGCCTTATGTGAGGGCCTTAAACTCCAAAAAAACAACATTGGCTTGGTGTCAAATCAAACACAAAATCGATGCAAACTATGCAAACGAAGTCCAGTGGCCTCTTTTTCATATCCTAAACTTTCTGTTTAAATCCTCCTCCTTTTTAAAATGTTTCTTCATTCTTTCCTTTGTTTTTTTTTCTTTTTCTCTTCATCTCGCTTTTTTTAATCCCCACCGTTATTTGTCATTTTACCACCTAGCTGTGGCCGGACCCTCTGGATCCTCCAGCTCCTCCACAGACACCAAGTCTTCCACTTCCTCCGCCACCAAGAGATCCATCCAGGACATGACTGAGAAGTCGGAGGCCTTCAAATCTCTGTTCACCACCCACAGCTCCGCCAAGCGCACCAAAGAGCAGACATCCAACTGGGTCACCCACACCCCCTACCACTTCTAATAACACTACTAACAACTCGCTCAAAGATCAAGCAAACCAAGCAAAGATCACCATTTTTAGATTGCGCCACAAATTGTGACCCATTAAATATCCATTTCCAATAAACCTAGTTCTACATACTCACACACACATACAGACTCACACACACACACACACACACACACACATACATGTATATATACCCACATGACCTCTAATAATGTCACCAACATGTGGACTCCTTCCCAGCTTGTCTCTTCAGTCTCCCAGTAGCTCAGTGTTTACATGTTGTGAACATTTTGTTAATGGCTCCCCAAGCTGTTCAGGCTTTGTTTTGTAACCTAATTCCTCCCCCATGTATTGCCCCCAGCATCTCCACGTTCTTAGTCATAGGCGCTTTGAGAGTTGACGTCAGATTAACTTGATTATCTCTGTCACTCTGCTGTCTCCTAGTGGACAGAGCGCAGCTTTTTAAAATGATTTCTCCAGAGTTCAGACTGTTCGAGTAACGTTACATATTGGCTTGATTTCCCTCCTCAGTACAAAAGCTCCACATCTCTCTTACTGTGTTATTCCTGTCTTTTGTAATTATTGTCTATGAATGAACACATGTAGGTCATTGTTCTTTTTTTTTTTTTTTTTTACTTTGGCCCATATTTTGTCTTTGTGGAATATATTTAACTTGTTTAGAAGATGGATTTCAAATAAAAAACATACAACATAAGTAGCTGAAATGTAACAGGGCAATATGAAACATCCTTTAGGCTCAATACATCAGTGTTTTCAGGTTTTTGTGTTTAAAAAAAAGTGCTTCAAACCTTTTTGGGAGATCTTTAGCATGAAAAATGACTCAATATGTTGACTTTTTCAGTTTAATTCTATAGCAAAATGTAGTGAAATTCAATTATCGTATTTCTTTATAGAGATTAAAATATCTTTTTTGCAATTGGACAGACAGCCATTTCTTTTTTCTTTTTGTGCATGTAACGGGCAAATGTTGAAATAAATTTCTCTTCAATCCTATTTCCTTTCCTCACTGGAAATTTGCATGTCGCTTTTATTGTATGTTTCATCTTTTAATACAAAGCTTGGTTTCACAATGCTATGTGTAGAAAGGAGAGCAATAATTACCCGTGATGACAGCAGCAACAACAACTCCCTGTTGTGCCCTTCGAGGGAAAATTCACGCCAAACACTAACTATAAAAAGCTCTCATTACATACAGCAGCTTACATGTGTTTACACTGAAGGTGTGAAAATAACATCTGTTCTGACGTTTAGTGTTCAGAGTGCTGATCCGGAGACACAGCTGGCAGCATCTAACTCTATAAATATTACTGAAACACACATTGTCCTGTTGTTTGGTTGCTGCCACACATATGGTATTGCTTAGATGTCCTCCAGTGATATAGGAGATCAAAACAGGAGCTTCTGATCAGATAGTCCAGTGATGCAGCAAAATCGGTCCTGCCTCTTTTTTAAGGCAAATGCCAGTTTTCTTCTTGTTTCCTCTCTTGTATGTTGAGCTTCAGTGTGCAGAATGATGTACTGAATGTGCAGCATTTCACACTACAAGTGTTTCACATGAAGGTGGAAAATTTCTCTTTGATCACCTTAAATCTTGTGTTAAACATGTTGGAGCACTACGTTGTGCCATTACAGTTAGTTTAATAAGAAGCCATTACTGATCCAATGTGCGATTTAAACACACGTAATCTCAAAACTTGAACCCCCAGAAAATGGTCTTTGCAGTGAAGCAGTGTTCACTCAAAAGTCGCCAGAATGAATAATATTTGCATATTATATATAATATATATATATAAATGCAAATATCTATCTATATATATATATATATATATATATACATACATACATATGTCCATATATACACATGCATATATATACATATATAATTTCATTATAATTTGTGAAGCATCAATTAATCAGTTTCAACTAGTATCAACTAAATTGTTTACTATCAAACAATTGTAATGAAGGAAAAAGTACATTATTTTGCTCAGAAATGTAGTGGTGTACAAGTATAAACTGGCATGAAATGGAAACAACTCAAATAATGTCCAAATACCTTAAATTTGTGCTTAAGTATAGTGCTTTACGGTGTTACACCTATATAAATATTTTCATGTTTAAAATGAACTCCGTTCAAATAATACATCCAATATTTCACCCCCTGTCTGCTGTAATGTGAGGATGCAGCCACAGGGGGGCAGCAGAGGCCTCCTTATCACACACTCCTGATTTTATGGACTCCAACTGTGGTCACAAGATCCAAAAAAAAAAAGAACATAGAGAGGGGAGTCTGTCTGCTTCTCATTAAGTGTAAGTTACACCATAAATAATCCAATCATTGTGGCAAAAAAAGAAATTAAATAAACACTGCGTCCTTTTGTCTTCATCCAGCTGTAGTCGATGACATGTTTCCCTGTTCGTTGTTGATTTACATCTTTCTGCGCACGTTAGTTCATTCAGTCGGTGGTTTGCAGAGGAATAATGCATCAATAATAAAACCCACACAAGCTCACGTAAGTTTATTTTTCTTTTTTTTTTTTTTTTTTTACTTTTTGTTTCTAATTGACCTCTTGCGCAGGAGCAAAGACGGATACATTTTCCTCACAAACCCTTTTCGTTTGTGTATTTTTCTCAGCAGCACTGTGTTGGCTTTTTGTGAGCTCCAAATTTTTGGAAGCACCAAATATGCAATTTTTTTATCTGAGCGGACCCCACCCTGCAAGAGCGAGTTGTGGGATTAATATTTATTGACTGTGCATTTGAAAGAAAGAAATTGCAATAAGATTTATATCAAATTCAGCATGCATCTTTGGAATTTAAATAAAGTTAAAAATATATATATTGGCCAATACGTGTGCAGTCAATAAAGAAAAGAATCCATGCAGCTGCTTTTAGGCGTTAAAATGAATCTTTAGAAGAATAATGATAATGTAAGACACGCACATTCGTTCCCATTATATATATTTTCTGATTCTTTGAAATTGTTTGGTGAGGCTGTATGTGATGGCAGGTGTTGGGGAGTGGAAGAGGATGGGAGGGGGGTGCAGATCAGAAAGGTGGAGCTATTTTCTCAGAGTGAGATATGTAAGCTGCATTCCCGAGCACACCGCGAAGACACTTTGATCTCTTCATTAGTTTAGGCCAAAGTATTTGAGGGAGATCAGATAACAGGAGCCATTTCGAGCCTTAAAAAAAAAGAAAGGAAAAAAAAGAGAAAAAGCTTAGGTGGCTTTTGAAAGCAGATTCTTTTGGTCAGCCTGGGGCGATGTGGCTTTTTGGGGGGGGGGGGGGGGATTACCTCACCTCGAAATTTCCTCACGTCTTTTTTTTTTCACCTTTTCTTAAACTTTAGCCTGTATGACACAGTTTCTTTTTTTAAACTCAACAATGGCAGACAATTACGAGACTTAATGTAATACTGCCTCAATCAAAGATCTAATCCTGTGAGTCCCATTTCAATCTCACATTGTTAAAATAAAACCTATATGGTGTTTTTATATATATTTATATATTTATATATATATATATATATATATATATATATATATGCCCTATGCTCCTTTTTTCTCACATCACATTAAATGCTGCTCTTCGCTGAGGATCCCACGCGGGATGTTTTGATTTATCCCTCTCAGGTGTGCGTGTGTGGCGTTGGGAGTTTGCGCATGCGCCGTGCACGCCCGTCAGGTGAAGACGCCGCAGTCAAAAGCTCTGCTGCTTTCACTCATCTGCTGCGTCTCGGTGGGATTGCTGTGACCGGAGCCTCGCAGATGTCTGTGTTGGAGAGGATAGACTGGAGGGTGAGTAGTAGCAGTATTTTTTTTATTTCCTCCTCTCCCAGCTGACTCGGCTTTAGGCCGACCTGGATCACTTTATCGCGTTTTATTTGCTGCTCAGCCTTTTTTTTTATTGCTTTATTACCGAGATCACCTGTTTGCAATCGCACAGCTCCGCGTGGAAGAATAACGCGAGGAAGGCCGAGACATTTATTCTCTAAAAAGAAAAAAAAAATGGAGTAATTTGGTTTGAGGCTACTGGATTACAAACCAGTGGTGCTGTTTATGATCGACTTTGAAACAGACTAAAAAAAAATACTTTGGCTTTTTTCCCCCTTGATTTCTAACCAAAGCGATTTATTTTATTCAATTACAGAGTAATAAGAGAAAAAGCCCCCAAGGAACAGAGAGATATCACAGAGGAATCAAATGCAGTTAAAGTCACTTCACTTTATGTGCACATAAGGTAATGTAGGTGATATAACATAATATGGATGATTTAAAATCATTAATATAACCTGAATGTCACAGTGACCTTTATTAGGAGCTCTGTGGTGGCCTGCTTGTTGGTGTTTGGATTTTAGTGTGATTTATTATGGAAAGCCTCGTCATAAATCAGTAATTAACGTGCCATTTCTTATTCATATGGACACTATATCTATTAATAGCAAAACAATTGAAAAGAAAATCACTGTTCAGAACTTCCTGGTTGATTTGTGTGCCTTTTTTAATTTGTGCGGGCGTGGATCTATTTAATCTTCACACCTGACTCATCAGCTGGGCCGGGTGTCAATTCTTATTAAAAAAAAAAAAAAAGACAAGCCGATCATCATCATCATCGTCATCAGGATCTTTTTAAAACATCACCGTCAGGCCAAGCGTGACTAACTTCCCTCAGATCGGCTCTGGAGATGTAAAATAACATTTTAATCAGCGCTCAGTTCACTTCAACTCCGCATCACAACAAGCCAAAAAAAAAAAGAGATAATCCTCCCCGTCCTGTTGTTCATGAACAGCCGATCATCACGGCTTGGCTGGACAAGACGCCACAGGCTGTTGTCCTGGAAGACAAAGGTCTGTCCAGTAATCTCACAAATTATAATCTGACATTTAGTGCCCGTCAAATGATACAAAACCAATTAATGAAATGACTCTAATTATTCTGGACACACAGCGGGCCTGCGTTGTTTTGTGTTGATGAAAGACATATTTTATAATCCTGCTTTTTTTTTTTTTTTTAAAATTAAGGTTAATAAAATGAACTAAAACTTAAAAACACTAACACAACACCAAAACTAACTAATGGATAGTTAACTCGTTGTAATTAAATAATGAGAAGGGTAAAAAGAAGACCTTTTGTCTTCACTTTGGGATTTTGATGCATATCAAAAGGTTCAAAGCAGCCTTGTTTTGGACCCTGCAAAGCTCCACCAAAAATGTAAATGAAGTTAAGAAAGACTTGTTTGTTGAGATCCTTTGAGCTTTTTTAGAGAGAGAATGATGCTGCTGAAGCCTCGGGCTCAATGCGGTTTGAAACAAGCGCTCAGCCACCACTGTGAAGCACCAACACTGAAATGTCAGGGCCTTCATTTGAATGCCTATTATTCCATTCAGGGGAGAGATGCCTTATCTCGATATCTGACCGATTTTTGCGCTCAGAAATCAACCGAAGACAGTTTGAGTTGGTAAACACGCAGAGCACGAGTATTTGTTTGAGTTAAGTGGCTTGAACAAAGCACATTAAGATACTCATCTGCTATAGGCTACGTGTGATAACAGAAAATGCAAATAATTATAATAGCCAAATGAGTAACAAGAATAACAATAACAACAACAACTACCACAATGATATTATTCTTTGTATTCTTCTTCTTATTATTATTATTAGTAGTAGTATTAATATTAGTATATAATATATTTTTACATATATTTATGTTTAAAGCTGGAAGTCACCAATCTTCATTTCGTTATGTATATGTATGTATATTCTTGATTCTATATGCAACAAGTATCATGATCAAAATATATATTACGTGATTACGTGTAATAAAAACTAAAAAAATAACTGCAAAAATTAAATTATTTATATTGATGTATGCTTACTTTAAAATCAGTAATAAAAACGAGGTTAAGGTTTTATTAATTAAAAAAAAAAGTAAAGAAAAAAAGACCCAGCGTCACCATCATCATTTCGTCTCTTCTAACTAACTGTGAGGATGTGATTGGTGGACAGGATTTCCACGGAGAGCCGTAACCTCTCAGTAACCTAGCAACCCATCACCGCAGCATTACTTAATCCGAGTTGTGCTTGTTTTGGTACAGATAGTGTCAGAAAAAAAACAAAAAAACAAAACAAAAAAAAAAAACAATTATTTTCACTCAGCAACAAGTGAAAAGAAGTTGTTTAAAGATTAAAAGCTGATTCTCTGAGCACACTTCGTTCACCCCCGGCCTCGGTGTGTCTAGAGGAGATTATAATCCTAAACCAGGGCCTACAGGTGTCCTCCCACACATTAAGAAAAGAAAAAAAAAACCCTTCAGGTAACTGCTGGGGCTTAAAGGAAGATTAAAAAACACGCATAGTTAAGCCGAGCCGAGGCGCTGAGAGGCTTCACTCACTGAGAGTCCGCGGGTTTAAATGTCTTGGCACCGAACACACGGACCGAGCTCTGATTGGACCGCTCCCCCGCCAATCAGCAAGCACCTTCATATTATTATTTTTTATTTCAGTGACATCACCGCGCAGGGTGCCGCCCACCCGCTGCGGGCCGCGCACACATCATTATAATGAGACTGTGAGGCTTGAACGTCGCGGTTTCGTCCATAAGAGGGAGTCAAGTTTTCTTACAAGCACAGTTTTTTCGCCCACCGAGAGAGAGAGAGAGAGAGAGAGAGAGAGACTGGGGGGGCTGACGGCTTGACACAACCATTATTTTCTCCCATAGCGGCTGTGGAGGCTCATATCTGTGGTCGGACAGTCAGGCGGTCGGTCAGTCAGTCCAGCCTTTCAGCCGCAAGTTCGCCTCTTCTCCTCCGCAGCTGAAGAACAAGAAGGGGTGTTCATGATCACCAGGAAGCTCTTAACGTGTCCACACCTGGATTAACACGCAGGCGACAATATTTTTTCTTCTTCTTCTTCTTGTGTGTGTGTGTGTGTTTTTTTTTTTTTGGTAAGGAGACTCTCGTTTTGTCTTCTGTCACAATGTTGTGGAAGTTAGCCGACAACGTGAAATACGAGGATGACTGCGAGGTGAGTTTCGGTAGAAAGAGGGAGGAAAGGAGGAAAATGTGTGTGTGTGTGTGTGTGTGTGAGAGAGAGAGAGACTGACACCGAGCGACAAAAAGTTTGACAATCGAGCGGCAGTGGTTTGATTTTTATCACATGCTGACGGTGTGATAAGATAAAGAGAGATAAAGGTATGGGGGCAGAAGGAGGAGTGGACTAACAGCTTTCAACAGGCGACGACAGGAGGACAAAAAAAAACTGCCATAAAAGCCAAGTTTGGAAAAAAAAAAAAAAAAAAAGCTAAGAGACGCCTACAACTGTAAAAACAAGAAGCAAGACGCAATTAATTTTTTTAAAGAATAATGCGTGATATTTATTTTCTTTATAAGAACAACAACAGCAAAAGTAATAGGCCTCACAATAATAATAATAACAATAATAATATATATATTTATATATTAAGCTTCTTTATAATTAATTTCATATAATTCCAATAAATAACTTAATTTAAATAATTTTTCATTCCCACGCTAAAAATACAATAATAATAATAATAATAATAATCAAATAGTCATATCAAATTTATAGTCTAAATCTCCTCTCAGTCTTCATCCTCAGTGGACATCATGCCGGTGGGTGTCTCTCACTTCACCCCCTTGAGGGACAAGTGTCACCCCTGTACCTGCCGTCACCTCTCACACCTCTCCCCCCTCCTCCCAGGAAAGGCACGACGGTAACAGCAATGGGAATCCCCGCCTGCCGCACCTGCCGGCGGTCAGCCAGCACCTCTACAGCCCGTCTCCCACCCTCTCGCACTCGGCCAGCTCGGACTTCCAGCCCCCGTACTTCCCGCCCCCCTACCAGCCCATCTCCTACCCGCAGTCCAGCGACCCTTACTCCCACCTCGGCGACCCGTTCAACATCAACTCCATACACCAGTCGCCGTCGTCCAACCAGCAGCAGGCGTGGCCCGGCCGGCAGGGCCAGGACGGGCTGGGCGCGCACGGGAGGAGCGGCCTGGCGGGTCAGATCCTCGGCCTGGAGGGAGGCTCGTCCGGGGTGAGGAGGGACGGGTTCCGCCGGCCGGAGCTGCTGCCCCCGCACGGCCACAGCATCGAGTCGTCGGTCATCGGGGACAACATCGGGATGCACGACATGGGGCACACGGACTTGAGGACGTCCAGGTGAGGGGGTCCGACTGAGAGGAATACCTGAAACCGCACTTAAAAAACCAAAGTGTGTGTGTGTGTGTGTGTGCTGCATGTGTGTGTGTGTTTTACTGTGGTCCATTTCAAAATACCATGCAAGCAGTTATTTTGACATAGGAGATAAAAAACAGCAGCCAGAGGTCACCACTATAAAGTCACTGCAATATTACAACTAGCTATATTATATTTCTTTGTTTTGCATGAAAGAGACAAAAGAGAGAAAGAGTGTTTTGACAGAAATTATTCTCAGTCTGCTGAATTTCTCATTATTGTTTTTTTTAAAGAAAAAAGAAAATATCATATGGGTGCTTATTTCTGCTTCTGCTCTTTTTTTATCAGCATGTAGATGACCACAGTATTATTATGGCAGATCAGACAGTCATCAAAAAAGGTGAGTTTACTTCACGTTTGTTACTGTTCTTCGGTGCCAAAGAGCCTCGCTTCTGTTCATTTGAAAAGAAAAGTTACAGGAAAAAAAAACATTTGCTGCCTGGGGTACATGTGCCTTTGTGCGACCGAATAAAGATGCAGTAATTACTGGCAAAAGGGCTGGAAATTTACTGTAAGGACCATATTTTTCTTTCTCTCTCCACTTACTTGGATTGTCATAACAATTACCTCTATAGTGGCATGTCAGGGCACTATGGTGCGAGAGTGCAGCAAAGGAGGAGTCTTGTATTTGTACTTGCACTGCACACACTGATAATCCTCGTAGCCGCGCGATGCACTTATCTAAGCTCGACGTGATCCGCGGCCTATTCTGTCGGTGAAGGCGCTTGAATGGATGCCCAGTGGGAAAGCACTGATCCCTTTCAAAAAACACGACAGGCTATTGACAAGACATGAAAATTGGGCAATCTCACATCCTCGGCGTTGACTGTGAGAGAAGAGGAAAGCTTTGGATCAACTTTAGGCTGGCTAAGCTCGCAATTGCAGCTCTTTTCAGTTCACGTTAACAGGAAATTATGAGTTGATCTTGAGGCAGTGTTTGGCTCTGCAGAACCAGCTTTTTGGCGGGGTGTGGCATTAGGCTTGCATGTGAAGGACAGTTTAGTAATTTGTTGGGACATGAACTGTTTTGAGGGAGAACTTACTCCCGCTGTTTTGTCATCAGGGCTCCATTAAAACAGACTTTGAGTCAGAGTGAGATCAGCTTGAGCAACATCGTTCAGCTGCTTTGCTTTTTGCATGTTTATTCAAACCAAAAATTCTGTAAAAATCTGTAAAACTATGATACAGCACTTAAGCATATGTATGTTTTACTTTTCATTTTAAGATAAAAATCCCATGCCTTAGTTTGTCACGATCGTGCCTGACCAATATCACAGCAATCACGGCAGTTTGGTTAATTCAATGAAATGTTTATGCTGATTTACAGTAAATACTTTGTTGTTTTTTTCCAAAGCTTCATTGCAAAAAAAAAAAAAAAAAATCCTACAACATTACGGCGCATAGTTACAAGCAGACAGCCATTTGCACAGCACAGTAAACCAACCGGTCTCCATTTGTTACAGAAATCAGTGATGGCTCATTATATTGTTCCCATGCTCAAGGGCACGCTATGGGCAATCTAGGTTTACCACTTGTAAACAATGGCATGTCGTTCCCAGCCATGTGCCCCAGAGGAGCCTTAAAGTTACTGACGTGACTCTGTGATTTCTGTCTCAGTATTAGGACTACGAGGTGGCAGGAACCTTGATCGCTTACAGAGGACTTATTATCAGGGGGGCATTCTTGCGGGTGAGGATGAAGATAGCTGTGTTTTGTAGTGTGCTGTATTGTTTTTGTTTTTGTTTTTTTTTTGTCCGGTGCCTGTCAGCAGTGCTTTTGTGGGGGTTGAAAATTTCGTCTAACTTCAGAACAAGCAAAAAAAAAAAAAAAAACACACACACACACACACACACACACACACACACATACACACACAATATCAATATATCTAGAATACTGAGAGCCTTGTGAGACCAAATAATAAACAGCACTGAGGAGCATCTGTGGCTTAGATGAGGGCCAAGTCTGTATGTGTGTACCTGTTTGTGGATGGTGTTTGGCATGAGGGCATTTTGTGCTCCAGTGTTTGGAAAAGCACACAATATTTCAAAAGTCTTCAGTAGTTGTTTCTTGTATAGTTTCCTACAGCAGACACTGGTTTTCTCAGTCGCGCAGAGCTGCACACACACTCTTCCTTGTGATTACGTACAAGAAAACACAGATTCCCTTTTGCACAGAGAGGATTATGATGATTAGACCTTATGTACATACACAGGAAAGGTGTATATATAAACAAAATCCTATTGCAAAACCAGAAACTTTTTTTTTCCCTTCTTTTCTTTTGTGCTTCTTAACTCCTCAGCTCACCGATGTTCTCTTTTTTTTTCCCCCCTTCACCCTGCAGGGCCTGTCACTTTACCAAAAGGCAACGCGCTGGGTCTTCCTTTCCAGAAAGAGTCCCTGTTGGGCATGGTATCGAACCCAACAGAGGTGTTCTGCTCCGTACCGGGCCGGCTGTCCTTGCTGAGCTCCACATCCAAGTACAAGGTTACCGTGGCCGAGGTCCAGAGACGTCTGTCGCCCCCTGAGTGCCTCAACGCTTCGCTCCTGGGAGGCGTTTTACGCAGGTCAGAGCTCAGACTCAATCAGCACGACTTCAGGCTGGATTTGTTGTGCTTCCCTGACACTGCTGTCAGCACAACGCAAGCGTACAGTAGCGCCGATTCACAAAAAATGAAGGAAACTAACTAAAACATAAATAATCTATTTGGATTTTTATCGATATTTCTTCAACCTATCTACAAGGTTGCCTCAGATATAAATAGTCATCAAACTGAGGAGTTCCAGCTCTAGTGATCTGTAGACTAAAGCTCAGCCGCCCATGGGAAAGGCTCGTCTAGGAGCACAGCTTGGCGGCTCAGTTGCTCTGGCTCATCATTTGTTTTTTGTTTTTTTGCATAAGGTTCGTGACATTCTTTGTGTGGTCTGCAATTTTGGTTCTCGGCTTCCTCCGGGGGATAGGTTACATCAACACAGTTAGTACCAATCTAAAAGGGTCTGTGGGTGTGTTTTTGTGTGAGTATTTGGGTGGTTTGTCAGGGGTTGCAACATGGGCAGCTTTATCTTAGCGGAGAGCAGTTGACCTCATGGCACATATGTTAGTGTGGCAGTCTGTTGAGGGACCGCGAGCTTACAGCGCACCCTTGACCCGAGCGTTTTCTGCTTGGAGTGCACGTTTGCCACTTCCCATGTGCCTGTGTTAATGCTGACACACACACATAACACAATCACACACATTTTTAAGTAGGTCATATAGCAATAGGGATCGTTAGCAGAGGGACAGAGGGAGAGATGGGGATGCAGGGGTGGGGGCCCTCGTACACACACGCCTCCCTGAAGATGCTCCCTCTCTCACCCGCCGCAGAGAGGGAGAGCTTGGCCGCCAGTCATGCGGAAAACTGAATCGGCCTTGGCAAGTGGGGATTTTAAGTGTTTCTGCAAACGCGTGTATGAGTGATCTCTCTGCTACGCTTTTTCAGTGGAAGCATCAATTGAGTCTGTTTTTTTTTTTTTTTAGGTCAGAGCCTGTTTGCGTGATTTATTTGTTATCAAGACTGCACAATGCAAGCGAGTGTTGGGTGTACTCTGACAGGCTATCTCTGCAGTATGTTCGGCGGTCTCTGTATTTTAGATTAAAGAACAATAATCATACAAATCCACTTGGTCTGCCCCTCCAAATTTAAGGATTAAATGTCCTTAAGCAGATATTAATTAAAGGAAAATACTTGTGATAATCTGTGAGGTGATTGGTAAATGCCATACTCATTTCTTAATCCTTTTTAACTTGATCTTTTGCAATCATGCATTATCCGTTTGATTTACTTCAAAACTGTAAACTTCTGTGTTCTCCTTCTGCAGAGCCAAGTCAAAAAACGGAGGTCGCTCCCTGAGAGAAAAGCTGGATAAGATTGGGCTCAACCTGCCTGCAGGAAGACGGAAGGCAGCTAATGTCACTCTGCTTACCTCACTAGTAGAAGGTATGACTTGTCACTCAGTAGCACATAGCACCTTCTCAGGGTAATTGCTGTTTGCTGCCGCTGGAATGCCGCTTTAATAGTGCGAGTCTCATAGCGAGTGTGCCGCACGGTATCTTAAGCCATGCCCCAAACACCGGTCATTGTTGAAATACTCCATTCTATAAAGACTATGTGAGTGGCGCAAAGCTTTCTTTCCCAGGGTGATTCTGTCAGTTTAGCTAAAATGAGAGCGACTGAGCTGATGTTTGAGCACAAGCTGGTTGTCTTGAGCTACCAAAAAGGATATTTTCAGGTTTGTAAGTGTCTGGATAACAAATGGAGCAGCAGAATAGTTTTTATTCTGTTTTATTTTGTATCATGCTGCACACAAAACCATAAGTTGTACAATACCTGATAAATTCTTCCTTAAAATGTCTGCATTTCACAGCCACAGATCTTCAGTCATTTAAAGGAGTCACGTAGTTGCATTGGCAGCACAACATGTTACCTTCGACTTCTTTCGTCAATGCCTTAAATACTAAAACAACACCGTCAGTCATACCTTAGCCAGACACTTCTCCGCGAATATGTTATCACTTTTATCACTTCTTCTCGCTGCGGGCTAAGGTAGAATATTTTTTCCATCTCTTGCTCCCTACACGCCTAATTTTCATAAATGGGCAGATGATTCTGTGCAGGAGAATGACTGGAGGCTTGTGTTATTTAGAGACCTTCAAAGCTGAATTAAGCCTTGTTATCTTGTGTTCGGCTCGCCAGGAGGGCCTGCTGACCTTAAAGCTTGTGTTCAGAATAGCTGCCCGTGTCCTCAAGTGATGTGCGTATCTATCAATAAGCGGTAGCTGTTGCTGCCGTGGGCAACCTCTGCCAGCATTTATCCCCTATAAGCCCATTATGACCATGCAAGTCAAACCACCCTCAAGACGGAAATATATTCATCTCACTAGCTATTGTTCCCTCGAGCAAGAAGACTGAGCACAGCTGATTATTCTGCAGTTCAGCTGCTTCACTTCATGTGCTCTGATGCTTGTGTATCAGGTTCAGAACTGGGCTGTTGGTGTAATGCTCCAAATTGATAAATTACTGAGGCCGGCCAGCTTACCATTTGATTTCTGCCCAGTGTGTCAGAGGACTTGCAGTGATAATGTCTGTGCAAATAATGATAATCTTTATTCTCTACCTCTGTGCTGTTTTGGTTTTGGAGGCGACTTTTTCTCTTCTCTCACATGGCTTGTTTTCTTTTTTTTTCCCCCTCAGGTGAAGCCGTTCATTTAGCAAGAGACTTTGGTTACGTCTGTGAAACTGAGTTTCCTGCAAAGGCAATCGCTGAATACCTGGGCAGGCCGCACGTGGAACGCAATGAGGTGAACTCTCGCAAGAACATGCTCCTCGCTGCCAAGTAAGTGTTTTGCCTGGATGGTTGCCTTAATTTTGTAACAGAAATGCGCAAACACATTGAGTGAAGTATCTACCTGACATACGTAGAACTTTCTCTTTGCTATCTTAGTATTCATCAATAACATTTTGCAGATTAAATGTCCTGCAGATGTTCTCAGATCACAATGGATCAGTAATTGTAGTTATTCATTTTGATTTTCTACCTCCAGGCAAATTTGCAAGGAGTTCACTGACCTGCTTACTCAGGACCGCTCGCCTCTGGGAAACTCTCGGCCGGCCCCCATCATGGAGCCGGGAATCCAGGGCTGCCTGACCCACTTCAGCCTCATCACTCATGGCTTCGGCTCTCCGGCCATCTGCGCCGCCATGACCTCGCTTCAGAACTACCTGAACGAAGCACTCAAACAAGTGGACAAGATGTACCTGAGCTCTGGCAGCGACACCCAGGGGTCCTCAGACAGTGGAAGCAAATCTACTGACAAAATGGACAAGCACAGGAAATGAGAGCTCAAAGGAGAATCCTTATGAACTTGAGAACCCCTGAGAACCCTAAATCTTGCCGCCCTGTCTGCCCTTTTTGGACTATTGTTTTTTTTAAAATCAATATCGATTGATAAGTATTGTCATTCTGAGAGCTGAATTTGTGCATGAATGTGTGTGTGTGTGTGTGTACTCGCAACTCATATCATATTTCTTGAAAACATATGACTTCTAAGAACTTGTCACAGCTGGCTGCAAATCACATCTGTGTCGGCACCTACGCCCAGCTGGTCCCAGTGGGAGCCCACCTTGTGAGGGTGTAACACACATCATATAATATCACACCAACCACTATGCAGTTCTATACAGTTGCCATTTGCTGATGCTACGACCATGGGACCTGCACTCTGTTGACATGAGGAGAAAAGGAACAAAGTGCATACTGTTTTTCTCTCCCCAGAGGACATCATTTCAAGATGAGTTACCGTGGCTGTGAATTCCTCTCAGCCCCCCCCCCCCTCACCCCTCCTGCTCTGTCTGGAGGCAAATCCACTGATTTCCTGTGTCTCAATGGACTTGCAAAGGACAATTTTTTTATATGAGAAAGAGAGAGAAGAAAATCCTCTTCTTCTTTTTTTTTTTTTTTTTTTTTTGCTTGATTTGTACAACCACTTCAAAATGGCTCCAGTGTTATTGTGCTTTGTTCATAAGAGATGATTTGAATCTTATGTAGGCCTGAATGAGAAAATACGATTTTTGGTTTTGTCAGTCTGCGTTTGGTCAGAAACCAGAGACTTCTAAGCCTGTTCAGTGTTCATGTGGATTACAGGCGTAGCAATGCTTCCATTGTCTCTCTATCTTTTAAAAGCTGGCAGCGAGGACACATTATTTTTGTGTTAGGTACTCATCATTCTTAGTATTCAAAATCCCCAAGTTACCATCAACCTACAACCAGTTACTGCCAGAGTGTATGTATGTTGTGAGTGTGCGTGTAAATGTATATATGTCTTTCTTTAAAAATGTTTTTAATTAGACATTAAATTCCAAACATAGAATTTTATCCAATGTCCTGTCCTGGATGTAAATATTTTCTAATTTATGTTGTAATTTAATGGGCTTGTGTAAATAATGGTATCACTCTGGTGTATGGTTTCACTTTTTATGATGATGTGTTAAACTTTTATAAATGGGTTAGTTTTTTATCGAGTAGAGGTTAGGAAGTGGGCATGATATACTTTTTTGAAAATATGTAAAAAAAAAACAGTTTTAAAGTTTCAGGAAAAATAAAAAAATAAAATGAAAGACTCGAACCTGATTCAGTGAGTCAGTGATGTTGCCCCATTTTATTTTTGCCTTGTGCACTATTGTTCTGTAGCAGTGGTTCACAGATGATGGTTAAGTCATGTGTTGGAAGATTTTCCTATTAATAAACAGCAAAGAAAAGTCCCCAAACTAATGGGAACAGTAGCCATCATTATCTGCTCTCAGCTTCACAAATAGGCTGTGTGGCTCAGTGGAGGCGCAGACCTCAAAAGTACATCATGTGATGAAAAAAGATGCACAGCCGAGAGCCGACAAATGGCTTGTTTATGTTTAAACTTTTTTAAACTATTGACACATACTGAACAGACTGCTCCAAGTGCTCTTCACTCAACATCCCGACTTGCGCCGCTTGCTGATATTTCCTCTTTCCTCTCTACTTCCTGTGTTTGGAGCAGGTGTGCTCACACCCACGTAAAGGGTCGATCTGCTTTTAGTTTCATCCATAGAAATGTGGTGCTGTGAGTTTCACACCGCGGATGACAACTCCTTTGATGTCTGTGAGAAAAAAAAAGAGGTGCAAAACTGCAGATGGGATGTGCATGTGGCGCAATGTTGCTTAATCATCACTTGCCTAGCCAGTCCCTGCTGATTCATGTGGTCTGCATGTTTATGTGTTTCAGGAGGTTACTGCTAAGCATGAGCCGTAGTAACACCAAAGCAGTGCAAACTGAAACACGTTTCAGGCTGCATAGCTGGATTTTTGAGTGGTATCGACTATATTTGTAAGACTACATATCACTGATGTTTCTCCTCATATGTGCTGTTTGTGCCAGGAGTCTCACTTTGGAGGTCAGTAGGTGAAACCTTTGACAAAGGCCAGGCTACATGTTAGAGAGGTATAAGCAGCAGCAGCAGCAGCAGCACTGTGCCATACCGAGCAGTTGAACAAGTATCAGCCTCTCCCCTCAGAACCTGTTTAACCAGACCTGTCAACCTGGTGGCTCACTGCCCTCGCAGCGGTTGACTTTAACTGCCTTCAGTTACTCTGTTAGTTTGTACGCTTTGCCCTGAGAGAGTACATAATGGGAGGAGGAGGAGGTGGTAGAAAAGGAGAGGGAGGTATTGGTGAAGGCTGGTGGTGGGAGAAAGGGCAGGTAGATTTTGAGTGTCTTTGATGACCGGTTGAACACGATTGAGGCAACACCTCCCTGCTTCTGAGGCTTAGATTTGGAGTTTACTCACCCTGGCGCCTCTGTCTCGACTCTCTTTCATGTTGTCACCTTGTCACAGCGCCACATCACTGGGCTTTTGTTTTGGCAGCCGTGAGCTATTAAACAGACACACATATACATGTACCATTCACTTTTCTCACCTGTACTATCAGCAGAGGAGAGCTACTGACACTACTGACAGTCATTTTGACACAATTTTTGATACAAGTAAGGTTAAAATTTCTGAGGAATAAAATCATGAATACCAGTTATCTTATCTTATCTTATCTTATCTTATCTTATCTTATCTTATCTTATCTTATCTTATCTTATCTTTATACCTTAAACTGCTATACCGTACAACAAAATTATTGTTTTTCAGTGCAGTGCAAACAATGCACCTGTTTGGTATGTGTCATTCCTTGTCACGTTTTCCAAAGTTTTCCAAAGCACAGTCAACATGGTAACTGGTCAAACATTTTCCTCTCAACTGCTAAGACACTATGAGTAATTCACCCCTGACACACCTAATAAAACGGGGAAAAGGAGGCGAGCGTAGACTTGTTGTGCTTACCTGTTACCTTTTCTTCTTCGTCTTTAACGAAAAAAAAAAAAAGAAAGAGGAACTCATATAGTTCTTTTATTTTCAGAGATTATATCTGACGTGCTAATATAATCTTTTGATGTCATTAGGACGCCCAAGGCTACTTGTCAACTCCAGATTCACTGAACTGTGGTCGTATTTCATGCCAGCTCTGACTGAATGACCTTTCTATGTAGGTCACGGTGAGTCACATGACTAGGCTGTCAGGAAAGAGGAAAAATTCAGCAAAAAAGCAACATATATATTTATATTTATATTTTACTTTTTAAACTCTCACTTTAATCTGACTGGATCTTTTTGTTTAAATTACTTTCAGCACTGAAATGACAGCAGTTCAATGGGAAGAGCTCATAAAAAATAAAAAATAAAAGGGTTTGAACACCAAGACAGAGAGAGACATACTCCAGTTTCTCATACCAATCTGAAAATATATTGTCTTTAATACACCCCCTGGATTTCACAGTGTTTTGCCCACCATGTTCCCAGATGCTTAGCACTTTACTTTCACCCCTTCCATTTAGTCCAACCACTTCCCTTCAACAACTGCCTTTGAAATCTGTTGTACATTAAGGCTCATTTGCAGTCAGACTAATCGCTTGGTTGCAGTTCCCAACCACCGAAACCACTTTATGAGTTAAACCGTAGTCTTAACATCCCATGTCACAAGCGACAAGTCATACTGACGACAGTAGACCTTCGTGTGTAAATCAGGAGTCGAGGTCAAGTATTTCCCAGCTCAGTAAACACAGGAAGATGGCCGCTTGAATTCAAAATATGTGTCTCTCATTTGGGGAGAAAAAGACAATCAAGAAAGAAGCGATGAAGAGATAATTGCAACTTTATTGGTGCAAAAGTTTCAGCATGGATTGCATCTTCATCAATGGAGGAAAAATACAAGAATATCATATTCGAGAAGAAAGTCACATTCATTCTTCTGAAGAGCAGCTTTGGAGCGGGAGACTGGCCTGTTGTCATGTGGAAAATTACTGGTTTGGGACCAAAGTTTAGGACAAAGACCAGTATTTGGTTTTAATTGGTGCCATTAGTTCATGCCACCCATGCAAACTCATCAAATCTCTCTTGTTCGTCACCACCTTAATTCATTGTCCTCTCTTGACAGGTTAGAGAAGTGGAAACTTACTCTATATGTAGGTGGAGACATCTATCTAGCAAGCAAGAAAACATTATATTTAAAACACACACAAGAGAAATTTCCTAAAAGATAATTAACAAAAACAACTAAATGACTGTCTTTTGAATTAGTGAAGAGGCATTTTGTGGCAGATTTTATGTATCAAGTATTGTGTGGTATTTACATGACAGAGTAAATACTACAAGGAAGGATGAAATGGGAAAGGTGGAGAAAGAAGACAACGCATAAAATGAAGTAGAATTAGTTGTACAACTTACCAAATGTTGAGAAAGCAAAAGCGTAAAACAAATTAGTTTTAAGATGAGTTTCAAAGATGGGCCAACATTTGGTGTTAATTGCACAACAAAGAATGCAATGGCCATTTCAGTTTGGCAGAAAATGCTATTTATGGGCAAAAAAATAAATAAATAAATAAATAAATAAATAGTTATGTGAGTCATTTCCTACACTTCTTTGCTTTTCCTGGATTCTCCTGGTTCTTGTGTTTACTTGTTGTTTCGAGGAAGCTTTGTGTCGTGTCTACTCCCATGGTGACTGGCTCCTGTGTGGCATCAAACTACCACACCTGGAGTTACAGTGAGTGAACCATGCAGGTATTTGCTTGCCGTGCCATATTTTACAACAATCAAAGAACGTGCCGAATTTCATTTTGTCTGGAGGATACTGCCGGCATTGAAGGTTTTTTTTGTTGTGAAATGGCTGTGGTTGCACCCTGTCAGACAATCCCTTTCCTATTCAGTGATGCTAAAAAATGCAAGAAAATAATAAGAAAAAAACCTTTAGTGATGAGGGAAAACAGGTTCAAACAAAATGAAATGAAAAATCCTCCTGATTGCTCCATAACAGGCCACTTTGGGCCAATAATTGCTGCTCAGCACAATGCTTAATAATATGCTTAATAATACATCTGGTGACAGTGCTTGAAAGTGGAATAACCCCGAGTTGACTCTGATGAAAACAATGTTGCTCTAATGAAGTTAAATAACTGTTTCATTCACATAAACAGTGGAATAATTGAATGGCATTAATAGATCAACACTCATCAGAGCTGAGGGTACTTCTGACTGTGTTTGTGAGTGTGGAGTCTGGGGGTGGGGTAAATGGTCATGGGGGAAGAAGGGGTGGGTGGTGAGCTGTGCAGGGGAACGTAGTTCAATAATAATGAGAGCATTAAGCAACTATGGTAGGGGGTGAGCTATGCGTGAGTGCACGTATGTGTGTGTCGGAGGGAGGGGGGCTGGGTGGGTTGCAGCTTAATCCCTGAGGAAAATGTGGAAGAAATTAATCTAAATTACAAGGATGAGGCTAGTCTGGAGTCTGGGTCTGGAAGGGCTACAGAGGGAAGGGGAGGAGGGTGAGACAGGGGAGAGGGGGAAACAGCCATTACTGCTGTCCTTTTTCTGTATTTTGGTTGCCGTTTTCTTTCCTTTTTTTTTCTTTTCTTTTCTTTTTCCCCTCATCCTGTGGGAATGAGGTGGCCTGTCCTCCTTCCTCTTTGGCTTGCCACCCAGACACCCCTCCTTCGCTCACTCACGCACAGGCCTCTTACCAATTAGTTAGCAGTGTAGCCGCTGCCGGCGTGGACAGGACTGCGGGGACCACTCAATCCCTGCTCTCCTCCCTGTGCTCTCTTCTCACAGACAACAGATGTCTGGGGTTCTCAGGGAACATGCGTCTCTTTGCTGGCCTCTTGCAGCCTCTGCTACAAAAAAAAAAAACAAAAAACAAAACAAAACAAAACCCTTCCCTGTCTCTGCAAACCTGCCACATCCCAGAACTCTTAGCTAACTGGGGAGAGATTAGCCGTGGAGGAGGCCAAGATCCTCTCCATCGCACACAACCCGAGCTCATTCGTGCACAGACACGCGGCGAGAGCCCCGTCCTCTTTCTGATTTACCCTGACACAAAAACAGATAAATTACACAGGATGGTTGCCGCTGCTGATCTATCTAATGAAAAGCATCTGGCGTCTCCCCCTGCTAACCAATATACAAGCAAGTCTTGTTCACCTAGGCCTGAGCGCGGTAATGGGAACAAGCTGTTTGGTCAACAAACAGGCCCGTAAACACAAAATGTACTGTGCTTTACACACAGTACTTTTTACTGGTTTACCAGAGTCAGAAATCACAAGGATGGGAGCGCAAACACAAAAGATAACAATCGGCCACTCAGGTGTTTGTTTCTCAAAGGGTTTAGCACAAATAACAGTGACTTAAGTCCAATGTGGATCGATAGAAAACGGATAAGTCTCGAAAAGTAACATTTGTCGCTTATTGTTGTCACTCTTAACGGGATTATGGATTAGCGGGGATTATTGATCTGTCTGTGTCTCACTCTTCATCAGTTCCTCGTCTCATCATCGACACACACATGGATGATTCCCAAGCCCCGGTGAGTGGTGCACTGTGACTGCATGGCTAAAGCACAGAGTAATCACAGTGATGGCCACGTCACGTCGGGGAAGCATTACAGAGAGTTTTGCAAGCAACCCCCTGCTGACCTTATAGAGCTGTTCTCACAACACACAATCAGATGGCTTTCTCACAGTTCAAGTTCATTCTCACAAAGGAAATGCTTAAAATTGATGTTAATGTAGAAAGCTTCTGCCTGCATGTAAGTTTTAATCACAATTTTTAGTTGGAGGACACGTAATAGCACAGTGTCCTCCAGGAAGTAGTTTAGCAGAGGTGGTAAGGCAGCTAGATTCCTGTCCATATTGTCTCTCGATCAATAAATCTATTAGATAACAGACTAAACAACAGGCAGACTCTGAAATATCTGGCATCTGCTGTGTAAAAAAGTGCCTCTGTTTCTTTATTTCCTGAAGTTTGTTTTGCTCTTCATGAAAGCGAGTTGATTTTTTTTTTTATGATGTTAGCAGAGGAGGTCTTTGTGTCGGTTGAGGCAGCCCACCTCAGCCATAAAACAATGCACGTACTTACTGGAACAAACAAAGGATTCAAGTATTTTTCTCTCTTCTTCCACTTCTTAAGATCGATGTGTCACATGTATTGTGAACAGATTACACGCAATTGCTCGGGCAGCGCAAACACAATCACAAGACCCGTCCGTAGCGACGGACGTCAAAAGCAGCGCGCGCCGCTTCAGTCATGCTCTGCTTACGTCTTTTAACTCGCAATATGTCTTTTCCCCATTAACCTCTCATTCATCCTACACACAGCTCACGGTGCATCATCTCCTACTGAGTGTCATCAGGCAGGGCAGTCTACTGTGGCTTTACTGACACAACATCTCTGGAGAGCGAATACGCTGAAATTGCACAAACCGCCCTCTGTTCAGACACCTTCTGATTCGACACAGAGGTCACTCGACAACCCAAAAAACTCAACAACAACTCGAGTCTCGTTGTCTTCAGTTCCATGTGATGAGGGGAAACACACCGAGAGCTGGAGAATGGGAATTGTTACAGCCAGGGAGATGCAGTTGTCGAGCGTACACGTGCGTGTGTGTGTGTGTCCTCACTTCAGAGCAGGAATGCCCATAGGCAGGCACCAGCCTTTATGGTTCAGCTAAAGGTAAAGCTCATTACTCCGGCCGACAGTCCCTAACCAGCTGTACTGCATGGTTTAAGCTCTGGCCTCAGGCACTTTGACTTTCCACTAATAAAGATAGCAGAGCAGAAGAGAAACATGTAGAAATGTGGGATTCTGCAGAAAAAGGGGGAGGGGGGGGGGGGTGGAGCAAAAAGAAATGAAAAAAAAAAGTTAAAAACAAGAAACAGACTAAATGAAAGACTGAGAGGGGATAAGAGGCTTGAGTTTTGTATCATTTTCACTGAATACACCATTGAAAACGGTACGTAAAAAAAAAAAAAAAACCCAGACACAAGTATCCAAGTTAGAGGGCAAAAATCAAACATGGTAAGGTGCATTTTAGAGGTAGGAAATAGCCAAATGAAAAGATACATATCTGCCAAAGCAGAGAGAAAATAGTAAACATGTGAAGCCAAAGCTGCTTTGAATGGATTTCTTTGAAAGCAAATGCTTCCAGTATGGAGTGAATCATTGTAAAACCACATTCATTTCCTGCCTGTGTTTACCCAAAGAGGGATGAGATACAAAGCTGTCCAGACTTGTTTGCAGTTTGCAGAGTAGTGTATGGAGAGGGAGATGCGCTCATCTCAGACAGGGAAGGGCCATACTTAGCAACTTGTAGTAACACTTATAGAAAGAGTAGTTTGACAGCCTCATGGCTACCAGATAAGAAATGACTGGATGGCAACGGGCGGCTCTCAGTTCAGGCTTTATCTTTTAAAATCAGTTCTTTCATTTACAACAAAAATGATAGAAACAAAATTTGGGGAGAAAAAAATCTTCCCAAATTTGAATAAATCGCTCATGAATGATTTAATCAGCGAGTCGGAGCTGTTTTCTCCTTTCCTCCCTGTGCTTATTCCCTCCCAGCAATTTATCCAGCCGATGTTTGGCATATGGCAGCCACAGACTTGCATGCCTCAATTATGTTGGACCCTATTGTGTTGGAGGGAGGGAGAGAAAGGGAGTGATGTTTACAGTACCTACCCATGGCATCCGGCCACGACTCTGTTTTTGCATAAAGAGGGAAGGTGGTGATGAAAGGTGTCAGTGTCCACTGTCAGATTGGCGTTCTTCCTCTTTAAACAACAGCGAGAGAGAGACAGAGAGGGGAAGAAAGTGAAACAGTGGAGCTTTTTTTTCTGCTGTGGTTTTAGTCAACAGACAGGGGGATGCAGAAGGAATTTACTGTGCTGGTATTAGTTCACGCGTGAAAAGTGTGAATATTAGGCCCTCTATTAGTTCTCTAAAATGAGTACAGCAGTAATGATCATCTTTTTTTTTGTAATTTGATGTGCAAAAAGGTGAAATTAAACAGATTTACCAACCTGTAGAGAAAAAACAATGTTACAAGTCATGCATGCTGGTTGGAGGAAAAGAGGAATTTGCTGATCTTTGGAAGTGGAACCGGCACGTCTGAAGTCTGATGTCTTGAGGCTGTATAAGTGTAGAGTGTATGTTAAATCAGGCAAACACACATTTGAATGAAATCTCAAATGTTTGATCTGGCTGAGATGTGCTTGTTTTAGATGTTTGAACAGAATTAGAAATTGGTAAATCAGTTCACTCCAAACTATTATTCAAACTCGAATTTTTCAGAAAGCGCAAAATGCACCTACATATGTGCTTTTGCGTTCCTGTGTTTATGTGTGGTAGCTTATGTGTTGTGTGTGTGCTTGTGTGTGTGCGTGTGGGAGGGAGGGAGGGAGGTAGAGAGTGAGTGCATTATGAGTGTGTGTTTGTGTGTACACTGACATGCACCTGCCTATCCAGGATGTTAAAAAAAAAGAAAAGAGGCTAAATTAGCGTGACTGCCGAGAACAACGTTTCTGCTGATGCATCTACTGCTGGATAAACTGGCATGTCAAAGGAACAACAGAGCACAGGGGAGAAAGAGAGAGAGAGAGAGAGAGAGAGAGAGAGATCCCAGATGTCAGTGATATGAGGGCGATAAAGCTCATATCTCAGCATGTTTACACTCAGAGAACTGCTGCTGTACACTATCTGATTGTTTGACGAGAAACAGTGCTGTTACACTTATCAAGGCATTTCTTTTAACACCCTTCAGACCCACAGTGTTGTTGAAATTCATACGTACAGCTTGTAACTCACTGTGTGACACTACATTTTCTCATGGGTGTCAAACAGGGGAGGGGGGGGGATAAGAATCGCTCGGTCATATTTTTCCACATGAGGCTCTTGTTTCTATTAACAGGAAGAGCCTCTGCCAAACGTGGGGAAAGAAAAATAGGATGTAGGTGACATATTTCGTCATTCATATTTAAATGAGGGCCCATCACGGTGTTGGGAAATCAGCTACTAGGAGTTCATAAGACACTGCGATTTGTACATCCTGGAATGACAGCACCTGTTCAAGGGTGTGTATGTGTGTGTTTGTGTGCCTGTGCAAGTGTATATGAGTGTGGTGTGAGACTCTAGATATCTAGTAACATGCCTTTCATGCAGTGTATCATAACAATCTGACAACTGCCTGATGTCTCGGATAACAATCCTTTGCAATATTCTTGAGAAGGATATGTAAATTTTAAAATTTGGTGATACCTAAATCCAGATGTGTGTGTCTTATTCCCTCTGTTAATACATAACAATTGCAGAATAATGCAAATGTAATACAGACATACAAACGTGGGTACTCTTGTAATGAAACTAGACATTGCTGGCCATATTGTGTATGTGTGGTGTGTGTTTGTCTTCATCTGTACATGCATGAGTGAGTATGAATAAGAGCCTGAGTGTATGATTACACAAGTGTGTGTAAGTGTGTAAGTCTACATGTATGCATGCGTGTAGGTATGCTTGTGTGTGTGTGTGTGTTTAGTGCTTTGTGCAAACAGACAGACAGAAGTCTCAAGCGGGGAGAAAAATGTGCAGCTTGAAAATATCCGTCTTGTTCTGACATGTCTCATCATTTTCTGCCCTACACCAACCGCCTCACTTAGGCGCAGCTGTCGACTAAACAGCCTGACGGTAGCAGCGAATTGACCAGCTGATCACAAAAGACAACCTGAAAGAGCTAAAAGTGCCTTAAAACTCCTCTTAAAACATCATATGATCTTAGTGTTGCTGATTTCAATTCACTTCATTTACATACAGTCAAACAATGTGGTGTTAGTGTATTTTTTCTTTTTTTTTTTTTCAAAAAAAGGATAGGTCTAAATGAAAAATATGACACTAGACTTTTCTACATGTTAGATAGATTACAACTTAGACACCCATCCATCTACACACAGTTAGTAAAGAGAAATACTCCACTGTCAAGAGTTTAAGTTAACGTAAATAAATGAACCCACGTTTATGTTTATCTGTTTTGAAGGCCTCCTTGGAGATTTTGGAGATTAAATGGAGTCAAAGAAAAAAGAAGAAAAAACAATCAGTATTTAGTGATTTATTGCAGATGAAGGTAAATGTCCAGAAGGAAATAGGTAAATTACCTCTCCAGAGAAACAGAGCTTACAGCATAAGTCCATTTCCTGTGTTCACAGGTCACCGTTGCCATGAGCTATCCAACACAGCCCCTCTTCTTCCCCCCGCACCGTCCTTTCTCCTTACTTTACCTCTAAGGGGAACATATTCCTAACTATCTAATCTCCATCTGATTCCAATTTCCTTTAAGTGTCCCCTTGAAAACAGTTTCCTTAAAGGATTTAATTTGTATCCCTCAATAAAGTCATGGGCTCGTTATCTCTTTAGCCTGATGCTTCATTTAAATTGTGAGAGGTCAGATCTGAGTAGGCATTTGGTGCTATAACGGTGATGATAATAATGTGAGACTCTCCATGGTTAGGTCAGAGGCCTGGGTGAGCCACAGAGCGGCACCCCTGCAGTCGGTAAGAATTCAGTGTCTTGCTTAAGACACTCTGGCAAGATGGGGGTGTCACTTTTGAGCCTGTGGACCTGCATCCTCACTCTGAAAGGAGCTCTAACTTCCCCTGACTTACCCCCCTCTTGCTAAAAAACAGTGGAGCAGTTAAGTCTGCTGCCTTTGGAGCCACACACTTGTCCTTGCTGAATTGTGATCAGATCCCACCGGAACTTTCAAATGTCAGATATGGTTTGGAACTTCCTGGCTTCTCCCACTGGCTCAGGATTGAGTCCTGCCAGCTCTTTCTCTTCTGTGTAATTATCGTTCTGGGAAGATGCCATGATAAAGATGTTGGTTCACCCTGGGCGAGGCTCAGGACAGCCTGGTTTGTGAGGTTAGATTTCCTTACGGGGGATCCCCTACATATGTAAAAACGATACCAAGGAAGAACTCTGCCTCCACATTATGGTGATTTGGTGGTGTCAACAAAGAGGCCTGCAGGAATTGAGTTACGATTGTGCATTGAGCTGAACGCCTTTACGCACAGCACAGCTTCAGCCATAGACGTTGAGAAATGTGTTATCAGACAGTGTTGTGCATTCATTTTACATCCATAATGTTTACAGCCTCTGATGCTGTTTATAATAGAAAGGAGCAATTGTGGTGAGAGGAAAATTGGTACTGCTGATGGCTTTCACAAAATTCAAATTTGTCCAGCGTTACTGAAATCAGCTACGACTACAGTATGTGTTCACGACCACGTACTGTAGGAAACAAAGCAGCCCGAGGAGACTGAATCAGAGTTCTTGTGGTCTTCTATTGTCCACATAGCCCCAACGTACATTTTTGAGAGGATGCACATCCACAACAGCGGTTAGGATACAAAGTACAAAAAACAAAGTCATTTTGTGTATTGGTGTATTGTTTTGACTTTATATTGCCATATTTCTGTACAAATTAGATTCTTTTTTTCTTTTTTTTTTTTTGAGGGGCTTGTCTGTGTAGTTTCTTTGCGTTTTATTCATACAACCTTCTCTTGAGGATTATGACCTTAAGTAATGTGTAAACCCATTGTGTTAAGGAAAATCTGGTTATCCTAATTAACAGGCATTGTATTCCACATCAGGAGACACACTATAACTATAAAAAAAAATGCAATATCTCATTGCTGACATTATAATTTACTGATGTTTAAATGGTCAGACAGATCCACAATTTTCTCCATGCTCATGGACCTCTTACACTGTCCTCAGACCTTGAGAAAATAAAAACTTTATTTTATTAGCAAACATATCATGGTGGAGAAGGAAGACGTTAGAGTGTGAACTGTATTGCCACTGTTGCTATGCATGCATACATATGCACATAACCAAACTACACAAATGCTGGCATTCAACACCTGGTCATAAAGACATAAATTCCTGTTTGCAAATACACACATGCATAAATATGCAGGGTTGGGTAATAACGGTATGTTTTCACAGCATGCTACTGGTAAACACTGGACATAAATTGTTTTGTTATTTTTTAATATGTCATCATCATCATCATAATCATCATCATCGCCATCATTCTGTCAGCATGTTAAGCCCTTATTAGATAGCCAACCAAAAGAGATGACAGGAGAGTGAGGGAAAATAGAAATGTGGAATGACCTGCAACAAAAGTCTTTGGTCCGATTTCAACCAGCGACATTACTGGTCATGGTGAGCAGCTTATACAAGACCACCAGGGCGCCCCGGTTACAATGATTATAAAGGTATGATGAGAAGTAAACATACAGTACATCACCGGGAGACACGTTTGTTGTTTTCTGCTTGTGGTTCCATTTCACAATGGATGTACCAAGAGAGAAATTTACCCCAGAACCCCTTGCTGTACTTGCAGCCAAAAAAGCATCCTCTCCATGGACCATCGTTATAGAACAGACGTCTATAAAACTGCTGCGTGACACCTTGAACTGCAAAAAGGGTAAATTATTACTCTTTGTATATGTTTTATGAATTTTTCTTTACCCGTTAATGTTTGAGAAACTTTTTCAGATCCTATGAAAAAAAGTCATTCCAATGTAAATTACAATGCAAACACTAGACAACTTTTTTTTTCTTTTTGTTTGGTTGTTATCTTTGAGTTTGATATCCATTTCTTATAATACATAAATGCATTTCACTCACTCTCAGTTAGGTCAGGCTGCCTATGATGTCCTTGTGGTAGCTTCCTCAAAGGAATCTTGGGAAATGCAGTGAATTCAATGTGCTATTATCCTATAATTACAACTTGTAGCCACAGAGGCTGTTATTCAGCATTAATTGGATAGTTGTCCTTTAAAAGTGGAGAAAAAAATGTGCGGAGGAAACAGGACTCTAAATTCAAAATACTGAGAAAAGATGAGAAACATGATTTTCATGCTTTAACATTTTCTCTTATCAGTACTTTAATATCTAAAATAAGTAATCTGGCAGCAACTAATAAATCAATCAGAATATATAATATAATCTCTTAAAATATCTGCAATCTCCTCCAGATTAAAACACTGATGAGGCTCTGCAGATTGCACACTGTTGTCAGAGTACCCTAATCAATCTAAACGCGAACGCTCCTGCAAACACAGATGCACACACAACCTCATCTTCATAGTCCTCTGACAGCCTGTGACAGTGACTTCACAGGGCAGCTGTTCAGCATTTATCACCTGGCTGCCACACGCACACACACACACACACACACACACACACAGACACACATATAAATTTGTCTCACACACACACTGCGATGAAGGGCGCCTCAGTGAGGCAACAGGTAACAGCGAGTAGAGCCGGTAACAGGCAGGCGAATGTTGGCGATTACCCTCTGCTCAATCTACTGTGTCACACTGAGCGTAGAGGAAACGCAGCAGAGTGTGTGTGTGTTTTAACTTGCACATGTGCTCACATATGTGTGTGAGTGTGTGTTGGGGGGTGGGTGGTGGGTGTGGGGGGGCAGAGCAGCATGTACACACGTAAACATCCTCTAGGCAAGGGGAGTCATCCTGGGAATATTTATCTTTGCTGGTAACGCAAAGAGGCAGCCAACCTCTAATCTGGCCCTCAGCTATTTTCTCTGAAATCTCCGAAAGGGGGGGGGGGGTCGAGAAGAAAGAGGAAGGAAGGAGGGAGACAGCGGAGTCAGTGGGGAAAGCAAGAAATATCTGAGAAGATGGAGGATGGAGGGAAAATAAATGGGAGAGACAGGAGTTGTCTGGTGCATGTGCATGTGTATTAAATGTATGTGTTTCCTGACATCTCAGTGTGTGTCGTCCTGTGCATGCAGAGACGTATGTGTCTGTGTTTCTGTGCGTTTCTTTTGTGCATGTGTGTGTGTCCAGGCAGGTCAAGAGGGGTGGCCAGGGGCTGTGTGATGAGGCGTGGTAGGGATCTTGTGTTTGGTGTATCTGTGAGGCAGAACGAGGTGGGGTGATGGAGGTGTGTGTGTATGTGTGTGTGTGGCAGTGGCAGTGGCTGTGGACATGTGCCCCGGGCTGAGTTGGATCTCTCAGTGTGCAGCTGATTCGAAGTGAATGGCAGCGTGCCGTGTGGCTCCATCGTGGCCAAACGACTTCTGACACCTCCTCGCCTTGTTCCCTGACGTCTGAGGAGACAAGACCCCACACCACACACAAACACACACACAGTGCCATAACTGGAACACTACCATCAACCTCCACACTCACACACACACACACACGACCAGATAATCCTTACAAACACACATGTGCACACAGAAAACTGGAACATTTGACAAGATGTTTCACATTTTGGCTTCAGTGTCTTCTGATGGAAAATTCAATGGAAAATTTGATGCTCCAGCATCTTCCAAAGTAGGAACATGACAGTTGGTTGTTCTGTTTGCTTTCATTTACTTGTATCTGTTTAATCTACATGTGTTTTACTTTAACATCCCTGACCTGAACTAGTAAGGGCCTGAGGGAGAGGGACTGTCAGGGGACAAACTGCACACAGAAGGAACAAGACTTTTTACTGTAACTGCTCTGCTGCCCCATCTTTCTGTATTTGAATTCTACATGTCTACATACAACATATGTGCATGTATGTAAATGTGTGTATCATTTACTGCTTGATGGCTGCTATCACGATCACACACACACACATAAACTATTTGTCTGGGCAGTCAGTGCGTGTCCATTTGGGTTCGTTTGAAAGTCTGTCATGTCACATACAGTCTGCTCGGTGCTGCGCTCGTCCTTGCCTCAGGCAGGACTCGTCCAAGACAAGCACTTGATTTGACTTGGGCCATGTTTTCCGGTACACCACCACCGCTCATCCTTACTGAACTCTCCCCATCTCAGCTGCAAAAGACAAGGGTCCTTTCCACGTATTTTAATGTCCGAGGGAGTGAACAAAGAGGTTACATATCCCTTTGGCCTATAACCACAGTGATCCAGAAAGTGTCACAGCAGTGGCAAGAACACTACCAAGACTACAAACTATACTTCACAACTACTATGATGTATAGTTTAGAAAAAGAATACAACATACTGTAATTTCCAAAGCAAGTGATATGCAGTAAAACACTATATATACTATACTACTATGCTATATACTATATACTACTATATACAATATGCAACATACAGTAGTGAATACAAGCTGTGATACCAAAGATAAAGTGAACCAGACATTGACAAAGCAAGGCAGACAAATAACGTAATAATAATCCAAAGTAAGAAATACAAGTCATTCAATAAGCAAAGCGACTGTGTGGATACACCAATACTCACAGACAGGATTTTACAAGTCTGGAAGCTAATACGGTGGCAACTATTTTGTTTTTTGTCACAACAAACCCAAGGTAGAAATACTGGTTCAGTGGTTTTGCCGAATAGCCCTGCATTATTTTATTAAGGATGAATGCAGCCTAATGCTGGTGAGGTGATGGCATTCACTGCAGGATGCTGGTGATAATAGGAATTGATGCAACGGTGAAAGAATGGTGCACCACTATTTTAGTAAGCCAACTGTATGATCAATATCGGAGGAAAAAAAAAAGTTATTGTGGTGCTAAAACAGTACAAACAGAAAGTAGGGCTAACTATTGATACCAAAAGAGTTAAACATGTAATAATAATGGCTAATCTTCTAACTCATGCTTATGACACTTTACAGCTTATTCTTTTTAAAAGTAAATGTATAAATAGTAAAGTAAGGAGCTTATGCATGTAAACCATTGTCCTGACTTTGAGTTGAGTAAATAAACAAAGTATACAAGTACAAACAAAGCAAGATTTTCCATGTAACTGAAGCCTCGCACAAAGTCCTTATATCTGAGCGTAAAATTAAAAACAGTATCGTACTAGGTGGTTAAGTGATGGTTGATTTATGGCTCTGCAGCAGAGGCGAGCGTGCCAAGGCCTGCAGGCTGCTCATTGTGTCAAACTGCATTCACGACCTGGATGGGAGAGGAAGAGCTGGGTGATGACTTAAAATATGAACGCTGCCATTTTTATGGGCAATTTAGTGGTTTTCTATACTGAGCCCCACCCCAAGTCAGTCGCTCTCTTTCCACACAAAGACATGCACACATTGCGAGAGCTGCTGACTTTAAAGTTAAAAATAGTTGAGTTTTTATGTGATGTCACCACATGTTTGGTGATTATGCTGCATAAAATGAGACTTTGATTAGATTTGTGATCAATTTTATTTCAACAGGGAGATACGTATTTGTCACCCTCTATTTTTTTTGTTGTCAATGTCTCTTTCACTCCATGCCTATTATGTAAAAATAGTAATGTAATGTAATAGTAATGTAAAAATAGTGAAACAATATACCTCATTTAATATGCATTTAACTCAAATTCATGCAGAACATTATACATAAGCCTGCAAAACTCATGTTGGTCATTTGGTCAGAAACTGACCAATATTTTATTTAATTTTGTTCTGTGAACACAATTTAAACAGTGTCCTCAGCCCTTCACATTTGCACACAAAATGCACCATAGTCATTTAAACTCTACTTGAGTAAGACATTGTGGCACTTGTTGATGATATACTGTTCCCTTTCTCTGTACACTCATTACACGTTGTTTGTTTTACCAGTAGTGTGAATGGAATTAGAAAGTGTGTGTACAGGTTCCTTCAGTCATCAAACCCTTTTAACTTTATTCACCGAACCTTTCACATACATGAAGCTGTATACAGACTACATTCCCCATTGTGCACGCATGTGTCTCTGCACGTGTGTCTGAAAGAAAGACTGTGTGTGGGTTGCACTTCCCTGCCTGCATCAGGCTCTGCAGTGCGCTAGTTTCCCTCACTGTGCGTATTTGTGCGCCTGAGCATGTGTACGAGTAGGTGTGTTTTGTGAGTGCGGGTGTTTTCACTTGCTGACTGCCTCTCTGTGAACGCGAGGGAAATTCATACAGTTTGAGCAGCGAACACAAACATAATCTGCATGTTGTTTTAGAGGAATTAGCACTAGGTGGTGCAGCACAACGACTCAAAAAAAAAAAAAAGATTAATGACACTAATGACAGAAAATATTCTTAATCCTTTAACCCTCACAACATGAGGGTTAAAGGATTAAGAATAAGTTTTATCTCTGAAAAATGTAGTTAATTTGATCAGACTGACCTAAGATTCCATGACTTTGTCCACAAAGAGGATTTCAACACACAAAATAAATTGTATTAATTTGCATACAATTTTGTGTGTTTTATTCAACTTTTGTACACTCTTGGTGTTCCCGGTCAAAAATGACCGGTCATTAGAAATGAATGCGGTAGTGTACAATTAGTGTAAAAAACTGAGCTTAGGTAAGTACATCCTCATTTGTCAGATGGACACATGCACACACGCACGCTTGCGCATATGCACGCATTGCACGCACGCACATTTACACACACACACACACACACACACACACACACTTTGGGTTCCATTTCAACCACTACATGAACCTTTGCCCAGTAGAGTTTCTCTTCCATAGGAGCAACACCTGTTGGCAGCTCTCACAGACAGCTGCAACGTAGTAGTTTCAATAATACTGAACTTTTCTCGTAGCTTTGGTATATAATGCTTTTATGAGGCCTTGCTCACGGTTCATTATGTGGCAGCACCATGGCAGGCCGATATACTGTAAGTGAGGCTCTTGATTATATATTTGATCACCACACTGGTGAGGAGGAGAGAGGCCAGGAAACTGGCAGTGAGGATGGATTAGAGGAGGAAGTGTCAGAAGCTGAAGATGACAGAATATAATCCAAGAAAGCAAGAAATAACTGATGTGAAAACAAGCGTAATGTGCCATAAATGTAATGCATATATTTGCCAAGGTGCATGTAACAATCTGCACATATTTTCCAACATGTAAGCATGAGAAAAAACACCACTGAAGTTTGAGTTTAGAAGCCTGATTTTATATCAGTTTTCATTTTTTTCTGTTATCAGAAAAAAAACTGATAGACTGATGAACATTGTTGTAATGTCATGGTTCTTGTTAGTTGTTGTGGTAACTTCGGCTTTGAAAAAGACCACTCGACAACTTGCTGTTGCTCATATGAGCTTTATCTATACCTTGCAAAAGGCAATCTCTTGTACACCGAGGCTGACACTTGCTCAAAATCTGAAACATGGAGGCAAAACAATGCAAGAGGGAAAACCCCGGGAAAAAGCATCTCTTACAAACAGCTACCCTTCCCAGCGGAGTATAAGTATTAAACCATTTTATAGTGCTCATATTACAACAGTTGTTCTTTAATGTATTCAGATATTGATCTTGGATTATTGTGAAATTGTTAAGTGTAGTGTTGGGATAATTTCCTTTGTACACAAATAAAATCTTCCCGGTCACTTTTGACCAGGAACACCAGGAAATGTGTTACTTTATGTGACTGTTTAAAAATTTTTAATGATGGTTTCAAAACAAATGTCCGTTGGTAACTTTGACCCAAAGTAGTCTGTGATAAACAGTGTTCTATATTTCATCTGATTATTTTGATTAGTCAAAATAATCCAGAAATTATGTTTTTTTAGAACTTGAATTCAAGATGTATAATCTCAGATCAATGAGGCATTACAGGCCATGAATAACAAATAGAAATTCAAAACTTATAATGTTCACAAGAATTTAAGAACTTAAGTTGCTAAAAAAATCTAACACAACAAATAGTGATAATATATGTATTATTATAGTTTTTATGATGAGTCTTAATGGAACGGTCATTTTTGACCAGGAACACAAAATTTTTTAACATGAAATGAACACAACATGAGGGTTAAAAGATGCTTGGTTGGAGAACAGTGCTGCTGTCAGTACAAAAGTTATTGCTTTGCTAAATACGTAAAATGCACCTTGTAATTAAAAAAACTCTCCAATTGCAAAATAACTCCATACACATTGTTCTGGGCAAAAAAGCACACAAAATAAGTTTATAAAAAAGTCTGTCTTGTTATAAAAAAAAATACTACCCCATCTCAGTGAGTGCTGACCAAAACTCCATGAAATAAACACATTTACTTTCCCTTGTGCAAAACTGCTCTTTAACAACGAAGTGACACACTTTGGCCAATTTGTATCACTCCTACTTGAGCGGAGCTGTAACACATACACTTGACAATCCTCATTTTACCCCTCGTAACCAGCATATTATGCAAGAGTGGATTATGTGTTGTGTTGCATCTAAGGGCAAATTACATACTTGTCTCTTTCAGTGAGTATCATCCAGACAAGCACTATACATGGCTGCCCTTCCCTCCAGCCCAGTGTAACCCTTCTCTGCAAAACACAGAGGAGAGGAGGAGAAACAGAGACACAGAAACACGGGGGGTGTAAAGAGAGAACGAAAGAAGTGAGAGGAGTTTAAAAGAAGAAAAGTTTACAAAGCTGTGATCAAAACCAAACCAAAAAAAAACTGCTGTCAAAATGTGGAATCAAAGAGAGATTTCATACGAGAAACAGATTGTTTCAGACTTAGTGAGAAACATGTGGCGCTTTAAGGTATAATATCCGCTCTGTTGCTGCTGATGTCATTGTCAAACTTGCTCTCCTTCTCGTCACACACACTCCCCCACGAGCCTCCAGCCTTCTGTCCTTACCTCTCTCCCTCCCTCTCTGCTCTGAGCAGCCCTGGCCCTGCAGACGAGCTCTGTAAGGATTAATTAACCAATTAGGAGACGAGCCCCTGGGTGGCGTTCGAGGGTCCCCTCGTTGTCATTACACACACACACGCACACACACAAAGACACAGGCCTCAATTAGGCTGTGCTGTGATAGGCCTCGCTGACTGGAACTGTTCCTCTCCCTCCCTTGAGTGACTGAGTAGGTGAGTAACCTTTTAATTGAATTATGATTATTATCCTGATGTCCACTGTTTCTGCCCCCGCTAACCCCTCCTCTTGTCCCCCGACATATGCCCCGAGGTGCTGCCGCTTGATGAAATTAAGGAGGAGCCCCCACATGAAAGATATGGAGGCTCACCCTCCTTTCTCCTCCGCTCGTCCCTCTCTTTCTCTCTGAAGAGATCAATGCTCATTCCATCGCTGCGAGCAACAGGCTTGAAAGCTTTGTGTCTGCAAATTTACCTGAAGGGAATGTCTGTCTCACACTCTCGCCATCTGTACGTTCAGCGATGGATGACATGAAGACAGCATGCAGGAGGGGAACTGAGGACGTCAAATGTGAAGTAGAGGAGTAAAAGAAACACCCATATCATAACATCTGTTCCATAAAATGTGTCATGCTCTGAAGGGTCATGCAGTTTTTCCTTTTGCTGCCCTCCTGCACAGACTGACAGGAGCTGGGATGCTGGCGGACTGAGGGCCGTGCAGGGCTGCGGTACAGTATGCTGTGTGTCAGCGCTGACTGTCCTGATTAGGACAGCAGCACAGACAGCCACAGACACAGCAGGGGAGGGGAGGGCTGATGCTGCCGGAGACAAGACAAGACAGGCCCCCTGCTTCTCATCATTTCCTCATTTGTCTGCTCACTTGGCCAGCCATCACAGCCGATCTCCGAGCCGGCGTGTGACCTGGATAGGATGGGATGCAGATATATTTGTTAAATGACGACCTGACCTCTTGGTCGAGACACTTAACCTCTGCGGGAGAGTCGTGCAAGAGTTGCAGATTGGTCTGTTAGGGTGTTGACCCCCACGAAGCGTTTATGTGCAAAACGGGAACCCTGAGGCCGGTCCACGGAGCTCCATTACACTGGATAATGTGTCCGCACATAATGTCCAGGCCTGCATGTGTACCGCAATCTGTGATGAAGATGACACTTTGATTCTTAATTATACTCATGTCCCTAAAGTAATGTAATGATGTTGTAATGCAGTGTTATGTAAAGAATTATTGTAAAATTACACTTGTCTTTACTTCCTGTGTTTAAAACATAAAGAAGAGACCCTGAAAACACTTTGTAACTTTGTTGCTTCCTTTAACTAAAAAAAGTATTTCTTTTTAAAAAAATGACAAATTTAAATTTAAAAGTTTAGATTTAACAACAACACTTTTTCAGCAACAACCGATTCCCCTCAGTCCAGACAGAAGTGGACTCAGTAACAGAGAATTGCTCAATCTTGAGATCTTTCCAGAACATTCACACAGGATTTCAAAATGTATGTTGTGTTTATGTTATATTAATGTATTATGTGTAATATGTATTTTTTTAATGATCGTATAAGCATTGTGAGCTATAAATGTTTAATGCTCTCCGAATCTAATTTGAACCATATAATTTATTTGAAAAAAAATTGTTTTTGGCCAGAAAGGGTTTCAGAGGCCTTTTTTCCCCTTCAGCTCTTCTTTCTCTAAAACATTACAGACTTTGATTGTGAGCAAACACAAACGGATGCACACTTAATCGATGTTATATTACGAGATTTCTGGGTGTTAATGGTTGCAGTATATCAGATAGTTACCATCTGCTGTTACGCAGGGCTGCAAAGTTGAATCAGACTTTTGTCATACACGCTGTTCATGTTCACAAATGTAGTGTCACGGCATTGCACTCTAATGTTGACAGTTTGATCACAATTGGCTCTGCATGAACTCACAGACAAAGTAATCAGACAACCCGTGCAGGAACTGACAGGATGATGGCGCAACACAGTGTTTCTCACCCGTTGATGTACTGCCTCATTTACAAGCAGGACCCTGTTGAGAAGGCGACTGAAATACAAAAGTTTCCCATGACACATGAAACGACAAAGACAGCGAGAAGGTCTCCTCTTTGTCGCCGAGTGACTCTATCTCCTTTCCATCTGTTAGTGATCTCCCAGGGCACTGTGTGCTATGAGGGAGCGTAGGGGGGAGAAAAGAAAAGGGGAAGGAGAGGAAAGGAAAGTAGAGGTTTTACTGCATCCTGGTACATCCTGCCTTAATGAGGCCCCCCTCTCTGTCTGCCCATCTGTCCCCAGCGGGATTGGCCGCACCGGGCCCCCATGTTAGTGAGGAGGCATGTTTGTGTGTGTGTGCGTGCATGCATCCCAGTGTAATTGTGCATAGATGTGTTTGGGGGTAACTGATTCAGTCAAGGTAAGAGCAACTGCATCCTCTGTAAACAAACAAACAAAAAAAATAAATAAAAAGGTAATGATGTGCAGAGAGCAGACAATGTTCTTTGTGGATTTTACTCTTTTTTGCATTTTATTCTATCACTCTCTGTTCGTTTAGCTCCTGAAACATGCGGGCCGTTCAGTTGCACATGTTTAGGATTCCCCTCCGTCTCATTTAACTCCTCAGTAGGAAGGGGACTGAGTCATCCATCCCCGACTCCCCCACCCCACCTCTGATGACCCCTCTCCGTGGTACAGTCTCATTAGCCTGAGCTGCAGCGGCTTGTTAACCCCACTAATCGAAATGGGAATGAGCATAAAAGAGCCCAAGAATTTACTGCCAGGTCCACACTTCAAAAGGACAGTGGGGAGGGGGTCATCATCCAGCAGACCGAGCCTGTGTATAGGTGTATGTGTGCATTCAGAGGCTTGTGTTGGTTTAGGTTGATGAGTGGGTTTTATGATTTACTTCTCAGCTCACGTTGTACGGAACAAGTTTCCCCGCCATCACAGAGACGCACAACAAATAGCAAGCATCATAGCAAAAGCTGCCATTTTCAGCTTTGGATTTATTCTTTCTCAAAAAACCTGAAGCTGAAAGTTAAAGTTTTCTCAACCCAGCTACAGAGAGAGTGCACTGCAGTAGGCTGGATCCTGTGTCAAATTCCCACAGTTCTTTAAATAATGTATGTGTAACAGAGGCATGCTGCAGCGCGCCCCGCTCTCATCATCTGTGGTGGAGCTGCCAACACTCACAGACACTCATACATCTAATATCTCCACTTTACTATCGCAGCAGGGATGACTCACACTGGAGATTCTGCAACTGCTAAAATCGAGATGCCTGCTATTCTTCACTATTTCAGCAGCAGAAGGAGTGACATTCAACTTTAATGTTGTCTTTTTCTCTAATCAAACCACTGGGCCAACAGCTGAAAAGGTTACTATGAAAGGCCCTGCCTTATATTGTCTATCATGGGAGAAAAATTGGTCCAGCCAAACCTGGTCACACCAAAAAACTAACATGCCAAAACAAGCATACAAGCTGAGTGCTGACATTTTGTGCAGCCATAATAAATGAATCTGATGACCACTGTAAAGCTGGAAACAGTGACTCTGCCTGTAAAGCTGCAAGGATCAGTCAGCACACCCCCTCTCCTCCAAATCTATTCACTCGGCCGGGCGTGGCATTCAGCACTTGGCAAACTCCAAAATCCCAGAGGTGCAGAAAGCTACTTTGTCAAGGGGAACATGTAATCCATTTATTCAGTCTTACGTGTTTATCTTTGGGATCCTTTGTGTCACTTACACTGTGCTTGTTTGCTTTGTGTCATTTTCAGTGTCAGCACAAACTTCTCTTTTTATATTATTCAAACAAAGTGAGACACTGTGGTTTGGTTAGTTAGGACCCGGAGAGGGATTTGGCTCATTCCGATCCATGGCACACCACAATAGTTGGTATGAAATCTGTTAATACCAGCCCACTCGCTACAATGTGAGCCCCCGGGTGCTTTTACATACGAAGCTCGGTGGGGAGCAGATAGTGTGCCAATTGTAAAAGGACGATTACAAGTTTGTTTAGAAAGCCTGACTTATTAATACAGGAGCTGACTGATAGAAATGGATCCTCAAACCAACTCTGAGGTCAATCATGATCCACCGCTGAAATCATCTCTGATCTAAAGTGAGTGACTGTATCAACATTAACTTACTGGCAAAACCTGTAAAGCAGTGCTTTATCTGTCCCGTATATATTGCACTTACACATTAATCTTACACTTTCAGGTATCTTCCAGTGTGTCAGAATTGCATTTGTCCTGTCAGGCCTGTGAATCACTGCAGTCCCTCTCCAAACTTTTGAAAGCCAAACTTTGAGTCCCAGCAGGATGATCCCCTGGAGCCCTCTTGTCTCTGCACTGTTTACATCCTGAGACACAGCAGACTGACCGGTTTGTTTGATGCACACTATGAAAAAGAGAACAATCACTTGAGGGCGTTTAGCAGAGGCGAGCTTTGAAGGGTTTTGTGCAAATTCGGCCTGTTGGGAAATGAAGGACAGACTAAGAAAGAGAGAGAGAGAGAGAGAGAGAGGTGGTAGAAGAAACAGGGAGACACTTGTGTGGTTTGGCTGGTACTGGTTCTGTATGATGCCTCTAATTTTCACCACATGCTATTTACCAACTTATATGAGCTTCACAATGGGAGTGTAGTTTTGCAGCAAGCTTTTGTTTTATTATAAAATTATTCAAGTGTGTGTGTGCGTGCATGTGTGTTTCTATTACCAAAACAGTGCACAGACCTCCTTGTCGGACATGTTCTTAATTATCTACAAAACCAAAGCAAAATGTGTCGCTCAAGTTTCCTTCTTGACCTCATTAAATGAAAGCTTTATGCGCTTTCTGTGTTGTGACTTTTTGCACAGACAAGCTAACTGCTTATTACTTATCCAAACAGGTTTATGCGAATATATCAAGGCGTCCATCTGCAAATGAGTACACACTCTTTCTCAGTCAATTTTGCAATTTCACCACCAGCTGCAAGAAAAGAGAAGCTCTGCTCTGCACAAAACAGTCTCTGACATGTTCACAATGAACAGAGCACCACACCACTCATCATCACTCCTGCAAAACTATGCTACAATAAATAAATATGCTGATGAAATAAAACAGCAAGTTATGATTTGTATCTTATTTTAGCGATGAACGGTAATGTCTTCAGCCAACAGAACTTTAATTAAAAGAAGAAATGCATTCAGTAATCTCATGCAAGGGGACAAAAAGGGGCTGAATATGTGCAGGGTCAAAGATTTTGTGCTATAGGCCTGATCTCACCTAAGAAAACAACAAAGCGACAAACAAAAGAAAATGCGATACTGACACAAAAGTAGGTATTTTAATTGTAGTATTTATTTGTGTGAAATACCTTCATATAAGAATCTGATTAGGATTAGGGGTGTGTAATTTTCCAGGTTGTTACAGGCAGTGAAGCCCTAACTGACACCAGTATTAGACTGTCAACAAATCAGCTTTATCAGGGCCAAGAAGTCAAACCAAAATGGCTCCAGCTCTTCCAGCAGGAGACCAGAAGTGATATTTTTAGCCTGCATCTGTGTCACAGGTCTTTACAGGCAATCATGTGGCCGTAAACATTAAACCATGAAACATTTCTTTTGAGGATGTTTGTGAGCAGCAGCATTGTTGGGAGGGAATAAACAAGCAGCATTGTGGTCTAACACATAGACTGATAGAGATGTTAAGAGGGACAAAGATGCTGATCATCACTACGGCTGCGGGCTGACGGTTTCAAACGCTGCAGGGTGAAGTGGTTCACAGGAGGACAGTGAAATAAAACACTTCTAACCAGACCTTACGCATATTTTAGAGGGCTCGTGTAAGTGGTACCAAGTTATATTCATTATCTCATTCTGTTGACTCAGTGCGAGCCTCCATGCCTACTGCTGCTTCCTCCAGTCTGACGGAAACCACACAAATATGCACGGATTGTGTGCAAACAGCAGCCGGTGGCCGCGGCTGTCAGGTAGGTAGGTTATTTGAATAATCTGATGAGACAAGGAAGCAATAACCATCAGGCAAAGCGGCCCAAGTGGGAAGTGACAGCCAGAGAAAATATGAAGCACGGGAAATGTTTCACACCCGTGGTTGAGAGTCTTGGGATGAGTTCAGTGGGGTCTTCAAAAAAAAAAAACCAGGATGTCTTGTTTTCAACACTTGTGGAAAACAATGTTCACAACACATGATATTAATCTGTCTGAAAAGTGACTGTCCCAAACAAGACAGTTGTGAAAGAGTGTGACATGTGAGGCAGCTTTTGTCTGAACGCCTTAAGGAGTGAAATCATTCAACAATGCACTTAATGGGCCCGAATTAATCAAAGTAATGCATTAAAGTTGAACTCTCCATGGGCTATGTATTAATGAGCAGGCTAACTGGAACATATAATGTATATAAAATTAACCTACTAAACATTTTTCACCATCATCTCTCTCTCTCTCTTTTTTTTCTTTTTTTTGCCTGACTCAAAGGAAAAAAAAAATCTGTCATTGCACTTGTCACTTTGTGGCATGTCAAGAGCAGAGAATGTATTCAAGCCTTTGGCAAAGTGTGACCTTTTAGGGGAGCCCAGGCGCAGTTTCCCTAATTAACCCGTCCTCCTCATGCATACAGACATCCGTATCCACACACCACGATGCCTCCTTCATTAGACAGACACGAAGATCAACAGATTAATTTAATCTGCATAAATGCAAATGTCCTCTTGAGCGTCCTGAGCGACAGCGTGATGGAAGAAAAAAAATTATTTACTACTAACACTACATATTTATGCAAAATGTCATGCAATATTTCAAAATAAATACATAAATAATGAATGAATATACTGAAGATGTAACCTCTAATTGGTCAAATCTTTAATTTTATGAATATGTTTAAAAAGCAATGCATTTTTTTTAATCTTTCACGACAGTTATAATCAAAAATGCAAACTTAAAAATGTCATTGAAAAATCACTCTTAAGAGTTACAAGCACACCAGTCGTCCCGAAAGCGTGTCACAGGAAACTTTGACAGTTATTCACAATTTCTTTCCTTTATAAACGCTCATAAAGGACGCACATCACCCTGGCGAGTCCATTAATTATTCTGAGACGATGCACGGTCGAGGTCCGCGTCCACAGCCCCCCATTAAGACATTAAAAATACCCTCGTTATTAGTGCAAATTAACCTAATTCGGGAAGGTTCCTGTGAGAGATGGAGATGGGGATTTGGAGATGTGACGAGGCTGCGACAGAGCCCAGGCGTCTTCCTGCAGAGCTGCACAAAGTCAACCGTGAAAAAGCCTCCGTTATTAGACATGCAAAATAACTAAACACATGTCTAGTCACATAGGCCGCATCTGCACAAAGGGGAGCTTTTTTTTTTTTTTTTTAAATGAAAGGAAATGTAATCTAAGTGAATATCCTCAGTGAGTCTGTCAAACAGAGTTAGATGTTTCTGACAGTTTTATTTGGTTAGAAAAACACAAGGAGAAGAAAAAAGAAGATGTGTTAAAAGAAAGGAAAAACCTTTTTTCTGGAACAAAAATATGCTAAAAATGAGTGTATTGCGTATTGGGTATGGGTATTATGTAAAACAGGGTTGGTTAATACTTGCTCAGCATTTTGAAGAGGCACAAATTCATTGAATTCAGTGAATGGTGAAAATGTCACTGGCTGTATTAACTCGCAGTCAGATATTCTTAGAAATTGCAAAGAAATGTAAGGCAGATTGAGACGAAAAAAAAAAACAGAAGGCCATAAAATGCTGGGTTCACTTCACTTTATAAGTCATCAGTGGCAAAAAAAAAAAAAAACGTGCATTTGATTATGAAATAAATAAATGTGGCCCTCTTTTAATATTCAACTCAAATCAGCCACGAGAAAACCACTTAAATAAGCTGAGTGGGTGGAAACATGTTGCACATCAAATCATAATAAAAGAAAAAAAGTGGCAAAAAAAAGAAAAAGAAAAAAGCTAATAAAATGTCTATAAAACAACAACCCCAAAACACACATCAAACAGCATATGTGTCACTTAACCCATTCTATTAATATGCTTTTATATTCATTAAAATATATAATTATCACAATAAAACACACACACACACACACTCACACACACAGAGAGAGAAGTGTGTTAAAGAGCTTTGGTGGCATTTAAAGTGGCTCCATGAAGCGTCTGAGTGGCAGTGATACCTAAAAGGCCTTCAGCAGCAGCCTCAGCACTCCAGCTTCACTCCCTCATGTCCTGGTGTGTGCAGCGTTGCCGTACAGGCCTGCGTTTAACAAGTTCCCCCCGCCCCACCCCTCGCTTTTTAAAGACGTGTTTAAACAAACACAGCACTTTTCCACATCCCCCGCCAGCCTCCCTTTGAGCCCGGCACAGTGTGAAAAGGTGGAACTGGGCTTTGACGGTTTGTGTGCCGCAGCGGGGAGAGCGAGCGCAGAAGGGGCGAGGGAGCAAGGGAGGAGTTGTGTGTATGCCGAATGACTGCAGGCTTGGCCCTCGGTAAATGCACGGGATTTCACATGAAGGGCCGGCGGATGAATGGGAGCTACCCTCCTGGAGAATAGAAGGTACGGGGCCTGTGCTCATTAGCCTCCCCGAGCCAAGGCTCCAGGATAAAAGAAGGCAGGGCAGCCCCTGTTCCAGGTACAAAAGAGGGTCTTCATGAGTATGTGTATCCCTGCTGGGGTCCCACTGAAATGGAAATGCAGTAATTGCCATGATCTGATGAATGGTCAGCTCCTCCCAGGCTATACTGGCCCCCGTTGTCCTGCCGTGATCACATCATTGGGGGCACAGGGACCGCTGAGGGAGAAAAAATGCACAATGAGGTTTGCACTGAACAGCTGATCCTGCCTCTGATTTACCGTATAATAGTTAAAGCAGAGAAAAGGAATACGTGTCCTCCTCCCACCAGTTCGACTTTCTGATACTTCTCTGAGCTCATCTCAAACATAAATACCACCATTCTCCTGAGTTAAAACAGTCTTTTTGATCAATTTGGGCAAGAGCGGATTGTTGTTTCTGAATTTGGTCAGCCATCCTCCATCATTTCACTCATGCATCACATGCTGAGTGTGAAAAAAAAAAAAAAAGCATGAAAGCCCTGTGATCTCACATGACAACAACGCAATCTGACATAGACAAGCAAAGTCTGGCGCTGAAATGGCTGGCAACAACAAGTCAATGCTGTTTTTCTTTACAATTAATTTGGTTCACAGAGTCGATTATACAGATTTCTGAAAAGCCAACTGAAGACCAGCATACATTTAGAAAGACAAATTGAAGTTGTTCAGTCGTCATTTATCATTGGGCCAAGACTTTAAGGAGTGTGAACAACCTCTCTGCACCCCGGCAAAGCCTTTTTGTACATCATGCTAAGCAAGGCAGACGTGCCTGTGAGTTTCTTCCCTCCGCTCCTGCGGCACATCTAATTTACCCACTGCATGGACGAGCTACAGGCTTTGTTTGCAGTGTCCCTGCCCTGAGACAGAGCAGCTCTCCTGGACTACACTAAACTGGCTTGGCAGCCGGCGTGTGTGTGGTGCCAGGCTCCAGGGAGTGTGCATGCGTGTGTGTGAATACGCGTGCGGATTCGTGAGCACATACACAACCGCATCCGAGTTTGCCTGCAAAGGGGTTCAGACGCTTTGCATCATGGGCGCGCACGTGCCTCCATCTGCGCGTGCTTGCGTCTGACACACACACACACACCAGCGTTAAGGGAACACAAATCGGGCGAATGAATCCTCGTACCACCTCTTTTGGCACTCATCAGTTCCTGACTTGTGAAAAGCGCCAAAGTGAAGATTGTAAGTGAGCAGGACACTCGTCACAGGTCCGCCCATGAGACTCAGTGACACCTGTCATCACAGCTTACTCTGAAGACCTGCTACACACCACCTCCAGCCTCGCCCGGCCTCGCCTCTGCCGCCGACAAATGGGGAAGGGGGGCGCAGAGAGGAGTGCAGTGCAGGGGATGTCGGGGGGGAGGGGGTGGATTTATAGATCCCCTCTTTCTCTGTTCTCCGCACTGGTAGCGAGGTTAGAGGGCACAGAGCAGGCGGAGAGCAGGGTGGAAAGGCGGGAGAGGGATGGAGGGAGATGAGGAAAGTCTGCCCGGTTAGCGTTTGTCCTTCAGATGAGCATGCTTCTCTGGCCCTGTGGCTATCGCTCGCCTTCCTGCCTGACTGCATACTCAGGACAAAGAGGCTGTGTGTGTGCGCGTGTGTGTGTGTGTTAGAGCCTGAACGTAACATAGGACGCTCCAACTACTTAACGGTTCAGATTTCGCTTTGGTAATGAGACTGTTTCCATGTTAACATCCCTATTAAGTGTATTTACGTAGATGAATAGAATTCTTAATGGGACGTTTCACCATATTTGTTATTATTTCAGCGTGGAAATGTTTATTTCTTCTCCTCCGAGCTTTATTGCTCGGTAGTTCATTATTGCATACTAAACAACACAGGGCCGACTGTGGGCCCCGCATGAGTCGCCGTACGAAAAGTAGCCGAGAAAGAGAGGAGGGAGGGCGAGGGAGAGAGAGAAAAAAAGGGCTTGTTTGGTTCAGAAACCATTTAACAACTTCCCCTGGAAATTGAAAGAGGAAATAGTTTTGGGCTGGATTGCAGTGGGGGGGAATGAAGCCCATATGAGGACCAGATGAAGAGAGTAAGCAGCCAAACAGGACTGACAGTGGGAGAGACGGAGAGAGAAAGAAAGAGGAGGGGGATTACAAGAAGAGAGGGAGGCAGAGTCTTTTGATGTCCTTCATTTACATCTCACAACAAAACAGAAGAAAAACAAACTGAAATCATTGTAAAATAGTGACAGAGGGAACGAGAGAGAGAGAGAGAGAGAGAGAGAGAGAGAGAGAGGGACTGGGTGTTTATGAGGTCATTTACCAAACTCGTGTTTTCAACATTTCCTCCCCACTTTAATTTTTCAGCTTTGTTCTTCTCTAATTACTTCCATCCACATGTGAGAGTGTGTGTGTGTCTTTGAATGTGTGTGCAAGCCATCGTGTGTGTGTGTGTGTGTGTGTGTGTGTGTGTGTGGCTGTGTATGGGTCCGTGCTCTTGTCACTGTAACCGTGCATATTGCAACATGGACTGAATTAAAACATGCCCACTTAACTTTCTTTCTTTCAACATTAACCCTTGAACGCTCCCACGAGACGCACATTTGTTTCCAGCTCGGGGACGCAGCGAGATCTCCGGAAATCTGCTACTGGGAACAAACACGACAACGTTTCTTCAGAAAGGGGATGACATTCTGACACGTGACGGCCTCACAAGGAGCACAGGAGACTCAGAAGGTTCATGTTACGGTGGGAGGCTTTCGACACTTGACATTTGAGGGTCAGAGAGTTTTATTCACATGTGATATTCTCCGAAGTTCATGTATGACAGTGAGCAAAATGAAAAAATATCTAAATGAATTTGAAAGATTCTCTTAAAGTAGAATTTGAAAGATTCTCTCTTAGAGTAGACTCTTGATCTGAAAAACTTGTTACTGTACATGAAGTTTTACAGAAAACCATCCTCAGGAGAAAAACTTCAGCATAGGTAGTTTGTTCAAAACATACAACTCATATTGACTTTAGAAAAAACTTCTAACAGCTATTACAACTACAACTGTTATCTGCAGAATTACACCCTTATTGGATGATTGCAAACCTCACAGTTTACATGCAATGCTAATTTTCTGTGCCAGTATGTCATGACATGGGCAACAAAAGGGTGTGGATGGGTGTGTGGTGCATTTCATTTTTTTGTGTTTCATCCAGGAGACTGGGGTTTGCATCCTGTCACAGACCTGCGAACTTTTTCTTCTAATAACTGCAACCACATTTTCTTCCCAACCCATGATATACTGCCTCTTGACAGTTGAATGAAAATGGCAGCATCCCAAGCGAAATCTCAGGTGACTCATTACAACAGATTTTCTGCAGAATGCATTTATAACGTTCAATATTGAGTCAAGCAATTAATCAGTCAAACACATTAATAGTTAGCCGTCTTAGTCATTCTGGGCTTCATTACTGTCAGGAACCTCAAACGGAGAGTTACCGCAGGTGTGTCCCCAGAACGCAGTGCTCAGACCTGTCGGTGTTACGCAACGCGATACATTACGGTTCTCCCGCAGATTAATGATGCTGTTTTACATTTCAGGTTGAGAGTGGTTACCGTGAAGAAATTGGAACAGGAAGGTCTGTTTTTCAGGACGATGGGAAATGGTATGGCGAGGTCCGGAGGGGATACACTGATGGTGATGATGATGAATCTGTTTTGCCAGAGGCTCATGACATGGACGAAAGTCTTGGCCCTTTTTTACTAGAGGGGGAGAAAACACACGACCAGGTTCCTGTCTTTTCCTTGCTTGCCTTTCTTTGGTTTGTCTCTTTCACTTTTGCTCTTTGCCACTCCATGCTTTTTGTTTATTTCTTACTTCCTGAAACAGAAACTCCTTGTAACAGAATGACGTCCGCAAATCCCAAACCTGCACAATTCTGGCTGAAGGCTCTCATCTCTCACTTGTTCATGTTAAAGCTTGTGTTCTTCAGGCATCATTGGTGCAGCGATAACTGCCTGGCATCCTGGCCGCTCTCGGATCAGAGCATGACTAAGGCACGTGTTTTGACATTCGGCGATATTTGCATATTCATTTGTGACATTAAGAATTCCTCCCCGCTGCCTCAGGTGTTCCCAAGTTCCTCGTGGAACACTATGAATGCAGTTCCTCATCTTCTTGCTAAGTGAACCTGACTGGGCGGCCCAGCTGATAGTATATCTTAACCCCTTTTAGATGTTTCCTGAAAGAAAAGAAGAGGAGTTCTCAGGGCAGAGAGGCAGGGTGTAGGCACACAGAGTAAGTCTGGCTCTGACTCACCCTGGCAGTGGCTTTAATCAGGGTGGAAACGCTGCGGTGTTCTCATGCGATGCCGAGTCAAATACTCGCCTTGAGGTCTGCAGGGGGTCAACCATGGTGCATGGAGAGAGAGAGACAGAGAGAGGTAGAGAGAGGGACAGAAAAAAAGGAGAAAGAAATTCATGTCCTATGACAAGTAGACTGCCTAGAGACACACATTCCACACTTTCCATCACAAAAGGCATTAATTATAACATAATACGACTGCAGATTGTAAAATTATATTCAGGTACGACTGATTTATAAAACGCCCTCAGAACAGCTACAGAGGATTTGGACATCAAGAGTTTTTGACTTAACAACTTTTCAAGAATTTGCTACATTTATCCAGCTACTCATTTCAACCAGGGCACAGCAGAAACATAACCTATACGAACTGTAGCTCAAATAAATAGTCTCATCTGCGGGCTGAATGAGGCTGATCAGAATGAACTGCGTGACATTGTGTTGTTGATAAACAAAAGCAGTGGAAAGTGATCTGAAAGCTGGCCGGTGGACAGAAAAAGGTTGAACCATGGGTCATTTTACAGCAGCAGAGCACAGTGATATATGGAGAGAGAGCGAGAAAGCGAGAGACAGAACCTGAACTGGAGCTCGTGGGTTTTTTCTGGGTTCTCGGGGCCTGTTTGTGAAGGCTGCGTTGAGGGTTACAGGTCTGGCCCCGAGTACCAGCGCTGTCACTGGGAATTACAAACAGGCAAAGTGTGTAACCTGCCCTAACGCTGTGGCAAAGAGCCCGAGGGGGCACATAGCGCTGGCTGTCTGGCTTGCTGGCTGCTTGTAGGAATCTCTGCTTGGTAACTGCCAGCGCTTACTGTTATTCACTGTGCTGCTCTGTGGAACAACAAACAGTGCACCGATTAGATCACTTTTTACAGCTTCTCTATTGCTCGGATCTCAAGCTGTTGTTGGCGAGTTAAGCTGGGTAAATATATAATTACTCTATGATGTTAAATGAAGAGGAACTGTTATTACATCCCTAGTTTGAGAGTGATTGAGAAGATTAAATTGAGTTGTAAATGCCTTGAAAAAAATAAAAAAAACAAACGTCATGAGAGTTCAGAGAGAGTTTTAGTTATTATCTTTCATCTATTATTGTAGTTCTTGGACTGGAAATGTCAGCAGCACATTTGCGCAGCAGATTCTATTGAACATAATTTACATGAGAAACTTTGAAATGCACAGTGAGCGACACTTCTGCAGCAACGCCCGCCTTACGTTATGTGACCATGAAAACACTGATGGCATTTATCAGAGATAACTTAGCCTGTATGTCGCTGGCTTCAGACGGCTTGCTTTGATATCCAGCACCACTAATCTAGCTGCGCCTCAGTTTGTGGCTGTGGTAATTGTTATTAAAACAGAGCCCAGGGCAAAGATCTGCCTCATTCATTAGAAAGTTTCATCAATTAACACTACCCACAGGGTTGTTGGAAAATGCTCTGAGCAACCATGAAGGCTACAGTCTCTGCTGATGAGTTCTTTGCTCCAGGTTCTCTTAGTGTAACATTTAATACACGAGCTGGATGTCTCTATGGGAATTAGAGCTTCCCTTAAGGTCATATTGACTGCAACAAATATTTTAAAAGAAAAAGAAAATATCTGAATATTAATTGTCAAAATACACTTAAATATGGCTACATTTAAAAAGTGCTAAACCACACACACAATTATACACGGAGGATGGTGGAACTAATATGCAAGTTGCTGAGCTTCTTATCATTACAAAAATGAATTATTTAAATACACGAGCATAATATAATTATTTTTGATTACCAGTCTTAGTTATATGTTCATGTACACTTTGAATTTATCTGAAAATATAATCTTTTTTAAGAATTTATATCTAAGCGCATAATTATTAAGACATACCTTCAACAGAACACATTTCCCCCTATATCCTAATTTCTACAGTGGTACCCATAAGTGAATAAATTAGAGAGAAAGAGAGCCCTCTGGTGTTGGTAAATGCCACAAAGCTCTTAACCTCTTGTGCACCGCTGACACCAAAACACAGCATTTCCCTCACAGGTTTCACATTTCCAAATCAGAAAGTGTCTGTGAACAAGCAGCCATAATCTTTTCTTGTGAATTTAGCATCAACTTTGCAAGCTGATTAAAACGAGGGAATGTGGTAATGAGTATAAATTAGATAGCAGCTTGACACTATACATTTCTCAGAGTCACACGAGGAAATAAGAACAACAGGTTAACAACAAAACATGAATAATTTCATATTTATTAAGTATGAGGCATCTAACAACCTACTAATGATAAATATATGATGACTAAAGCTGGTGTGGAATTTGCAGGCCCACAGCAGGTCAAAACAGGGTCAGGAGATGAGGTCAAAGGGTTTAGAAAGTACCTGCATAAACTTTCTTTCTTTCTTTCTTTCTTTCTTCTTTCTTCTTTCTTTCTTTCTTTCTTTCTTTCTTTTTCTGTATTTCTTTCACACACACACACACACACACACAGGACCTCTCTGCTGGCTTTGTGACCCTGTCTATTGTCATGTATACATGGTTGGGCAGGGCTGCTATATGCAGACAACATGCCAGGCTAAGTGTCGGGTGTGGTGAGGTCACAAAGATCACCGTCTCCTTTAATTACCCACGACCTGGCCATCCACTGATATTTTGACTTACCTACGTGTGTGTGTGTGTGTGATGGGGGTTGGGACTTAATACAATAGGCAGCGTAGAGACCACATTCATTCCTACATTCCAATAACATACCTGCCACAGGTAAACTTACTCCAAACTTCTCATAATCATGCAGATTTTTTTCCTACTTGGATCAGTTACGCCAAAGAAAGGAACTCAAACTGCGCGAGGACACCCCCCCGCCCCCTCCCCTCGCCTAAGGGACCAGGTCTTATACCGCAAGTGCTAATTCAATGGCTCCTCTTACCTGATACTTTCTCTTAGTGCTCAGAGGCAAAAACGTAGGCCTTCGGAACATGACCGCATTACCCTAAAGCTCTGTGCTAATTATTATGTCTGTAGTGCTTCAGGTGGGTATAAGAAAACATAATGTAATTATACAGTGGTGTATTACCAATTTGAACTTTACTGTATCGATCTTTTTTTTTTAACTTTTTATGACTTTTTGATGTTTCATGCAGCTAATTAAAAAAATATATATAAACTCTTGACATTAATATTTGGGGTTAGGGTTAGTTAGGGTTTGATTGTAAAATACAGAAAACTATGTCACTCAGGTGTACCGTGCTTTTGTGAATGACGTTCATTTTATGGCACCTTATTGCCGCGTTTAGCTCCCTCTTGCTCCCCTTCTCCACCTCTCCTCCCCGAGGGCTTCACCTGCGGAGCCTGCTCTGTCATTAGGACTATAGGAAGGGGGTTTATGTACAGTAGAAACACAATAAAGAACTTCAACTCACTCCCATCATTTGCATGGTCAGCAGCTGTGATACCCCGAGTGGATATGAGATTAATATGTGCAGAACATGTGCGTTCCTCTGTGCTTGTAACACTTTGGACCTATGGGGTGACGTGCATGCTGGTAGGAAAAAAAAAAGACAGTCTTTAATGTTGTACTAACTTCGTGCAATAAGCCCCCCCACCTCCATCCACGAGTAAACCAAACTAAATAAGAAATGACAGAACACAATTGAAATCAGCCACTTTCTTTGTCTTCATGCATGGCCTCTCATGAGCGAATACTCATCTGGTAAGGATTGCTTTGAAATTTAAATACATAATTTGAAAATTAAAAAAGCAAGGCACAAGAAAGACTGCACTGTGCAAGAAAACAATAGTCTCCTATACACAGTTTGGATTGTCGCTGTTTTGGGTTTGCTGTTGCGGCAGTTATATCTGTCCAAAACTGGTAGTGAAGTGGGGGTGGGAGGAAGAGGAGAGGGTTCACCCATTTTGTTTTAATCAGGGAGGGAGAAAGAGAGCCGAATGTGAATAAAGACTAAAAGAGGGAATATGACACATGGTCTCATGGAACTGTTATTTTGTCTTCTTCTTTTTTTTTTTATGTCACATCTAATCAGCATTGTCAAACGACTGCTCCTCGGCTAGATACAATGCCTTTCAGCTTTTGTTTACCATAAACAACATGATAGGTATCACAAAGGAAAAAGCCCCGGGGCAGGAGAGTGTAGGGTGAACAACAACCAAACCACTCCAAACTTTGCTTAAATTACGACTAAATGACCTGTTGAATACCTGTATGAGTAACATCCAGGGGATAGTTGTCATGTTCAGTCTCAGGGGTTGCAGATAGCCCTTTACACAGTGTGTTTGTAGCATATATTATATATCAAGAGGAATCATGATTTTTAATATTTCGTTTAGTTAATAATGTTTTCTCATGAATCTACAATTACAAAAACAATTATAAAATGGATGAACAAATAAATTAGCATCCTGTAATGAGTTCAGTTGTGCTGTAGGCCATTGCGTGACTAGCTAGGGCGCTACAGGGGGGACTGATAGACAGGTCGACTATGTGAATGCTCAGCGTAGTCAGGAGATATTTACCGTAAGTTGGATCTCTGTGAGAATCCCATCAGCCTGAGCCTCCTTATCTCTCCGAGTGATTGAAGGCACGGCCCCCAGGCGAACCAGGAAGAACAGCGCAGGTCCCCATGACTCACCGAACAGACAGCGCTGATTTACTGACTGAAGGCTCGGAGGTGACTATTCAAATTTGTGAAGACGATGAGGATACAGTATGTGTCGTATGTCAACATAACTGTAACCAAAAAAGCTGACGACGAAGGCAAGCATGCAGAATGTTTGAAAGGAGTCACAAAAGAAAAAATTTGGGGAAAGAACTGAAAATTGAAAACTGCAAAAAGAGAATATCATTTTTAAGACTTCTCTCAAAAACAACACTTTTCAGTACAATTTACTATAAGGACAGCTTGTCACAACTTAATGACACAAAAAAGTATTTAACCAGTCTGGGACATACTGCATTTAGCACACACATACCAAACACACCAGTGACAGATAATGATGGATACTGTTATTACACAGGGCTAACATAGTAGTAATCTGGAGCTGCAGTAAGTAAACTCATGACCTGAGGAAATTCTTCTTTGTGATTTAGATCTGAAATGTTGTCACAGTAAATGATGAATCCAGCATCTCTCCAAAGGCCAAGAATGTGAAATAAAACAAAAGTGCCACCTATGGTGCAGTTTGCCTAATTAAAATCAACCTATGGCTTTGTTTTTGCATTATTAGCACTAAGTGCAATTTACATCAATTTCTTTCTCGAGGTGAAACTAAGTGTTTGTGCAAGATTCAAACCACAAGTACAGTATGTTCAGACCCAATCTGTTACTGTGTGCAGTGTTTGTACCATTAAGATTAGTCTATATCTGTTCTAATTACAAAAATGGCAGGTTAGTGTAACAGCTGTTGACAGAGTACAGTGGTAACCTCAGCCAGACGATTCCCGCTGAAAATGAGCCGGGCTGGTGAAAAGCCAAAACCTGAGCAGGGCGGTGAGGCTGAGGAAGGATGAAAACGATCCACGCCCCAAGGGCCTGCTGCTGCCACCTATGACTTATTCACTCACAGCAATTAACCAGCCCTGGATTCAGCAGCGGGAGTCACATTCTTTAGTACACAGAGAGAGAGAGACAGAGAGAGAGCACAAAACATTGCAACATGTCAAAACTAGACCTGCTTCAAACTGAAGAAGAGTTAAAAGGGACAGTCCGTAATCTGTGTGCCTGGCTTCGCTTTTATCAGCCAACTCTCGGGTGAAGATAACTTATTACTCAATATAAATACCACAACATGACCGCGTGGCTGTGCCCGAAACATGAAAGCATCTTTTAACTGCTGCTGTTTTATCCACTCATCATCATTATTATCACTATCACAAAGGGTGTATTTGCATTTTGGCAGTCTCTCTGTCCGGATAACCTCTTTCAAGAGAAAACAAAAAAATTCAACTCAAGTTGAAGGCAAGCCCTTTACTTTAATTATAGTGCCTGTGATGTTTTATTTATTTATTTATTTATTTAGTCAGTCAGTCAGTCTGTCTGTGCATATATAGACATATGTACCTTCATGTCCCATCTTTACTCAGCAATGTCTGGAAAAGCGTTGCCGTCATTTTGTTTTTGTTAAATCTTTTTCTCCAGCTGCAACAAATAATGGCAGTGTATCTTGAGAGTGGGAAGTAGGGCTTTAGGTAATGGGATAAAGAGGCATATTGTTTGATAGGTTTTTACATCCAGTGTCATGCTGAATTAGTTAATAATAAATGTTTTTGTCAAAAAAACAAAAATGAATATTGCCAGACTATTGCCTAATAAACAATCAAGATATACTGAAAAATAATTATGTTTGCAAAAAAAATAAATATTATTAAAGCAACTGAAGGACTACTTTAAGGACTTCTTTAGAGATCAGCATTTGAATCTCTCTCTGCCCTTGTTTTCTCTTGCTTGGAAACAATCTTTGTGTGAGACAAACTACAATAGGGCTGCATGCCCAGTTAGTCGAGTTAGACTGTTGGAGACAAGCCAGAGGTTTTGTTTGGAGTTTTGGATTGATTTTAAGTTATATATATATATATATATATATATTTTATGGATTTATTTTCTGCTCCAGGTGATAAGCCATGTTAAGTGGCTGAATATGTTACATGGCTGATGAGAAGGTATTTTAAATTTCTAATGGCAACAGCTTTTTACGTTCTCAAAATAACCCTCTTATGCATCTGTGTAGACAGTCGTGGCAACTGCACATTTGCTGTGTTTATGTGTGTTTTGATGGTCACATGCTGTTGTAAGTCCCCTCATGGGCCTATATGTAAATATATACGTGTGTGTCTGTGTGTGTAGACCTTGAGATAACTGCCATTACTTTTTCTATTAATTCTATTAATTGATAAGTTTTGTTTTTATGTATCTTTGTATATCTGTATATCTGTGTATTTTCCTTCTGTCTCTCTGAAATTATATGGGTTGTATTGATTGATATATTGATGTATTATTATTAACTGATCCATGTTTAAACTCTGGTGAGTCACACAAACAGCAAAGGACAGCAAACTCCTGGTCTGTGGCATCTTAAAGTATTTTAATGTCAGCCTGTGTTACAGATAAAAAAAACCCAAATCAAATGCTCATACTTCAGTGGCACAATGAAAGAGAGCACAGTGAGAAACAATAAAATTCTTTTCACACAACTGCACGTATCACCAATCATCTGTCTCACACCTTTCAGTCTTTTTTTGACAAGGTCATCCCTGCAGGCAGACAAGTAGTTCGATCGCTGCGCTGCTGTCAGTGAGCACCAACAACGCAAATGAGAATGTGGTGATTATTTCATTTTATTATCGCAGTTTAGCTGTAAATCACACAAAGCTTGACAGAAGCCGAGTCACTTAGTGTCATCAACATCTGAGCTGCTTATACAGATCCCATGGACCATCCACGAGATGGGATAATTAGTCCAAATAAATCAGTAGCAAATTGCTTACTGAAATAATTTCATGTGATGTTTGTTTATATTTCATAGAAATTTTCTGCAGTGGAAAAAACAACATGTTTCTGTAATCGAAATGTGTGTGAACAGGCTTTCTGCCACTACTGTTTCAACACCTAAAACCTGTGCGATTAAATGAGATGAATAAATTCTACAATTAATTACATCTTGGGCCTACAATGTAATCATGATATATCACATTTTTAATCAAAATAGTGATGTTGAGATTCAAGTCTTAAGACACAAAACATAAGGTCACCCAGAGGGATAATAATTAGAAGAGGGTGATGTGGTAAACTAAATATATATATGTTTTTAATGGATGATGGCATATCAGTGCAGTGACATGATTAGTGAGTCTCTGTTTTTTTTTACAGACGCTTTGATGAGAGCTTCATGGCGTTGACGCTGATGAATCCACCGGCAGATCACTGCAGGCCAGCTTTGAAATGTCACTCTGACTTGAGTCTCTGACATGCCTCATCTCTCTCTCTCGCTCCCTGTCTCCCAGATGTCTGACATGGAATATGCGGAAATGTCAAAAAGGAGAGGCTCTTACTATGACAAAGTCATGCCATTTTAAGATTTTCACGCTTGGTTTTAGTCATTAGTCTTGAAAAGAAAAAAAAAGAAAACTGACGGGTGAAAAATTAAGGAAAATGTGAATGAGCAAAAACCCACCAAGTTTATGGTGACTCACAGCCTTTCTTTGAAGTATTAACAATATATTCTCACAAAGACAGCTTGAGAAAATGGAAATTCAATTGCTACTATTTTTATGTGTAGTGAGAATCATATGTGTAAGCTATGAATTTGGGTCAGATAGTAATATATGTATATGTGTGTGCGCCAATATGGGTACGTGCTACATGTGGCCTTGTGTCTTCTGCACTGGTTCCTACTCTCATGTACAGCATAAGACAAACAAAAAAAACCTTAAAACCTGTTCTAATAAATGTTGCCATTTTGATTATACTAGCTATGCACCTGCAACCTCTGTCATAGAAATCAATACTGTGCATATCAGGGCAAGTAGCATGAGTGTCCTACGCAACTTCAGTCAATTAATTGCCTTTATCAAATCCTTAAAACAGAGCACCACTTATTTGCTGTTAAATGGTGAGTGCAAAGTTCACAATTATCTATTTAATCCAACTAAAAAAAAGTAACAAACAAACAGAATTTCTCATTTAATGCAGCCTTTGACAGAACTGAAAATAAAATAGTGAACTTTCTGACATAGTCCAGAGGTGATTTGAGTTTTATCAGGTCCTGAAGTCAGTTCTCTGACTAACAAGAAGCCAGTGGTGCTGGGAGGATTCAATTGGCTTAAATGAAAAAAGGATAAGGACCAAATATTGAACCTTGGGGGACACCATGGAAAATAGGAGCTAACAATGAAGAGTTCTGTTGAATAATTATGAAGACAACAAATCAACTCAAGCTGTCAGCACAATTGCCTCCACACTGCAATAACACACCCTCCTCAATATCCAATGCGATATAGCTAATATTATAATACAATACATAATATTTACAGAGTTAGAGTTGGGATATGAAATGTTAGGCTGTTGAAACAAAGTTCTGCCCAAAGCGAACATGAAGCCTTTGGATAATGAGGTCTCTGTACTAGTACAATGGAAGACTGGCTGCTTGTGTCGGAGTGCAGCCCATCCAATTTATCTCTTATTTTACCATTTTCCACTTATTGTAAGTGTGTGCCCTCTATTTATCCTCATGAGATATATATTTTTTTTCATTCTCTCCCTCTATGCTTTTACACTATGCAGCATATCCTCTTAATGTAAGGCCCAATGATCACCAAGGTCACGAAGCCTTTGCAAATCTTAATCTTAGGGGGGGGGGTGGTCTCTGGTCTTTAGGGCCCAACATGTGTCTAATTCAATTAAAAAAAGCCCAAGGGGTTGGACCCAACAGCCTCCTGCTAAATAGTGAGAAGCCAGTACTGCCAGACAGAGAGACAAGGCAGAAGTGTCTCTATCTATTTCTATTAAATGTCATACAGTTAAGTACACTCTCCAAAAGCTATCTTATGTACTGTGTGCATGTATCTGTGTGTGCGTATTTTACTGACTGGTTAGTAACTTGCTTTCTTCCTGTTCCTGTTGTAGTATTAATATTTTTCTGAATATTTTCTAAACACATGCCTTACTCTCATTTTGGCATTCATTCCCTCATGTCAGTTGTGTGACATGTTTGCCTTGCAATATATTTCACACTAAACCAGATAAGAAGCTGAACCGCGTCTTATTAAACAGAAGCATCGACCTCGTCAAAGTATCCCTGAACGACAGTTTTTCATAGATGTAAAATGTGATAACAACATCATCAAAGCACACTCTGCAAACTGGAATACATCCAAGATTATGTCTCTGAAAGAAAAACATTTGGGGGCTGATTTGTGAGTGATTGTTGGTGGCAATCAATAGTGTAACAGGTTACATTTTGAAAGTACGAGGGGGCGTTAATTAAAGGTGTGAGACGGAGACAAGATGTCGAGAGGTGGTGTTGTCAGATGGTTGACAGGTAATTGCAACACGGTTTTTGAGGCACTTGGACATTTGAGGGGCGGAATTAAATGCAACTCATTAACGCGCCACCTTAATAAGGTCTCTTACTGAAATGATCAGGAGCTGCTCAGACTAGTTCTGAGGTTGGGAGGCTCTCTGTCCTAATTCTATGGAAGAGGTGTGCATTCATGTGTTGAGCTGGTGTGGCCCTGTTTTATCACTTTATCTCTTGCTAAGTCTTGTTGTCTTGTTCAGAAATACATTCACTTTATTTTTAGTTCTCTTTTTGTGCATCGTGTTTTTTAAAGGTCCTATGAATCATGCTTTTTGTTTTGATGTGAAAAGCAGATTTGAATACGATGTGTGTCACATTTTTTTTTCAAGATGTACCTTGTAGCCAGCTGGCAATAACAACAAAACTATCTAGAGCTACAGTGGATGTAGCCTGAAGGTGGGAGAAGTATGAATGGAACCAAAATTGCTGGCTTCAATTGCTGGGCTGGTTGGGAAATGGTTAGAAATAATAACAACAAAAAAATAAAAACTCTGTGCAAAACTCTTAGATGGACAGATAATTCACAGCCACTTAGCACTGCTTTTTACTCAACTACTGGATATCTACTACAATGTAAAACCTGGTATCAAAAAAACAAATGAAACCATTTTGAACACGTATACACATATGCAAAAAGGCTAATATATTATTGCATTATATTCTTTTGTTGAAGTCTCAAGAGAAGATTCCTCGATTGTTTGAATCATGGCCATGATTACATCTGATAGCGACACCAATCAATCACTGGGCAAAAATCCTGCATATGAGTCAGTGTGACATCAGTTCAAATATTTCAGCATCATCCTCATTAGTAAGATGATGGTTCTGGTGTTTAGAGGCATTTCAGCAACTTGATCGTGGTGATCATGACACCCTGCCACCAAAACATTATAATGCCCTCTGACTGGCTCTATAGCTTCATGCTAGTCAACATGCCATTTTTTAACCCCCTTCGTTTTCCCACATATTCTCCACCTACCACCTCAACCCCTCAGGGGCTCTTCCACTTGCTGCTTTAGTATGAAAATTTGGCGTATGTGTTTCCAATAAATCTTCTAGAGTAATGATGCCTTAGCCAGGTGATTCATGAGCACGCTGACAGCTCAAATTGCCGGTGTGAATCTCTGGCACGGCATGAGTCGGCCCCAAGCCGCCCTCTCTGCCTCCAGGCATGCAGGGTAGAGAGGAGAGAGGTGGAGCCAGGGCAGGAGCTGCAGGTTTAACCCTGTCACCTGCCGTCTGATATCTGACCTGCTGCACTGCAACTGGAGACGCAGGCAAATCATGTGTGTGCACATGCGTGTGTACACACGTGTGTGGGCAACCAGTAAAGAGGAAAGAGAGTGTGTGTGTGTATGAAACTCGTAATGTGCGTAGTGTGTTACATAAGCATCAGTGTACACCATGAGTCTGCTTGAGTTACAAAATAATTCACAATAAGTGATTTAAAAGAAATAAATAAACATAAACATCACCATTAATATTTAAATTGTGTTGTTACATATAATATATATATATATATATATATGTATATATGTGTATATATATATATATATATATATATATGATATTTGCTGTTAAATGAGATCTTGAGAGGACTTATTTGATTAGTAATGAGGTGATTAATGCTGGTGCAATTCACAACATTGCCCTAAAGATGAACCAATTGGTGTTTTTTTTTTCATAAACAGTGAAAAAATGTGTAATGTGAAAGTTGTTGCTGGTACTGACCACCCCGCAGAAAATGACCACCTGGCACACATCGGTTTGTTTATAGTTTGTTGTGCTGTCTCCAAGTGGTCAATCTCAAATAATGGGGGGGGGGTGATTATATACTATTTTTGCAAACAAAGTGCAAAATAAATAATGTTTACAGTCAATGTCCAATGCACACTACATGTACTATTCAGGGCTAACATAAGTGTTTCATGCATTTACTTTTTGCTAATAGTGACGACATTCTTTGGAAGAGACGCTTGTTGGCAGCCTTTTTGTTTACTTCTTTTGCTGGTGCATCGCTGTGTTTGTTGGAACTGTGGAGTCGGATGAAACCGCTGACAGAAATGTGTCACACGCGTCCTACTCAACGAGAGATGCAAAAAAACTGTGGTCAAGAACTCTAAATCCTATTCCTAAACTCCCATATTGAGAAATATGCTCACCGCCCCACAAACACACTCTTTTACAACATACAACCATCCTGACAAGCCTTTAAGTAAACTTTTTTTTTTTTTTTACTTCAGTCTTGTAGCAAGGTCACTTAACAACCTGACCACATGTTCACCCTCTCACACCTGCCTTCTTTCTGTGGCTCCTTTTCCATCCCGGACTGATGAAGCGACACAGAGACATGGGGTTTCACACTGAAGCGCGCCTGAGCCTTTGTTTACATGTCATAAATTGATGTGAAAATCATAGTCAGATGAGCCCTGGCCATTTGGAAGCCATTAGGGGAAACACTTACAATGAGGTAGCTTTACAACCTCATAAGTGTCTCTTTGGTTGCGCATTTAATGACCCCTGCTGTGTAAATCAGTCTTACGACTGTTAGAAAAAAGTTCCTGTGGGATAAGTGGCAGGGACTGAATGATATAATATGTCAGAGGCCTAGCAGGAGTCTGGTCAAATTGTTTGGCATGTAAAAGAAACATAAGCTGGAGTAAGAGTGCTTCTGTAGCTTTTTTGGCAACAATAGTCCCGTGTGTAGTGAAAGACTAGAAGAGAAGAAGAAGAGGTTGTGTTTGGAGATTGGCATTGTAACCAATACTTACAGGAAGTTTTGATCATACTCGGCGTTGGAAGTCCTCACAGCTGCCCAACAACAAAGGTTTCAAAGTTATTTTTAGTCAAGGAGGAAAACTAATTTAAGTTTCTTATTTTCTGACTTTCTTCATTTTGATAAAATAAAATCACATTCAAACTTCTTAGGGGTCTTCATGTTCCAAATGTCATCCTGCAAACACCTTACTAAACTTTACTTCATCAATTTTACTGATTCAGCAGAACAACAACTTTATGTAAAGCACTTCAGTACTGCACCTAAAATGGGGGAGGTCCCAGTCAGTGTAGTGTTTGCATTCACTTCCTAAAAAGAGGCAAATGGGAGTTGAACGCGCTGCATTTGTGACAGAAGAACAAAAGCCCCTTATTTTTAAGTCCACCATTTCCCCCTTCATATTTTTCCAATTACTGTTTTTTTGGAGGACTCATACTAAAAACATGTTTCCACTGAAAAGCCTCCTCTACCTCCCCCTGTGTGCACCCCCACCATTCAGCTGTCTCCATGTTTCTGTGTCGGTTTCTGTCTACGCCACTCTTCGGTCTCTCTTTCTTTTTTTTTTTCTTTTTTTTTAACCCCCAACTACCTAAAATGTACTCAAACAGCGTTAAGGACTCAAATCCCCCCAGGGGGTTCTTGTGGTCCACGTTCCCAGAGAGTAACAGAGACTTAACAGGGACATGCTGGAACAAATGACAGACACAGACTCTGCAGGCGAGCCATCAGATACGCAGATGGACACAGATCAAGGAATTGAGAAAATTACGGAGATCTGCAGTACCACCACAGTGCTACAGCAGCGTGGCTTTTGCATGCCACGCCACCATGACTGCAGCCACCCGCAAAATCTGTACATTTTTCTATGGCTGGCAAGGAGGCCGTCTGAAGTCATATCATGACATACATGCATGAGTGCATGGTTTGCTAAAACTGATCACGCTGAAGTGAGGGTGGTGTGGAAGGACTCAGACTGAAGTCGAACACACCAGGAGTTAATGTGTTAATGTCTTCTATCTTTTAATGTGCAAATCAACAACTGACTTCAAGCTTCGTAATAATAATGAAGTGAAAATTAAATCTTGTGTGACTCACAGGGAATGAGAAACTATAAAAATGACTCACTGTGTTGACATCTGATTCTTTCCATATTTCACATTGCCAATAAATCTTGAGCACGCACATGTACAAACTCAGAACTTTATGGAATATTTTTATAGTCACCGAAAGTGACTTATTCACCCTCTATAAAACAGCATCTGCCCCGCATGACAGTCAGTCTAGATGACATTCAACTGCTGCCAACATGTCATCTGCACTCAAGCCGCGTATTCTGTCATTGATTTTGACTGCATGATGGCATAATCAAACATATAAAAATAGCACCAGAGTAAAGAGGAAACCACTAAAAATGCATACACACTTAGCGCACTGTGTGTTCCTCTCCTTCCGATCCTTTAATCTGTGGGAACTTCAGAGCCAGCGAGGCCACAGTGAGAGACAGTAAGGGACACAGAGGGGAGAGAGAGAGAGAGGAGAGAGAGAGAGATAAACCACAACCACCACCACAGAACTGTCAAAAAGCTGGGACTCTTGTCCAACATTTAACCATCAGAGCTCTGCTTGGAAACTAAATGGGGTGACAGTTGAAAGGAAACTGGGGTGGTGAATTGTGACTCAGAGTTCTTTGTTTCTGCCTCCCAGGAGGTAGGCGGACACATTGCACATTAGAGGAGAACAAGGCTGTTTCTCCTGCATTTTGTTATTTGTCTACCCGTTTGGGGACGAAGTCTGGCAATGTGCGGGGAGATTGAGACTCAACAGAGCTGAGAGTGTCAGATAGGCAAGAGCGTGACAAACAAGTAACACATTTTTCACGTGGAAGCAAACGCTCTTATCGAGTCTTCTAAAGCCAGAACACAAAAGATTGGTTTGTTTGGTTATTTCTGTTAAAAAAGGGGGCGAGTTGAGATTTGTTTTGTTAATGCCATGCATCATGGTTAAGTTGAATATTTATATTTTTTTCTCAAAATGTGTGAAATGTGTTATGATAACGAACTACAGCAGACAATACAATCACGTGCAATCAAACATTAAATGTTATTGAATAGTTTCCGGATTTGACAGCTTGTTTCAATGCCTCGTCTTAATCGTCCCATCTGACTTTTGTTCTCTTGCAGTTGCGATTCCTCTTATTCTGCATATTTTATCCTCTTCCTCCTGGTTATCATCATCTCCTTTTGCAAAACCTCCTCTTCTTCTTCCCTTTCCTCCTTCTACTTTTCATCTCGATATTTTTCAAGTCTTCCATTTCCTACTTTCTTCCAAATGCACCTACATAATTAATCCCCACCTCCTGCTGTAATTAACAGCAGAGCGGAATCACCTTCATTAAAAGAAAAACATATATATTTGAAATGACAATGAAACTTATCATTTATTTTCCCTGTTTTTCTGCATCTATCTTCTTCCCTCTGGGTCTGCAGGGAAAGTCCAGTTGAAACTAGACTCTGGGGTCAGATTCAGCCCCTCCCCTGCCTCAGGCCAGCAACATGGCCTGTGACACCAGAGCTCTTCTTCTGGACTAAACTCATTGTCATCTTAGCTAATTAGATATCACCTGCCTGGACACCATCTCCTTAGTGATCACCTCAGTTGTACCATTAGTCATTTTCACAAGAAAATTCTCCTATTAGAGTTGTGTGCATGCATTTGGTTGGTTTGTTTTTGAAAAAGTCAGACAAGAGTAAAATATAAAGACATGTTTCATAAATAACCTGATAGCAAAATGCTCTAAGGACCATTATGCGCACCGCTTTGGAATTAACATGTAACTAAGGACAAACAGCAGCCCCAGCGAATGAGCTGTGAGTCCCACTAAGACCACCCATGCTGTAAAATATGGTACTTGAAGTCCATAATGCACAGTGTAAAAAAAAGTTTAACTCCAGTCTTCTAAATTCAGTTGACTGTCACTTCAATGAATGTATAAGGACACGTTCACAAACATACACACACAATGTTGAGAATGTAGTTCGAAACATCCCAGTTAAAAAACAACCTTGTTGGGGCTTTCCCATCAAAATGCTTCTTTGTGGCCACAACAGGAACATATGTATGCACATGATATGCATGTTTGAAAGCACACATGCATGCACATGCAAACACAGATTTTCAAACATATACACACACACTGCACGTGAATACATTAAAAGAACAAGAGAGGCTGGGAGAAAGAGAGTGAAGCCACACGCTGGCATATCTCCCTAAAACTCCACTTGTTGTGTCATTGTTTGACAAATTGTTCCACCTATAGTAAACACAGCTCTCAGCAGTTAGGCTCCAAATGGGGCCTTCACACACCATATAAGATCTTGCACCCCATGTTGAACTTTAAAAAAAAATGTTTCTGTTTCTGTTATTGTCTTTCTCCCTCTTCTTCTCTCTGCCTTGCATGGTATCAATTTATGTTTTTTTTTTCTTCTTCCAGAGCACACATCACAATAAACACTAACATAAAGGCTATATTCTCAATTCATATCATTTTACCAATGATAATGAGCCACATTTCCACCACCAAACAGACCATCTGTGAATCTCTGATGAGTGTCCTCTGTGAGGCAATGGAGAGTATTGAAATACTTTAAACTGACAGCATGAGCATCATTATGTCATGTAAACAAGCCTGGCATCAAAGGATCCAAGATCACGCACCCTTGTGGTTCAGCCATGGTCTGAGCAATGAGAATAGGGCTGTGACTGTGTTATTTTGCAGCTCTTGTACTGTGCAGGCCGCACTGGAATATTTTCCATAGTGTGTTAAAGCAGAGCCCACACGTTGCCAGCGATGTCAGAGGCGCTCTTCTAAGTGATGATTAAGACTTTTTCTCAAGTGAATACCAACTTTTAAAAACCACTGATTTAACCGAGTCGCTTTTATTGTATTGTATTGTATTATTTATTCACTCATTTATTTATGCTGTGTCATACTTTATATTCTTCACATGACTTCAAAGCAGCTGGTATGACAACACAGGAAGCAACTTGCCTGCACAACATTTACAATTCAGCTGAAAAGAAATTATGCAACTGCATGATTAAAACACATACTGTGACAGTAACACTATTGACTTAGTGTAGTTAATCTCTAAATAGTAATTTACTTAGTTATTTTTAAATCAATTGTTAAATGTAATTATCTCTTTATTTACTTTGTTTTCATTTTTGTTTGACAAAAATGATTCACATCTTTTTTCTTTTTTTTCTCATCTGTTTCTTAATAAATCTTACAAATGATTCTGAGTCTTGAAAATCATCTGAGTGTGTGATGTGATGAAGAGGAAATTTATAGGGCATCTCCTTAAATATTAATTTGGCTGGTGAAAAAATAACAATGATTTGAAAGCATAATGCAAAGTAAGAAAAAAAGAAGTAAGAAAAACAGACCCCCCCCCCCCCTTTGTGCTTTCAAAGCACAAATTAAGGATTTTTCTCCATATCACTGGTTACAGTACAGTATCCCATTGGCTCTCATTTTGTTGTGGGTTATTGTGACATTTCTTCACTTCTGTACAATGTGACAAGCTTTGATTGAATTCATTCTTGCGCATAAATAGTTAGTTAACAGACTGGAGCTGAACATCTCAAATAATCGAACCCAAGAGAACCATTCACAACTGGGTGCAGAGAGAGAAATCAACCTCTAACAAAGTGTTTACTTTCCCTCCTAGACTTTGGCTTTGAAGAGAGGCAAAACGCGCTGCCAAGATTTTATAAGGCCCAGGGTGTGTTTTCAGACCTACGCTTTCACGTGGAATTCAGAAAATGTGGAAAAACTGGATCCTGGAATTGATATAATGTTAATGGCAGCATCACTTCACAACAGGTAGGTGGAGGGACAGCTATGGACAAACAAACAAACAAAAAAAGAAACTTGAATGGGAGAAAAGGCGTAAACATACCGACAAATATCCGAGTGAAGACACATGCAAAGGGAAAATTTGACGTGCTGGCTTTTGATGTACTTCAATGAAAATCACAGCAGAAAGAGATGAAAAACACTGAGACGGCTGTTTGAGTGGGACATTATTTTTGATTCCAGAAACAGGTAAATATGACTTGGTTTGGCTCGAGGCCTCTAACACTCTACTTACACTGTTTACTCTGATAGGCTGCAGCCTCAGGGCATTTTACAGTCTCCAGGTGAGGGCCAGATGGATCTAAGCAATGCTCTCTCTGTCTGTCTCTCTCTCTCTCTGGCTCCAGGCCTGATTACAGTCACCACTTATTGGCCTGGTGGAGACAAAACAAAGCATGTGGAAGTAGTGTGGGCTGGAGATGGAACAATTTAAGATAATTTACAGTGCTTTTTATCCTTTTGTGTGCTTGTCTGTGTGTGTGTCTATGTGTGTGACTGTGTGTGTGTGTGTGTTTGCAACGTTATATGTGTACAGACTTAAAATGTAATAAACTGCAAAAATCTTATTAATTAATTATCTAATCTAATTCTATCTAATTCTAAATTCATTCATTGGATGACTTTGCAATAAATTACTTTTGTATCACATGACCAATTCTTTTACCCAGTTTCCTCTTGATGATCAATATAAACATATTACACTGCTGGGGAATTCAGAGGCCATCAATCAGAAGATGCCCCTTCCAACTATGCTACATATTAAGGTCAATGAGCTCTTCCTGTTTTAAACACACATAGCAAGATTCCAAATGTCTAAATGGATGAAGCAAGAAACAATATCTAAAGAACAATTCAAGAACATGTTGCTAAAAAAACTTTACAAGCCCTTAAAAGGATATCAAATTACTGATTTAAACAAGTATAAATAGATAATGGAAACAGATTTGAATCAAAAATCACAATAGGATAAAAGTCTAAAAATCTTATAATAAATATAAAAACTTCTCTTGTGCATCTTTTTCAAGGAAAAATGAACATTTTACAGTATGACACATGTTCACAAGCAAACACATCAATAATAAATAAAAATTTGTTAAGGCCTTTACAGATACAGAAACTTGAATAATATGAAGTGGTGGTTGTGAAAAGCAATGAACTTTTATTAAAGTTTTTTGCACACTTTGTTTTTGCAATCAGTTCAAACTACATAGGCGAACAGACATTCCTAGGATTACATAATGAAATAATAACCTGCTAAAGCTGTACGAACGGGGCTCCAGCCGCCTTATGCAGTTAGTTATGCAGTAAACACCTGCATGCTCTCTCACAGACTTTGTTTCTGCAACTGGGGTTGATTTAATGATTGCAGTGTGGAGGAAGCACATAAACAACAACAAGACCCAAGATCCTCTGTTTGTGATTTTGAGTCTGTCTCCCTGTGCTCTGGCTGTTGTGTCAATTCACTGCACCAAAGTGTAAGATGCAGGTGTAGCTTCTGCTCCTGCCACAGGTTAGAGTTAATGGTAAGCAGCGACATCTAGTGTCCAGACCGACCTATCATTGAAGCCATGAATACTTATATTCTTACTCACTGATATAAGATACCTTGATTATTTATCAGTTGCTTTGCTCTTTATTTATTTCTTGCTGCAATATGCTCCACCCGTTGCATCCATCGATATATGAGCTTCAGCTTTAATGCAAGAAATGGGCATTTATGGACTACAAATATCTCAATGACCCATTATGCATAATTACGTAAGGAAAATGTGCATTGTAGTTCATTGGACAGCTGGTTCTAGGAATGACAGAAAGACAGAAGGTGGCCTAATAATGGTTTTATTATAATGGTGATGGTGATGAAAAGTATGATGATGATGAGCACAGGACCAAGAGGCGATGAGATGTAATAACAATAGTTGATCACTTGGTGGCAGCATTGTTATGGAGTTCCGAGGACGCATTTCCATGACTTTGTTCTTCTCTGTGAGGAGGAATCCAATGTTGCAACGCTAAAGTTAAATAAAGTTATTCATGTGAGATGACAACCATGAAATAAAATGCACAAACAAGCCTCATTAGTATCTTTTATACAGTGGCATTTGGTGTGCAGACTGCAGAAAATGCAGCACAGTTTAGAGAAAATGTAGTTCAGCAGCTGAAATTTAAGTTATGAGTTTTGTCTCAAGTTTTTAAGCCCCAGGGGTTACATACCCGCATGCATAAATGGCCACACTCACACACCCCCACGCACAGCAGCCCAGCTACTTTCACTCTTAAAAGACTCATTAAAACACACATTAAAAGCTCCTAATTAAGGCAAACTTTTAGAAGTGTCAGGACAAATATTTTTATGGGTATTTTGTTGCAGCTGCTTTTCATTTTCAAAGCACCAACACCTGTGCCCAGATGGTGTTTTTTTTCCCATCTGTGAGAGTAAAGCGTAAAAAGATGATCGATATCAGCGGCTACAACACTTCCCTGCCTCCAGATGGCACGATCGTTAAGTTCTCTGAAGACTGTTGTCTGGAGTCCAATCCTTTCAGCTCCAAATGTTAAGAAGAAAACAAAACAAAAAAAATCATGCGTGTGGCTAGTCGAGCTTATTATGCTTCACTTTCGGTACACTTCTGAGAAAGGAAGAAGGGTTGTGGGTATTGAAAGGCCTCTTGAGGTTGAAAATACATATCACTAGCCTATATTCCACAATCTATATTTGGCAATGTCTGTTCTGTGCTACACAGTTTTCAGATGCACACCATATGTCACAATTTGTACGACACAGCTGAAGCTACTGGTCGTGTGATAGTGTGATGTTGGCTGTGACTTACTAGTGTACTTTTGTGTCGGAACTTGCTTGTGAAGAACTGTTTTTTTTTTTTTTTTTAGAGAGAAGCAGTTTTTGCTGTGTAATACATGGTTATTAACTGCGGGTCATCTGACTAAACTATTTTGTGCTATTTACTTTGTGCTTGACAGGGTTTCTAGAGTCATCCGTTTCAGTGGGTTAACTGCACCGAGAGTAATGATAACTGTTTATTTGTGGAGTGGTGTGGTGTATGTGCTAGCTTAGCCTCTTGTCAGTGTATGTCCTGGATAGCACAGTATATATGTGTGTACGTGTCTGTTGAGTATTTTTACCTGTTAGGAAAGCACATCTGAAATAACAAAAAGCGAAATTAAAATATCACAGTAAATCATTCATTGCAAAGCAATCAGAGAAAAATAACATAACAAATAATATAATAAAAAATATAAAAAATATAATAATAATAACACTTATTAATCACTAAGTATTATTAATGACTTGTAACGTTCAACTATAGCACCCTTTTCTAAAGGAATGTTTTTTTATAGTTGTCTTTGATAGGTGAAATCAATTACTCATCTGGACATAACATGGCGGCTTTTGTACAGAGCAGAAAATTGTGAAAAGAAAGAATGAGGAAACAAATGAAAACCTTTTCAAAGGAAACACATAGCCTTGATTTGTTGGTTGTACATATTCAGGATTGCAATGTGGGTTTTGACAAGACAAGTGTTTCAAGTTTTTCCTCTCCTGTCAAGGCAGCAGCCAAACTCTCAGGGAGTACTGTCAGCTCCATATTGTAACACCAGCCAGGGAGACTGGCAAACGAACAGGTGGCGTTGTCATATGTTTGTGAAGGAGTCTGCTAAATGTTCTCTCCAATTAACAAACAGCTCAGACATTTTCCTCTCAGCAATTCTCTCTCTCTCTCTCTCTCTCTCTCTCTCTCTGTCTCTTCCTGCATTTGCTGCTCGCTCCATTTGGGAGAGACACGTGACTTGTTACATGTCTCTCTAGCTCTGCTGAGAAATGGCAGATTGAAATACATTTAGCAGGTAGAGCCAGAAGAGGGATGGCAGGCTACCAGCGACTGCGTTGGCTGATGGAGAAGCTGAGGCGCTTCCAAAACGTTGCATAGCCATCATCGTGATCTGACTAGGAAAATCTCAAACGCCGCTTTCTCTGCAGAAGTCAGTGTTGTGATAACAGGTGACTGAGAGGCATGCAACTGGTTCTGTGCAACAGTCTGCCAATTAAAGTCTGTATATTCCCTCAGGACTGCATTATAGATACAGAATGCATAATGGGGGAGTTCAACAATGGCACCTCATGTAACTAGCAACATTTGCCGCTTTGAGCGACTGCGAGGCTAGTGCGTAATTAACCTGCAGTGTACTGTGAGTACTGTCGAAACATTAGTGAGGAGAGAGGAGAGTCTGTTGGGTACTTAAACAGGTAGCTCACCAAAGTGGGAGCATTGACTTTACTCAAACAGTGTGAAAAGAAAGAGATAATTAATTGGCTGGCTGGGCCATCAGTGCTGTGGTGGCAACATTTTGTGAGGACTTGGGAGCGAAGAAAAGCTACCGCTTGGTTAAACTGGCTCACTGGGTTTGACTCTGACAGTATTCAAGGAGAAGTAACCAGATTAGTTTTTAAATCTGCTTGGGCAACTGCAAGACAAATCCCAAGACTTCAATGGCGTGTCCGCGCAGGAGGTTTTTTAGCTGCATCTGAATTGCGCCTGACAGGACAGATAAGCTCCTATTTAACCAGTCCAGTCGTCCACACAGGCTGCACAATAGCTCATGTTTCACTCGCTCTATATGTGCGTGAATGAAACCAGATACCTGTTTTCATACTTGCCCATTTTTTCTCTTTTACACACATACTGGGCAAGTGTGCCGGACTTGTAATGCTACCAAAAAGTCGGTGAGTTCCAACTCATGCCCGAACACATCCTGTGCAGACACAGATTGACCAATGAAACTGCTGTTGTACTGCTATTGTACCACTCACGCTAACCCTCCTGTGTTGACGCAGTGAACACCTCCAGACATTGAGGGTCTCTACTCAGTCTATACCTGTTATATTCCTAAAAAACAAATAAATTTGTTTCTTCATTAAACATTTGTAAGACATTTTATTTTAATGTTGCATACTGCTCCCTCTCTTGGCACACTACCTCCACCAGCTGTCGATCGGTGGAATAGCATGAAACTGGAATGTGTAATTAATGACCCGCCTTCACATGCCCATGCAAAATATCTCAACAGAGCAAATTTTCTCCATATTACCAATATTGGTCAAAAACATTAAGTCTAAAGTCTGCAGTAGAGCCAGCTGCTGGTTGGAAATACTGTGTGAGGTGAATACTGTTGTAGTCTGTATGGCATACAACTAATAAATGTATAGGTGGTAGTTAACTGGCGATTGGAAAGAAAGATAAATAGTGCATGATGCAGCAGCAAGCAACTAACTTTTTGATGGTACAGGTTGTAGACATAATTGGTTTTAATGTGCAGTTCTGTATGCATCAATCCTGCATCCCTGCCATCTGTTCCTATTGTAAACTCGGTGTAAAGTCCTTGTTGTTTGAATGGCAGCTTGCATAATGGCACAAAGTTTACATTCATAAGGGAACAAGGCTTGCCCCTGTCTTTTTTTTTTTTGAACAACTGATTCCTCCATGTGAATATTCAGTGGGCATATGCAGTGGATATATTATCTGTGTGGGCAGAGAGGTAAATGTTAAGTTATGCAAGAGCCCCTGTAACTGGATGTGCCTGGAAATGTTGTACATCTCAGCCGGATTGGTTTTAATCCAACTCTGTGTTACACAGGCACGCCTCCTCTCCCTTCTTTACACCCGTGAAAGGAGTGGAGCAGTCGTACATCTGGAAGGGGGTGGACCACCGTGCTCTTTTCGGGGAGACACACCTGCCACGTTGTAAGCAGGGTGAAAGAACAGTGGCGCCGGCTGGATAAACAGGGACGGCGTGGGACCCTTCCACGGAAAATGTGATGGCCAGAAGAATAATGCGGCCGGGGATAGAAAAAATTAAATCTCATCCTCGCACTCGCGCCCTCTCTCTTTTTTTCTTCACTCTTTTGTCCCTCTCGCGCCCAGCTCGTACACACAAACACATTTCAATCATGGAGAGACATGACAGCAGATCAGTGTGAGCATTCTCAACCTCATAAATGGAAATGACTCATCTGCCATTCATCTATCCCGGGTGGCATTTCTCTTTCTTTTTACTCAGGGGGAATGAACTCCATTTGGCTGGAGACCCAGTCTTCTGATAGCTCACCGTCCAAAAGCTTTGCGCCTGGAGAATATATTTTGTGTCTGTGATAAGGCACCAAACCTTTCTTTGTTTGTTTCTGACTGCTCTTTTTATGTTTTTGACATTTATGTCTGATACAATGTTCCTAAATGGTTTCTTGTTTTCTCCCATTTTTAACAGACAGCACAGCGCCCCTCTAATTGATATGTCCAGCGAGAGAGATAGTCTGCGCCCCTGGAAACAAATCCTTTTAAGAGTAAAAGATAAAATTGCATACATCCATTTTCTGCACCTCTCCTTTTGCTGAATGTGTCTGTCTAGCTGTCTGATGGCAACCAGAGAACTCTTGTAGCCCATAGCTTATTCATGCACTATAACACCTCAGAGAGCTGTACAAGAATAACAGATCAGATTCTCCTTGAGTCAGGTATAATGTAGCCTTATAGACTAAAAGCAGCAGCTTTGAAAAGGGCCCTTTCCCTGCTCTCCAACATCCCCAATCCTCTTGCTAAAAACGGGAATCAATTATCCCTCTGAAACCCCGTTGCCTTGGCCTCTACCTGGTGCCGGATCCCATATGGTAATGTAGATAGCAGGGGATCACATTACTGAAAAGCTTAAGAAGTGAGAGATCCTCCCGGCTGATTCCATTGAGCCGTGTCCCCTGACGCCGTTCAATACTTTGGGAGGGTCGGGTCTGTGCCATTGTTCAGTGAATGGGGAAGCTAACCGACATTGCCTGGCCCTGATGGGGATTGTTATTTCAAATCTCTGCTAAACTGAGGATTGGGAATTCTGCTATCTGGTTTCTCCCCCTTTGTGATGTGATGAGCTCCGTCTTTGGGCCTCCTTACAAGAGTAATTTGACAGGGGGGATGCATGTTAAAGAGAGAGGGAGTCCTCCGCACCAGCCCAGTGTGACAGTTTCTTGAGTAACAGAGTCCTTGATGCCTTTCATGGTGTGTTATTTTGGCACAGTTGCTCAGTTCTCACCAGAGACACCAGCTGATGTTGCCACTTAGACAGGGGACTACTGAGATTCCTTGCTAAGTTGTGAAATTTGAGCAGGTTTGTAAGTCTGAAAACAAAAGTGATATTGAAGTGAAGGAGAACTGAAGCCCTGGAGTAATGGTGCCACAGAATACTCAAGTAAACTGTATGCAGTTGGAATACTTAATGCTCGCTGTGTACAGAGGAGAAAACTGGAACCAGGCCAAGGCACGTTACTTAAAAAAAATGGTTTAAGCAGAGAATTTAGCACCGTTTATGAAAGCTGTTAACAGGCATTTTTCATCATTTTAACCATATTTTTACAACCATATTTTTGAGAACAAGTGGCACAAACACCAAAACTGTGCTCCAGTTTGCAAAACAGCACATTTACACTCAAAGTGGTGTTGTATTCTCAAAGCTCTTTAAGTAATTAACAAAATTAGATAAAGGTGTCTAATAGAGAAAGAGAGGGGAAAAAATCTCTCTAAACCAGGGGTGCCCAATACGTCAATCGATTACAAAGGTAGTGTGGGTAGATCGCATGGCATTAAAAGACGTCAGCCTATCATCCATCCTCACTATGAAATTTGTCACTTGATTGACATACAGGGCAGCCATCTGTCTGACATCTGATCTTTTCTGACACATGGCTCACCACGCGCCAAATGCACCAAACCAGAAATATTATCTTCAATCAAAGCTCTCCAGCTATCAAGTAGTACGGTTACATGGCGCAGTGAAGCCATGGCCGAGGATTTGACCCAGCAACTGTGGAAGGATACTGTGGACTGCGAGTGTTTCTCATTGCAATTGGACGAGTGTACAGACATGAGTGACACAGCCTAGTTTTTTTTTAAGCATTTTTATTCGGATGGTGTTTCCTGATATGATTCCAAAGGAAGAGCTGTTGACAGTACTGCACATGAAAGAACACACGCGAGGAGAGGACATTTTTCAGTCTTTCAAAAACTTTATCGAGAAAACCCAGCTACCAGTGTGCAAATTGGTGTCCATCACCACGGACGGAGCGCGATGGTTGGCCGCTCAAATGGATTTATTGCAGTGCAGTGCAGGGAGGACGATGCTTTCCTTGACTTCCTCAATTACCACTGCATAATACACCAACAAGCGTTATGCGCAAAAATGCTCAACATGAAAGAGTCTGACTGCGACCACTCTGAGTTGTTGCTACACACTGACATGAGATGGCTTAGTCGAGGGAAATTCCTGCAAAGATTTCGAGAGCTCTGTCCGGAGATTAAGGAGTTTTTCCATGTAGCTAAACATGCAGAATACAACCTAACTAAATGACAGTGGCTGCTAGACTTAGCATTTTTAACCGATCTGACCAACATGTTGAATGACCTTAATGTAGAGCTGCAAGGAAAAGACAAAACCGTAATCAATATGATCAGCTCAGAGTTTGACAAACGCTTTCAAGACTTTGTTTTACTGGAGCCAGTCGCTACATTCATGTGCTAGCCTTTTTGGCAAGATGCTGAGGTTGATTCACTCGCATCAGAAATCAGCAACACTGTTTTACCTGAACTCATCTGGAGTGGAAGATGAGATTTTGACACTACAAGCTGACATTCAGCTTAAGTCCAGGGCTCATGGACAGTTCTGGAACTTATTCACAGAGGAAAAGTACCCCAACACGAGGAAATGCGCTACCTCCTTGACTGCATTATTCGGCTCCACTTATTTATGCGAGTCAGCCTTTTCCCACATGAAGATTATTAAGTCCAAATACTGTTCCACCGTGACTGATGATCATTTGGAAGTGTGTTTGAGGCTGGCTATTAGCAGCTATTGTCTGGACTATGGATCCCTGGCTGATTCCAAGTCATCAGAGTAAGGTAATGACAAACAATGTACAGTTATATTGTGCAATATGGGTTCATGCAGTTATGCAAGGTACAACAACATATATTATACATATAAAGAATACTCAGTATATTTATAAATAAATATATCTTTTGCATTTTTATGGTAGGTAGGCTTGACTTGGTCATTTTATAAGTAGCTCGCATGCTGAAAAAGCAAAGAAAAAACTCTCCCAAAAAACCTCTTCCACACACTGCATCAAAACACACATGTATACTTGCACTCATTTAGTAGCAATAAAATGATAATAAAATAATCATTTTATGACTTTATAAATAAAGTCTAATCAAATTAATCACTTTATTTAATAAATCAAAAAAAGTCTGTTCACTGCTCTGCATCTTTCCTGCCATTTCTCCCTTTGGTAATATTCTCCTGGATCAACAAAGCTTTGTGTGACAAATCCAACCTTGGAATGACTACAACAGCTCAATTCAGTCATTCAGTGCCATTGTAGGAAGTAATGTACCATTTATAAAGCAAGTTGAGGAAGTAAGGATGTGGAGCATGCCCATCCATTGTAGCAATTAACATTTGATATTTTATTAACTGCAACCACTAAACTTAAACAAGAATTTCTGCATAAACCAAAGCTTAACCATACTTCATTTGCCATAACCACAATCTTTCTGCCACCATGTAGCAGTTGCAATGCACAGACATAATAGAAAGCCATTTTACAATGTTGGGCGCGACCTTGAAAAACAATAATGTTTTTTTGGCTAGCCATGGAAGTGAGGTTGCAAGTGAACTCCATGGTCTGAGTGTCATGGAGAGAAAAAGATGAACGCAGCCATAATAATGCAAAATGCCCCGATGTAAAATGTGTATTCAAAGCAATTTACACTAAAAACAGGCCAAGATCTTTAACCTGTGTATGGCTGATAACAGTGTTCCAGCATGAATGGGCTGGAGGCAACACACAGACTGCACCAGTATGGGTTTTTTTTTCCACAAACAGCAAAATACTCTATCAGAACTATTTAAAAGATACTAACCACATAAGGTATTCTACACGTTGTGTTTACTTTGTTTACTTTGATGATGTTGTAAAGATCCAGTCATGATGTAATTCCTCACCAGTACTTACAAGTCTACTTCATATTTTTGCAGAAGAATTTAAAGGCTGACAGCGTCCGGTGGAAAACGAGTCTCCATCTCAGAGATGGATAAATGGCTAACAGATTAAAAACACACATAATAGGCATGGAATCCAAAGAGAGGACCCTTCAGGGCATTTGGTAAAATATTAAGGAGGCTGCGAGAGAATCTGGGTAGACAGACAGAAAGACCAACCCTGAATTCAGTGAGAAGACGTATCTGAGAATGAGCAGAGACAGTGAGGAGCAGCCTGATAGCACATCATGTCAGCACATGTACTGTACTACACTGAATCCTCCTAGTAACCCATTTATTTGGCAGAGAAGCATAACCAGAGGTCACAGCACATGCAGAGAAGTTGTGATGTTCTATAAATATGATCGTATTTAGCATGTTTCTTTTTATATTAAATTAATGCTATTTGTGTGTTTTGACAGTTGTCCTGTGTTAGTTATTGGAGATGCTGTGGTCACTGCACCTCAATACTGTTCAAAGAGAAGAGAAGAGAAGAGAAGAGAAGAGAAGAGAAGAGAGGGAAATCTGGCGGGTAGAATAGCTTTATGACTACATTAAAGATGTGCCTGATACTTGTAATGCATGCACACAAAGACATACACACATGCACACACACAAAAGCATTTTTGATCCTCTGAAAAGGTGCCAGTTGAAGAAAGAGGAGACAAATACAAATAATAATGGCAACGCGATACAACCGGCAACTCTTTCCAAGACGCTTTGAAATATTCAGAGGGTTGTGAGAGAGTGATGGGGAAGTAGAGGGAAAGAGAAAGGGAGGTCGTCCGCATCAATGTAGTGAGAAGCAACTGAAAGTGCTGTGTGATTATTTCTCCGGAGAACATAGGCAGCTGAGGGCGGCATTATGGTTCTACTTGAAGAGTAATTTATAGTGGGGAATTGAGTTCATTGACATTTATAAACAGAGTCATAAGCGCAGGCAACATGCCGCTAATAAGGATCATTAATGTCTGTCTTGTGAGAAGCCTGTGAAAACATGCAATTAAGAAACCTCATCCAGATAATACATTATTGATTAGGCTCATGTAAGATAGAAAGAGAAAGTCATTACGACTGTATGTTGGAGAAGAGAAGAGAAAAGAAGAGAAGACTCTTTGTTAAACAGTGCAAAAAGATTCAGATCACATCTTCACTGACAGCAAAAAAGAAAAACAAAGAAAGAAGAAAATTAACAGTGAGCTCTTCATTTCCCCCCACAGAGCACAGAACGCCCCCAACAGCCCATGTTTGACTGAAAACCTGCATGTTGTACGTCAATTGATAGTAGGCGTGTTCCACCCTCAGCCGGGCCTTCAGCAGACCCACCAGAACCGACACCGGCTCCACACTGCCAAGACTCTGAGCCCAGTTTCTGCGCGTCAGCCATATGGCCAACTTGGCACAACCAGATAAAAAGTTGATTAATGCACATGCTTCAATTTTGGATCTTTGCATCCCAAACTCCCCGTTTAAAACCACTGGTAAATTTTCAGAACCTATTTAGCTCCATTTCTAACAGCTGATTCGGTATAAATGGGGGAACACCTGATACGGTGATCCGTGTGGAGGTTCACTGACAGCGGGGAGACCTGCAGGAAGGTGTCTCTGATGAACACGCCGCTCCCAATCAGCTGATGAACACGAGGCTCATCTTTCAGGAACATGACCACTGTCTTGTTCATCCTCGATGCAAAACACAGCTGATTGTTTCCCACCTGCTTACCAACAGCCAGCAGAACCTCCTCCACAGCAACGGCACTATCCAGCGGGACTATCCTCACTCCCTGCTGGAGAGATGGAGGTGGCGTCTCGGAGGACGCCATTTCCCCAGAAAGCCCCCTGACAAAACCGTGATCAGTCGGCCAACGTTCAATAAAGGAATAAAGAAAGTTTACCTGATTATGCACAGTGTACAGATGAACACGGAAAAAAGCAGGAACAGAAAACAATTCAACTCCACGCCACTCGCTCTTCCACCACCTCTTCAAACCTTCTTCAATGTGGTTCGTGAATTCTGATGGTATTGAGAGCATGAGGTGACGAGAAAGAAATGAAGAGAATGAAAAGACGAAAAGAGGAGAGATGGAGAATTAGAGGGGGTGAAGACAGATAAGGGCTGGGAAAATGGGAATAATGAAATGAAGGCGAGCTTCTCTGATAAAAAGAAAAAAATGTATATATAAGAAAATTTAAGCCCACAGACTATTTGTGTTTATATTACTGAACTTCACAGGTATCAGGGACATCATCAAACCTGCTGTCCATATGGAATACTACATCGTTTTCTGTTCAGGTAAATATTTCCTCATATATAATATCTTTTAGCAATAGATTGTGGACACCACATACATCAACATAAAACATAAGATACTTGATACTAATAGAAGGACATGATAAGAATAAGTGTGTGTTAAAGGAAATAAATTTACAGGACGTGAACAAAATTCTGATTAATTTTACATATACAATAGAAATGTGGCTTTCTGTAATGCAGTTCCAAACGTTAACATTAACGGTAACGATAACGTTAGTTATAATGTGTGTTATTGTTTGTGTTATTGAAGCAAGGCTCAGATTATTCAACTGAGTTTAATGACCGTGAAATGGATGTACAATAGCAAAGTACGATGTAACTAGTGTCAATACTTTGTAGTTACATAGTTTTAATGATAATTTTATATATATATTTTATATATTTTATATATATATTTTATATATATATATATATATATATATATATATATATATATATATATATATATATATACCATAACAAACAACTTGAGAAACAACACAGGCTGAGAAATGTAGATCTGTCAGCTCCAAGGTTACTTTTCAAATAATACAGAGCAAGACACAATGCAAACTGAGAACAAATATGCCGTTGATGGCATTGTGACACACTGCTGTGCCTGTAGCATGCCACCTGTCGGGATGTGGGTGGACATTAATGATGTTGATATCGACGTCATTATCATCAACATCCACCTCTTTTTTTCTCTGAGCGACTGTTTGAGTATGTGCAGTAATAAACATGGGACAAGTTCAACTCTCTGCTGAGGTGAAATATCATCAGTAGCCTATAACATCACTGTCTGTTTCTCCATCTGTATTTACTGATGTGCCACACACTAAACTCTTTATCGTATTTATCGTTCACTCTCTTGTCAAGTAAAGATTCAACCTTAACTAAGCGGTCAAACTTGCATGTTTATTTGTGTGCCTACTTAGAGTGGAAACAATGTCAATAGTTTATTCAACACATTTTTTCAAAAATAATATAATATATATAGCTGCGACAAAATTCAGCATTCTCTAAAACTCTCCCTCAAACAACAATTGTCAATCATAACTTAGCAACCATAAGTACAGCAGGCCTGTGAAGCTTTGGATTTTTAATTACCTATCAAGCTGTAACTGGTAAAATTAAGTAAGACATACAGCCGTGCAGGAAACAGAACTGTACTCTATATTTCAGCCAAAGAAACATGGCACTTGAAGTCACGCCTTGCTAAAATCTTACAAAATACAAGAAAAAAAGGGGAAAAAAAGATATTGTGTGCAGATAAAGTAATTAATGGTGAGTCGTGCTAACAGAACAGAGAACAGTGCTGGAAAATAAAAGGCAGCACCAAGAAGGGAACCTGCAAAACATGATGAAATTGTGCAATGATCTTTCAATCTGTTGATAATTAATTTTTTGTTTTGTTTTTTTGTTTTCTTTTGTTTAGCATTGCTTTAAATAGAAAAAAACCTACCTCACCTCATATAAAAATAACATTGTCTACTGCCGATGGACCAAATGAAAATGTGCAATGTCTCACACACACACGCACACACATCATTACAGACATTTTCTCATGGAAGCTGTCACACCAATATCTCTGAGTTAAATTATGTTACACGTGATTCTTTAAGCGGTCAGTATAAATACAGCCTTCTACCATCTACGTCCTTCTGCAATTATAACTGACATAGAGAGCCACCTTTATAGTGAAGGTGTCTGAGCTATACAGTCAAGAAACATAAATCACTTCATTTTAATAATTCATCTGATGAATAATGGAATATACATAATCACTTAATAAAGCAGATATTCATGAGCTCTTTTGCCTCGGTCTTTTCTGCATGCTACATGATGGTGAGATGCGTTTTCATATATCACAAGGCCGTGTACTGATATCAAAGGTAGTTCATAGAAATGAAGCTCCTATTGAGTGCTTGATTACCGGATAATACCTCTTTTTCTACCATCTTGAATTCAAACTAATGCACAAACATAGGCACTGTGTACCCACTGTATTACCCCCTCTCTCCCTATTCTTAAATCTGGTTTGACAACACAGACCATCTCCTATGACGTGCACATTTGCTACATGTAGGAGGATTCACTTTGCAAGATTATTGAAATGTTTCACGGCTGGCTCGTTTGGTTCACTGCACATGTAAGCAGCAGAAAATGAGCCACATTTAAATACAGTTTCAGGGGAGCAGGAAGCAAAGTTATGATGGGGATATTTCTAAGAAAAGGACTGAAATGAAGAAAGCAAACTAAATGTAGCTCTAATCATGTAATATTCATCTCTACAGTCTGTAAATGAGTCGTTTATGTATAAGAGCAAGGCCTATTATTTATTTCATTATGAAGACAATCAACAAAACTTAATGAATGGTTGACAACAGTGCAACACGACTGAGCATGATGTAAGACATATTCATAACAAACAAGAGTGATGATAGGCAAAGCAAGAGAATAAGGAGATCAAGAACAAAATCAAACTATTAATCAAATATCCTGCGTGTACTTCATGGAGAAGCAGGTAAGCTTTATTCACAAATCAACACAGATGCACAGATGCCTGCATTCCAGCCCTGTATAGTGTAAGTGGCCCCAAAGGGACCCGAGGAGATTGGTGGTGTATGTGTCTTTATGTGTATGTGCATATACATATACATGCCTATAAGGAGGTGGATAAAATAACCCAAACACCGACAATATATACAGTATGTTACTTTTTTTCCCAGCAGCAACATTTATGGCAGCTTCAGTCTGAGTATGAAAACCTCTGGAGTGAGATATTAGACTATTCGTCACGAAGGAGGGCCTCCAGGTTAAAGGTGGCGGGAGATGTGGAAATATGCTTCACACCATTTGGGAGGCCATGCAAGGCTCCAGTAATGCTACATGATGGTGACAACACATATGTGGTGTTTCTGACACCACATATGTGAATGGGGGTGTTTTCATGAGAAAATAATGAGAGAATAAAGCCAACACTGTTGTTTAACAGCTGGCAGCATGCATGAAGGGTGCGTGGGTTATGGCAACTATTATTTTTGATCTTGTGATATAAAAATGATAAATTGGCAGCACATAAATGGCAGCAGTCCCTGAAACAGTTACCTAACTTAAATTGATTTGAAAACTGTCAGAGGTGGCAGAAATCTTGCACATTTTGGAATAAGATGGAAGTTACAGACAGGTTACCTTACTCTGGTTTAATTAATAAGCTTTGAAGTTAATTTGCATGTAGAAATTCTATTGTTTTGTCCATGTCTGCATGCATGTGCATTGCTCTATGTGAAAGTGCACGGGTATGTTTATAACTAGAGCAAGCTAAGGGTGTGTGTGCAGCAGCGAGGCCAGGCGGCACACTCAAAGAGACCGCCTTTGGGAGCTGCAGTCTCCCTGATGGATGGCCTACCCATTGTACACCATGCACCCCCATGTAATACCACCAACCCAGCTGCTTCTCACCCATGTTCCACTGGGCTCCTCTAGCACAAAGCACACTCTAAACTCTAAACCTGGCACAATACCACAGTTGAGTTTGGATATAGATACTATCTTTACTGCTGCAAAGGCGATAGAAGTAATAAAATTCCTGCTGAAACGCACATTTTTACTCCTAATGAAACCGTAACCTTCTGACCTCAGTAAATGAAAGTGGACCCAAAAAGAAAAGTTCCCGCCTTATAAAGCCCATACAGTATGAGGCTTTTGCCGTCTGAACAAGGGAATGTAGGATCCTTGCTTGTTAACGGCAGCAGTACGGCAAGCACGTATGTGTACTCTCCATCCTCACCGGATTTCTATGAACCTTGCAGTCATACATCCACCCACCTTATCATTTTTATGTTGACAATATGGACTTGTGCTGTCTGTGTGTGCTCCTGAAAACAAATAAACCTATATGATATCTGTATCTTTTGTGTCTGAGGTTTTCGTTTACTTTGCCTGTACAAGAGATACTCTGAAACTGCACGAGGTGGACAAAGTTAGAGAAACACACCATAACACAATCCAACTCCATCACCTACAAGCTCAGAAAGCAGCGACAACAATTAAATGTTATATGCTTCACTAAGGCAGTATATGCTGAATGCCTATTGTACTGATCTGCCTTATCACCTAGTAGATCTAAAATATTGTAGGTATGGAGTTAAACACTGTGAAAACTAAAGAAACTGGAGATTGTTAAAAGTGTTAAAAGAAGGTCTGAGAGTAATTAGTTTGCTGTTATGATTCACTCAGTGTCCTGTTGTGTTTTCTGGTGTCTTGTGTTTTTTCATGTCAGGTTATGTCTTGTCATGTCAGGTTTCCATGTTTGTCATGTTTCTTCTTCTGTTATGTTTCGTCATGTTAAGTTCCATGTCTGTCGTGTTTCTGGTTCCTTGTTCTGGCGTGTGTTTTATTTTGAAATCAACTCTCCCTCATGTTTCAGGTCCCCTTACTTCCTGCCATTGTGTGTTTCCCGCCTGTCTGATTGTCTGCCCCGTCCTGCCCTGATTGTGTTCACCTGTTTCCTATTACTCCATGTGCGTATATAGTCCTTGTCTTCCCTTGTCTTGTTGCCAGATCGTCGTGTCATGTCAGGTGTTTCACGTTCTATGTTAGCCTTGTGTTGCACGTTTCATGTTCCTCGTCTCACGTCAAGTATTTCGTGTTCCACGCGTCATGTCAGAGATCTAGCCAGCCATCTGAGAGTTTCTATGTTCAGAACTAACTAGGCTTTTTCACACCCATCTGCTGAACTATTAAGTCTATTTCATAATTGTACAAAATAATCAGACATTTTCTCAAGTTTTCAAAAGAATTTACCAATCAGTCTATGGGTACTACAAAACTGCTGAAATCCAATGTGACCGGTCAAACTAAGTATTTGTGGATGCTTTCTATGGAGATATGTCGCCAGTCAGACAGCATGAGTTATGTTCTTTATGCTTTGACTGACATCGACATAAAATTTTTCGCTGACAAATTCACCTTTTATGTAGTTAATGTGCTGCAGAGAACACAGCGATGATGAGTTTACAACCACGTTTTATGGTGTCTACACCTCAGCCACTCTTTAAGGATCCACAGACTTCTGCTAAGGAGATTCTGCAGAGCAGGCAAGAAGGCAAGTGGAGGGTCTGAGGGCTAAAGCTTGCTGGTGGTGGATGTGGTGATGTTGCACGCTCACAGTTTGAAAGTGTTTGATGTACTAATTATCTGTTTTTGAGGAAAAATATGATGCACTTGATCTGTGAGTAAGAAGTGGAAAATGGGATCATTCGAACATGCTTGTATCCAGGGCTGATCATCAGAGGTGTTGCTGCTTTATCATTTTTGGGACACTGTGTACTTCCTGAAAAGTAGTTTGTATAACTATGTGACAACTGAAATTTATCAACAAACAAACAAACAAAAAAAGATTACGCTTACCTTATTAGCACTTGCAAGTGCTTTGCTATGTTGAATCCCATTAATTAAAATTTTTCATTTTGTGTTTTCATAATTCCATATCTCCTCATTTGTGAAGTATCGTGCATTTTACTCCACCACATTTCTTTTCCAGTCATAGTTACTTGATTACATATAAACTTGTGAAAAGTTGATAATACATGATGCATTGCTATAGTTAAACTACATAAGACTATAATTGGAACCAATAGTTTATGAAAAGAAAAGAATATAAAGAATAAAAAGCTGCTTACACATAGATGCATCAGTAATGATAATTAAGGCAATCTCTCTGGATAATGAGTTATTTTACTTTTGGTATTTAAGCAGATTTAGTTGATAATACTTATCTTCTTACTTACCTGCAAAGATTAAATATAAACTATTTATATAACTAAACTACAGAAACTGTATATTGTTTAGCTATAATGGCTAAATGGAGGTGAATAAAAAGAAAGGAGGTGTTAAACATTTAAAAGACATCTGGAAAATAAATTCAGACTATCTTAACATTTATTTTTTCGATGAACATGATTGGTCAATCAAATCCGCGTCAGACCAGCCAGGAGAGAGGTAGAGGAGGATAAACGTTGCATTGTGTCTTTATTCTACAACTCTGGTAAATTTTTCGACAAATAACTTCACATAGATGTGTCATGTCATGTCAAAGTGTAAAGTTTGTCCCCTAGAAGCCACTAAATCTGTCAGGAAGCCACTTACTAATTGAAGGAAAAGTGCGACACACCTGTCATGGCAGGCCAAGTCAGTCAGCCTTTCAGCAGACTGATTTTTGTAGGTGAGCTTTATGAGGAAGAGCAAAAAAAAGCAAAAAATACAGGAATTGGCCTCACTGTTCCAATACTTTTGGAGAGGTGTATATTCATACAGATGAGCAGGGAGGGAAAGAGCACTAGAATATTGTACTCAGGTAAAAGGACTGTTACTTTATAATAAACTTAATAAATAGCATTAGATGTCAGCTTACACAGAAGTGGAACAACATAAGCAACACAAGCCCTGATGTCCAAACCGACTATAAATTCCTTTTCTATAAATGCACTTTGCAGCCTGTGAACGCAGCTGAACATCAATTATAAATATACAGCCAACTTCCTCAGAGTAGCCTCACTGGAACTAACCAGGGCAAAACTCAGACAATCAAACAGAAGTCACCAAAAATAAATCAAAAGTCCATGGTCACCGCGGCGGGTGCAACAAGCAACATTAATCCACATAAATATCCTGACACTTGAGATGAAATCAACAGCATTATAAAACATCACAAAGGGTGGAAACAGAGCTGTATAACTATAAACCCCATAGCAATCACAGCACAAATACACATACTAAAGCAAATGACATGTGCCACACACACACACAATGCTAAATTGCTAGACATACGTTGCATTGGAAGACAGTTTGCTAGTTTGGTGCTGTCCTCACCTTTCTTAAAGGCATTCTGTGAGGCTGGGTACAAATATGTTGTGGGGAGGCTTAACAGTAACATTATGGTCAACATTTAAATTCATCACCAACACAAATCTTTTATGACAATGGAAAAAGACCAGACATTTATTTGGTTTCAAAGGATCCATTTTTTCCCATTCATGCTAATGTTTACACCTTACTAAATTAGCCATTTCCTCTATACTCCTTCTTGTTACAACACTCAGTTTCTTGCTTTTTTGAACCTTCAGTGAAGTGCAATAACCCACTAGTAGCTGATACAAGCATCAGTAGAAATACATAAAAGACGTGATACTTAGAAAAGAGAGGCCAATGCTGCCATTAATATTGTCTCATTGAGTGGAAAGGGTCACTGGAATTGAATGAATCAGGGACCAATGCGGGAGTATCATCATTGCAGACAGCTCGTGTACATTATGCTTTTATGAGGTTGCTCAACTTGAATATACAGTAGCACAAACAAAATTACTCAGGTGTAAGTATTTAAATTGTATATACCGTATGAATATTTGTTTTCTAAAGCTTGTCACTGACTGGCAAATACGTGCTGGAATAGGCTCTATTTACCCCAATGATGATGGATGGATGGATCAGTTTCCAGATATGAGAAGTTCATTATTTTGCCTTTTTAATTTAAGATTATTCAGCCATAATATGACAAATTCAGTACAAAAAGAGTTAAAACATATCTAACATTACCACATGCCACAACACCACACAACATGCTCTTCAGTAGCCTTTTCCCAAATCCACTTACAGATGCATGGAAATGTTAAGTGTTGCACTAGAAGGAGAGTACTTTTAAACTGAGTCACACTAATAAAGTGTTTTCTTCTTCATTTTCTTTCTGCTATATCCAACAAATCCTTTTCAGCTATCAAGGAAATTCGTTTTGAAAAGAGTTTAAATCCTCATGACTGAAGTTTTAGTTTCCTTAACTAACTAACTAACACTGCATACTGCATCTCTGTTGTCCTTCCTTTACAATAATTTAATTCGCACAACCTCACTTTGTAGGGAACGCATTGCTTGAGTCTTAAAATATCTAATCAGAGCTTGACGAAGTGGGAGGGGGAGAGACTGCAAAAAAAGGAGTGAAATCTAATTCATTAAAGTCACTGACCCAAAAAGAATTAACCAGTGGCCCAGAGTAACCAAGTAAGCGTGAACCCTCAAATATTAGCAAGGTGCTCAGTACTCAAAAGGTGGCATAAGGGGAAAAGGTTGAAACAGCTCAACAGTATTCTAGCTCATGAATCAGAATAATAATGTTTTAATCCTTTTAAGTTGACTTTGTAACTTGTAGAATGCTGAAAACAGTAACGCTGACAGCATATGTTAAATTATGGGCTGTCAGAGATGGAAAATTACTGTGCAGCTTCGCTGGATAATTTCAAGTGCTGACTAATAAACTGTATTTTCATCACTGATAAACACAAAGCAAAAGACTGCCTGAATTGTGATGAGCTAAGAAAAATCACTTTATTTACATGCACCACGCATTCACACTGAACATGTGACCTTTTGACCCATCACATGGAGCTATTAAGAGGAAGCTGCCTCTGTCAAATTTCATGTTGCCTCCATCTCTGAACAAAACTCTGACTACATAGTCAGACTAGTCAATGGGAGTACTGGGATTTTTTCCTGGTAAAGGCAAATGACAGTAAATGACAAATGAACTGTGGAATATAATTCGACTAAGAAGCTGAAATGGCGCTTAAGTACATTCATTTTCATTTAATTAACTCAAAAAATGTCTTAAAATGTATTATTCATTTGTCTGCCATAGATAAGTGCTTCCCTTATCAAGACCATTGAGTTAAAACACTGCAACTTGCTTTTCACCATGAAGAAATATTAGGATCGTATCGGGTAGGAAATACAAACTATTTATAACGATTATACTGCTATTATTTTGCATATAACATGGTGTAATCAGCCTTTCTCTCTCTTCCCACCACTCCCTCTGTGTGTTAATTGATGACCTTGACGTGTCTGTCTTAGCCACTGACTGATCAGCGTAATCGGCAAGATCATTATTAGCAAGATCAGTAGCTCCTCCACTCCTATTCACCGCTATTCATCACATCAAGACTTAATTGGATTGCTAATTGATGTGTAGAAACCCATGTAATTGCACTAAAAGGCACTTTCTGCTAGCCTGCCATGCACGAGCGGGGGGAGGAGTACGTTCAAGCTGTCAGACATAGAGTCTATCCACTACATTCACATGGTCAAGCATGTGACACACCTGACCATGTGAAACACTAGGCCGCTCTTAAGTAGAAAAAATGTTTACTATCCTATCACAATGTACCACCCAACAGGAAAGGAGAATAACATCCATGTAGACTTGTATCCACAGCTTGCAAACACACACAGAGTGAGCCTGGTTGTCCTTTAAATCTGAAAGGGAAAAAAAAAATCTCTGCCCTCTGACACTTGTTAATACCAAAGAGGCACTGCACTGTAGTCTGTGAGAATTATATCAGCTAACTGATGGCATGCAGTTTAAATTAACATGGTCGATCAACCACGTAATGGACCACAATGAGACGCCATTCAGACTGGAACTAAAGGATCCTTGATGTGGCAGCTAGATAAAACAGAAATCTAATCTCAATTAAGAACAAGTCCTCTTCATTAAAGTCATTACTGTGTTCCCATGGCCCCACTGGAACCAACCAGACTCTGTGAGGAAAATCTACAGTACTCTGTTTTAATGTTTTTTCATTCTTTTTTTTTCCTTGTCCCTCTTTCTGTCAAATGCAGATTGTAGTGTATTTGTGCAGCCTACTACAGGGAATGATTTAGCATTCAATTAATCTTTTTTTTTACCATTCAATTCCTTTTTCAAATATCTGGATGCTTTAATACTTTGCTGTGTCCCCTCTGTGACACCTTAAATCTCTTGCACAGAGATAGTTGCAGTCATCTGTGGTTCACAAAACTGTTAGAGGTTTTAGAAGTTTTCCAAATGACAGGATGAATAATACATTCTGTCATATGTTCCCTGTTGGTATTTAAATGTTTATACTTTCCTCATGACTCAGGCACAACCTTTTTTGTACACCAGTGCTCCATGGGAAGTTGGCTTTTTTTTTCCAACACTATTCTGGCTCAGTGATTATTATGTATGCTATAGGCCAGCATGTTGTGGCATGTAAAGCAATGTATTGACAACCAGCAGCGACGTGTTTATGAAGATGCAAGGTGACATATACTTACTATTTACTTGTCACTTCAAGACTCATTACCTGCTGCTAATTAGATCTTAAACTATGCTTTCTTTCTGCTTTTCTTTTATACAATTGCATTTAACCCACAAGTTGGCGAACAATTCAATAAAAAATATATTTTTATGGTCACTTTACTAGTGCAGGAACACAAAGAGAGAGAGAGGCAGAGAGACGGTGGAGATACAGCCAGGGACAGACAGAGTCTGACGACCAGACTGCGCAGATGTTACACAAATGTCAACATCGGCTTCCATCTCCAATCCAGCGAAAATCACATCATCAAATATTTGCTGTAGCCGTGGATTTTCCTCTGTGTGTCAGTTCTCACCCAGTCGCTTCTTGTCAGTGTCAGACTTAACAAGGCAGGCAAACTGCGCAGAGCCAGCGGCCTGTCAGGTGCAGCATATCGACACCTCATGGGGCAAAAAAGTCAATCTGTGCTGACAAACGCTCACCACTGCACTGCCAGTCTGGTCGTACCCCAGGCATTCGAGATGGGAGGAAGGGGAAACCACTAGTCTGCAGAGGGAAATTACAACAAACTGTCAGTCTCACCCTGAAACTGAGTCTGAGTAGGAGAGCGAGAAGGTGACCCCTTGCATGTGCAATATAGGCATTTTGTCTTGACTTCTGTCCTTTTAGTTTTTTTTCCCCCTTTTTCCTTTTCTTTCATCTGTCATGGGTGGCAGCCTCTCCACCCATGGCTGCATGATACCATTCAGAAGGTCTACTTGGCAGGGGATCACAGTTATGTGGAGCACACACCACAAGGGACACTGCCTCATCAGCGGTGTACAAGAGTGTCAGAGTAGAAACATATGTCTGCGGTTTTCTTTCTATACCTTAGCTGTTGCTCATTTGGTGCAATGTTGCATTTAGGGAGAGTGCCATCTGGCTCAGTGCTTTTTTTGCTCTTGTTGCCCAGCAGGCCACCATGGATCTGTTTTCTGATCACCATTTCCACCCGATCAGGGGCTATGTTGGACTAAGTTGTCTCATATGTATGCCCAGCTAACAGCTCATACAGAGTGCAGCACATACAAAATACAAATATAAAGACAAACAAGTGAACATGGATTTCTAGGGGAACACTACTCTCTGATTAGGCAGTGACAGCACTGATTTTGCCTCCTCAGAGTAAACTAAAAGCAAAGTCCGGTATCTGGTAACACATTCAGGTCACTTTTATTAATATAAATAGCTTTTATTAGATGTGGAAACCCAAATAAATGTTATCACAACTTCAGCTTCTTGGTTCAACCTGCATGAATAAATTACTTTCTCTAGTTATATATGGCATGTGGTTCAGCATTATGTAAGCCATATTACATTATAACTATCCAGTGCACAGATAGTAGTTGCAGCAGGTTAACAAGGATCCAGGCGTTTGATGAGTTAAAAAAAAAAGGTGTGGTACATACAAGTTTAAACAAAATGGGTGTCAGTTGAACTGCCTGTCCACATTCTTCACAATGAGGCTTGTGAGCAAAAATGCTCATACTAAATCTTAGGGGGATACACAAACAACAAACATAAAACCCAGGGTATGAAGAAAGTATTTTCTTCTGTAAGGTACGATGATTCGATGGTGTACCATCACGGCCATGCGATCGGAGCAGATGCGCTGCCTGAGAAGGGACATTGAGAGGGAGGTCACCGCTGCCTTGTGGGAGATTGTTACTGAGGAGAAAGAGGTGCTGTGGCTTTGCATTCTCAGCTTACATTAGTGTACACCTACACATGCCATTCACTTTGGGACAAAGTGACGCACACTGAACATTTGTTGTTGCACAATGGGACTGCATGTCCCTTCTCTCATCTTTCATGTCCTTCTCTCTCTCTCTCTCACTCTCTCACTCTCTTCCCCCCCTCTTTTTTCTTCCCTCAGCCTGCCACATCCTCTTATTTCCTCTTTTGCTCAACCTTTGCTATCACTAATGTGACATTGGCAGACAATAGTTTGTGGTGCATTTACAGGATTCCCACCTACTAATTAGCAAGAGCTCTCTGGGCCTTTGATCCTATGTCCCTGTGTTCTGGATGGCTTCCTGGTCTTTGAAGGTAGCTGTGACGGAAAAGCTGCTTTCAACTACCCAGAATCCTTTGGCTTTGGCTGTGTGACTCGGCTTAGCTCACCACAGGCCTCTTAGGGGAAAGAGCTGCCCCTGCAATCGTATACCGTGCCTGGCAGTGGTGACGGAGGGTGTGTGAGCTAGATAGTAGGCAGGGAATCTTGAGGGCCATTTTAGGGTACATTTTAAAGGATGTGCCGATTACCCAGGGTCCAACACACTGGGGGAGGTCAAGTCTCCTGGTTTGATGTGAACACTAAGAATTCTTCACTAGTGTTGTAGGGTTCAGCTTTTCTGTATCTTTCAGCCCCCGCCTTCTCTCACCCTCACAACCTGTGTTGCCAAGACGAGGCCATGGGAGTCCTGTGGGTTATACCTGTGATTAATATGCTATGATATTCTTGAGACAGGGCTGGGGCACTAGTCAGATTAATCACTTCATGAGATCAATAGAAAAGTAGATGAATAATTAATGGATGAATATTTATCCGTTCAGTGTTATAATGAGCTTTATTGCTAACAGTCAACTGTAAGTCATAAAGCAGAATGTCTTTAGCATGAGTCAAAGTATGTGTGACTAAAAATGTCAGGCAAACATTTTTTAGTGTGCTCCAAGTCACTGAATGGCAGAGAGAGGGAAATATTGAAATATTGAATTCAGTCGGCTTCTCTTTCAATATTCTTCTTATCATGCAAGTGCTACACTTCCCCAGGTGCACTGAGTGGCACAATGCAGGATAAAAGGGAATAGAACTTAATTATTATTAATATTAATAATTAATTAATTATTAATAACTTATTATTTTTTCTCTATTTTTCAAAGGCACATTGTAAGTAGCACAAAAGGGGCGAACTGTGCATTTACAAATCAGCTAAGTCCTGAGGGAAATCTACTGGTGGATGACATTGAAGTGCATGGTGAGTTGGATACATTGCTCTGCAAATCAAACATCTGAACAGTCTTCCTATGTATGAATTTGACTTGGAGTAAGTGCCCATACACAAAGCTGGTACAGCAGAAGACGCCATGGTGGGGCTGCTTCTCTGTGATAGACGTCATCTTTTCATTTGAATACAGCAAAGTGAGACAGAGATACAGGGAATGCAAACACAATCCACGCCAGTTTAGAAGTAGTGTATCGATTCTGTCTGTAAGACTGTGTTTTATCCTCAGTCAAAAAAGCAGTTCTGCCCACTAAGCTCTTTTGAGATGATGGCACTCACAATAGGGCTTGTCTGTTCTGTCTGCTGCAAAATCAAAGCAGATTAAATTCAATGCTCAAGCTGACAAAAGTGAGTTTGTTAATGTCGAACACTTATGAACCCATGTGTGTGTATGCCACCGTCTACAATGGTGGGCTTGTGCACATGGGTTTTGTTTGTGTTTTGAGAGGTGAATGCAACAGTGCCAAATTTCCATGACAATGGAACATTGTGTTTTGTGCAGAGTTGCAATGTGCAAGGCGGTATGACACCAAATCAGTTTTGTCATTGCACTTGTTTTGCTTGATTCAACCATTTTTCTGCCTAACTTTCACCTTGTGGGCTCATGTCCTTTCTTCTACTCTGAGGGCAGCTTGCTAAAATGTCTAAAAACTGCAAGCAAAGCACAGTTTCTTCTGTAACATGCTATAGTTTTGATTTCATAGCATAATTCAAATGTATAGCATGTTGCTACAGTAGAAAGCTATACATCATCATGTGAATGGAAACAAAACACCACGCAGAAGAAACATTTGCTCTTTTTTTTGTTTTTTTTTTCTTTTTAAATATTTTCATTGTTGTATTACATTCTGCCACTGTATTGGATAATATTTTATACTCCTCATTCCAACCTTGCATACTAAGTCAACTGTAGCAGTAGCCATGGCAATAATGATAGCTCATAATTAGGGTCTCATATCCTTTAGCTTCCTCCGTAATTGCAGTCTCCAAACCAGAAATCTCCATTTGCATGTTTCTCAATATGAGAGAAACTCATTAATTGTAGACAATAAGGATTAGGAGTATGCAAAGCTTAACTGTAATGTGGGAGCTAAAGCTGAATAGGCCTTTCTGTTTGCCGTAGCAGAGGCATCCTCGTCAGCTCCACCTCCTTGCGGTTAATTGTGAGGAGGTCTGTGTGCCGATGCAGATGTAGCTCGGATGTCTCTGTGCACAGTGTCATGTTCAGTGTCGTCTTTTATCCTGTGCATAGCGTTCATTTCTCAGCTGGATTGTGTGACCTCTTTTGCTCACCTTTCTTGCTTCTCAGCCATTACATATGTCATATTCATATTGGTGTAGCACGGAGATGCACAAATACAACATATTTTTCAAATGGGAAGCATATGTTCTGTCTCCCTTTTTAATGCTCACAAGACCAACAGTGCAGTGATATAATTTGACTACATGTATGTACACACACGCGTAAGCAGATCAGTTACGTAGAGGAGGTTGCAGTTCCACAAAGATGGATGTCGCCTGTACCAAGCAGTGTCCCACAGGAGAAAACATTTATTATCCTGAGTTTTTCTTTCAGATTGTTTCTCAAATTAAATAAGTAGAGTGCTGCTGCAATACTGGCTGTAGAGTAAAATGGGTGAAAGATTAATCATGGAAAACTCTATTACCACGACAGGAATTAATGTAAGAGGAAGTTGTGGCATGATGAATGGATAAATGAAACATGGACATAAAAAGGGACAAAAGTTGTGTGTGTGGAAACGCAGAACTAAGTCTACCATGACAAAACTAGTCAGCAAATCCCAGTGTGAGTGTCCCCCCTACTCCCTCAGGAGTTACTCCTTCTTCATTTATTTACAGCTGTCTGCAGCAGCGCGAGCAGATAAACAACTGCAGCTCTCCTGTGAGAGGCCGATGCCAGTGGCAGGGCCTCACCTAATGATTATGAAATGCATGATCAAATATGGTGTATAGCACTCTATTGCGTGGAAGTACACACACACACACACACACACACTCAAAAGGCACAGCACACCTAACTTCCCTCCCATCCAGCCCTTAATTTTCACACTGACAAATGTGCATACTCAGCCTTCCAGAAAGCCTCCCCCTCGCTACAGAGGGAAATAACGCTTTCCTCTCTGAATTATACCAGCAACATCTGTCAGTGGCAAACTAGGTTTTTTGGTGGCCTTCCATTAGGAAACATCTATACTGGAAAATGTAATAAAGCCAGCGCAGGGTTTGTTTATGTGGGAATTTTAAACATGGGATTGTGAGACTTGCACTTTGCAAAAGCTCATGAGTAGTTGTTAGTCTCTTGGTGTTTTTACCACAAGGACACAACAGAAGAAGCAGCATCTGCGTCTTACCTTTTTGCAAGGTTTTAACATGAAGACAACTTTGCAGTTACTTTTGAGAGGAAGTCTATTGCTCTAACCTTGAAGGTTTCAGCTTTAGCGCGTAGTCATAACACATAACACCACAGTTCAATTGCATGCATAGAAACACAAAAGCTTCAAACACTAATTTGTTCTGTACCCAGGGGCTGCCTGCACTGTTCCTAAATAAATGGCTCCGCTCCCCTACAGACTAACGCTCCTATTATATGCTGCCAATTCAAGACCTGAAATTGTTATTCTGTGTATCCCACACCTTAACATGGGAAACATGCACAATATTGGATTATAGTGATAATCTAGAAGCCTGCTTTAGCATGCATTGAGGGATGTATTCAAGAGGGGATCTGTCGATTGTTCAAACAGATGAACTGGCTTATGTGAATGTGTCTTCGTTCCATTCTTCAGGTTCAGAGATAGAAATCAGACAATATGGAAATCATGTCAAATTTGTTCTGTGTGAATCCATGAATGAAAGATTGGCAGATGCTATGTAATTAGAAAGTGACACACACAAATACGTATGTAGTTTTTATAAAATGTCCTTAAGCAAAAAGACAACACACATTTGGTCATCTGCTAGCAGTGTATAGAGCATTTGGATGAATGACCTGCTATATTTATTGATTAATGGCACTAATTATTCTGACAGTGAGCAGAATATGCAATAAATATAGAGCCATTAACAAAAGGTCAACATAAGCTGGAAGTAAAAGATTAATGAATAAAACCAATAATTCAATAGATACATTGACAACTCACTGAAACAAATGGCAGATTTGGCTCTTGTTAGAAAGGTCCTTCATCTTTACTCTCTGCATACATACACATAATAGTGGGTTTTATTTTTTATGTTACTTCACGTTGTTATGGCAATCTATCCCTGTTTTTATGTTCAGCACTCATGCATGTCATTTCTATATTGTAAAGCATTATTATTATTTGTATATAGTATTTGTACAGAATGCCTACAGTTGGAGTGACAAACAGAGTAGAGTTTGTTAACCCATATATATATAAAGTGAATTATAAATATAATAATAATTTAGTGTGAGGGCACATCACAAACAGTCAGGTCATACCTTGCCTCGCCTTGCAGAAAAAGGCACAAATGTGTGTGATTCTTTAATTTGTCCTTGAATGGATGTTTTTTTTACAGGTTTTTTTTAGGCCACTAATAGTTTTCATAGGGTGAAGCATCAGTTACAGCAACCAAGCATGACTAAATAACTGCTAATTATGTCAATTAAGAAGACTGTGGAAATTATGGCTGTGGGCAGTTTTGGCGAGGAATTAAAGGCCACACTATGTAGAGTTTTTAAGTGTAAAACTATATAATGTGGATTTTGTTATTCAAATTAGTTTTACTGAGCACAAGCTCTCGCACAGTGGAATTAACACAAAGTAGCTTGCTGATTGCTAAAAATATTTTTTATATTTTAGACTTTCCCTAAATTTTTCCTCATGTGCATCCATGATTTGATATTTACCAGACTGTACTCTTGTAAAATTGGGCTTGTGGTCAAGGATCTTGGTTGGCAAGAGCTGCATGCTCAGAGGAAGAGCAACGGTTTGGACCCATTTTGAAATTGTAGATCTGCTTTTACTTGCGATATAGTTTTAAATGGGTTGTCATATCGTTCTAGCAGGATTTCTTTTAGCAGTCTGACAACAGTAGACATGAGTGTCAGGGAGAAAAAGGGTTGAGAGCTTGCATTGACATAGACATTTTACTTGATGGCTATAAGATACATAGTGATTATGTTACACTGCTTTTTTAAGTATTTCTTAAATTAACAGGCTGTAATGTTTTAAATATTTTTATCTTTTTCTTAAAATGACAGTGGTCTTATGAGTAATACTTAAGTCTTTTGTTAAGTATTTGTGAAATAAGTGCAAAGCTACTTAGTAATTAATACTTTTTTACGTCCAGATGCACCCAACTACTTGCCTTTTGTTAAGGACAACTCCAGATTGACTTTTTTTGTTCCCTCAACTTGACTTTACTAACAATGGACAAAAAATTATTTTTGGCATTGGTTAATCAGTTTAGGAGCACAGAGAGTACAAATTCTTATGTGATTCTTGAATCAATTTCTTTTTTTCCCTCCACCCCTAGTTCTAACTTGTAACCATATTTGTCTGTTAAAACAATCAAAGCCTCGGGTTGACTAGAGCAGGACTATACAGCTAAACTGAAATGGTCCCCATTGCAAAACCTCGAACAAGCTGGTACAAATCACAGATGACATTTTCTCACAGAGGAATTGGCCAAAGGAATAAGGTGAAAGAGGGCGCAGAAGAATTATTCCTCCTACAGTCTTTTTTCATGAAGAGGAGAGTGTTGACTTGGAAAGAAAGGAGACCTAAGTAGTCAGGTGGTGTAGAAAAACATGTTGAAAAGTGTGTGCACCCCTGAGAGACAGTAAAAAATGAGTTTTAAAAAGGAGAAGCAGGAGAGAGTTACAATTTTTTTTTTTTTTTTAAATCTCCTGTTGGGCCCTTTAAACTCACCTTTGCCATTATAAGTTTGTTTACCTCAATGTCTGTGCATGTCAAACTATTCCAGAGCTGCAGGACTAGACAGTTGTGAAGTGAAGCAGTAAAAGAGTGCCTTATTGATCATTCCTGTCTATGCTAGGGGACTACTGAGCTGAAAACATCCAATGTGTAGTGGATGAGTGCATCTTGACTGAGCGGCATAGGTCACATAGCAATAACAGTACAATTTCTTGTGTTAGAGGCCTGGATGCTTCTTCATGCTGTTGTTTTCATATGTTTACAATACCATTTTGTGTCTAGATGTTAAGTGTGTAGAACACCTCACATGATTATGCAATTACTGGTCAAACATCCATCAACTGGAGTGTGTTTGTCATTGCCTTTACCAAGAATCCTTGAACTCAAAAAAGCTCATTATTACAGAACAACAGTGGCGGAGATGGTAAGTGGTGGAGATGGTCTGCATGCAAACACAATACTTGCAATACATGCCCACAAAAAGTGAATGTACCAGGTTCTCCAACAACAGCAACATTGGATACAGTGACTTTGCTTCAGACCTTGGATCAATAACACTAGCTCAATACTGTGTTCACACCAGCCTTAAGAAACGGACAAAAAATCTTCTGCATTCATGGATGAAGGATTTTGATGCATCAACAAAACCAATCAATACACCACTAAATGCATACATTCCATTACGCACACCTTTATGTTATGAATTTGGAGTTTGCTCTTGTTGACGTGTAGGAACATTTCATTCTGAGGTACCCAAAATTCCAATGCATGTGGGGTGAACGAACAGTAGTTGAGGAAGTGGTGTTCTGTGCGTGAAAGGAACTTCAATTTGTGTGTGACTGGTTATACTACTTTACGATGCCAACCAACTTGAATGTGTGTGCCAATTTGAAGCAGGCAAACATCAAACATTTGACTCATTGGAACACACTGTGCATATGGATGGGGAGGGGAAAATGTAATTATGCAGCAGAGGTCTCTCGAAATAAGGGTTTTCTATACATATTTTGAAAGATGAAGTGCTACTTTGATATATTACTGACTGTCAGTTTTGTACAGGCCACAGTTATCACAGTCATAGGTAATGTGGTGGCTCTCATCAGACAAATTACTTTATAAGTCACTATGAAAAGTTTAGCTAATGGGTGGTCTATGTGGAAAATAAAATTTAATACAACTAACTTGACCATTAAAGGGGGGTGGGGTTGCCATTTGGGGGCAAGGCACCCCCCCAATATAATGGTAGGGGAAATACTGTTATGCATATTAGTGTTTAATTTTAGCTTACATTGATTTGGGGATTTATTTAGTGACAGTGCAAAGACACTTTAGTGTTTTAATTTTTGGCATTTTGTACCTTTATTAGACTGTGACAGTGATGACAGGAAATGGGAGAGATGGATGACCAAAGATCACTAGTTGGGGTTGAACTAGTGCCATGTGACATGAGCTGCAACCATTTGGTTATGGCAGCGCTGCTAGCTTCAGCTGGTTTATTTCTTTTTAAATGCATAGTGTGTGAAGTGTGTGTGAAGTCATCACTGAGTTTGATCAAGATTGCTGTAAGGCAATTTAAAAAATGATGGCCGATTTCCTGCTAAACCTGCCCTTTTCACATTTTTTGATTAATGGCAGCATGTTTTTTCCACCAATCTTGCTAATATGTAATAGAAACATGTATCTCTGGCACCCAAATTTGAAGTCATGTACAATGGAAATTTGGTCTATCTGAGATTGACATAAATAATCAGTTTCGGTATTTGACAGGGTTTGATCACTGCACTTATTAAGCTTGACCATATGTCCCACAGCATTCACGGTTTTATACATTCTGACACCATTCGTCAAAATGATCATGGAAAGCACAACACTTCTTTGTGGTAAAGCTTATTGTGTTTATTTAAACCCAAGCAGGATAGAACTAGAAAGGCCACAAGTAGGCTTGCTCAGGCACACAAGGTAGGCTAATTTCTTCCCACTCTCTTCCATACGTACTAATAACAACAACAATCTTCTGACAGCAAGTTTAATTGTAATACATAAAAGAAGTGCTCGATTACTCCTTCCTGGAGCCATATTTTATGGGGTCCTTGATTGGGCTGGTAGCAGATGTTGAGCACAGGTGGTACAGCTGGCTGTGGTTGGGCTGTTGACTAGAGAGTCCACCTGGGATATCATGGGTTGCTGGCACAGGAGATGGTCCCCAACATCGAGAGCTGACCTCAATCCTCAGAAAGAGCTAGCTTGGAGCTATTTTGTAATGCAACATGCTGAGGCAGGACACTTTTTGAAGGACCCGTCATATAGGGAACCTGTGTACCAAAGCATTTATAAATTTGTCCTGCTGCTTTTGAAACTTCAATCTAAATAGCATTTAGCTTGAAGAAAGATTTATAGATGGTTAACCATAATAGTCTGCATTTGAATTATTTACATTTCTCTGAAACATGATTTGTAATATGAATAGTTTCAGTTTTTGTTCTGAAACTACTGACTTATAGACAGTAATCAGTTATGCAAGAATTGCATTTTGCTTGTGCCAGCATTGTGAATATCTCATGCCAGAAGAGCAGTGTTCAACAGATTGGTTGAAGAGGCTGATTTGAGTAACTTGGGAAGTTTCATCTCCATCTCACATGCTCAAAATATATAACCTGACAAGTATCACCTTTTTTAAAGAGAAACTTTACTAGAAAAAAAGAGTTCTAAACAATCTAGAAGTCAAGTATGCTGTCATAAGACTCCACAAATTATAATTATTTTAACAACTGAGAATTATTCTTATCTTTTTTGTGTCTTTTGACATATTATACAAAGTGTTTTTTTTTTTTTCATTTCAATTAAATGTTTATGTTTGTAGCTTGGCTAAGCCTTGTCCAAAATTATTTTTAGAAACACCTGTTCACACTGTGTTCACCTTAGTTACTTGACTGGCTGGACAACTAGCTGTCCTATCAGGTGTCCACAGACTGATGGGCTGAGTGGAGCAGGTTTTATTGATGCCTGCAGAAACACATTTTTCTGTCAGAAAAGACAGCCACATTTAATGACATGTACAGTGCCTCCAGTGTATGAAATGCCTGGAACTACAAAGAAGGCAAACACAGTCCTAATCAGATTATAATCCTTATAATCTGTTGATTTCAGGGAGGGAGATGAAATTTTGTGCAAGTGAGAAAAATTGATCCTGAAGCCATTACGTTTGCTGGGTTTTTTTCTAGCTTCTAAGCTAGAAAATTATATTTCTATTGATTTATTGTGTAAGTATCATGAAACTTGTCTAATTTCTTTTCGCTGTTCTATTTCCCTTGTTTTATTTACATAATGCTTGACACATTCAAGTTGAATTAAAAAATTCACAAATTGAGAAAAGCAATGCATCTGAAATACAGTAAGCTGTACTGTGTTTTAAATAGTTATTTTGAATATTTGAACAAACAGAAAAACAAGCTATATTTTTCTGAGTTTCAAATAGACTGTATTGAATTCTCACTTCTGTTTTTCATGATTTTGCAAACTAAACCAATATAGCATCCTCTAAACTTATTTTGACCAGATACCCAGGCTCCTTCTTGAATGCTGTGGGACCGGCGAAGGCAGCCAATGCAGTGACCTCCCGGCTATCTTCGCCGCCCACACTTCTTCTGTCTGGAGAGTATTTTCGCAATGGAAGATGACCGCAGTGCCTCTGAAAGAGGACATGGTGTTATTAGGAGTGGTAATACAACACTCTTGACATGCACATAATTGTCTTTGGCATAATGTGAAATCATCACAACCCAATGTCAGGGGTTCTCATTTCCGGCAAATCGAAAGTTGGGTTCAATTAGAAAAAGTAAAACTTTGATTAATTACAGTCTGTTAATATCGTTGGAGGGGGTGAAGTGGAGTAGTCGGCAGCTCACAGAGCGGCCATCAATTTGCCTTCAAATGGAAGTTTCAAATTCAAAGCTTCTTTTTTTTTTCACTTCATGTCCTCGTCAGCAAAGGAATGTGTCTCCTCGTGCAGGGGAGTGTGTGATATTACTCTGTCACTCTAAGCTCCGGTTATCACATCCTCTGAAGTGTCTGCACTGCAAGAACATAATGGCCCTTGTCTCCACTCCTCAGCCTCCGATCCGCCTGATTATGCCCTCCTTCTCACCAGACAAATGCCAATCTGCTTTTTCCCTGCTTCACAATTAACAAAATGCCCTTATTTGAACAGGAGGGTATCTCAGCCTAGTTGTGAATTCTGAGATCACTCTGTCACAAAGCGAATGTCACTCCACAATTGAATCCCAATCCGCTTCTGCGGGGAAGGGCAGGCAGGCTTATCCAGATGGGAGGGGCTTCTCTTTAGGGCAAATACTGTTAGCTCCACCATTGATAATCTTAACTGCTTGAGCCAAGTTTAAATGGCCCATAAAATGTACTCACTAATTGATGCAGTGTAAAGGGCATACAGCACTGGCAGGGAGTCAGACAAACTGAGAATAGGCTGGTCTCATTTATACAACTGTATTTAGGGAGAGAGCGGCAAAGACTATGATTTTACACGATTAAGTGTTTTACAGCAGGATTTTTAACATTCAAGAGTAATTAATTTACAGGACAATAAAGGCATCCTTGAGTATGTGTACCCAGTAGTTATGTTGTTTTGCCAGAGGTTGAATATACTGTAATACTCAATGCAACACATACAGTTCTCCTTAACATCAAATTAACAAAGACAAGAAGAGAGCCTTTATAGCATTCTGCAGCTTGCTAAACATAACTAGACCAAGCTGGTCTATTTCACATAGTCATATCAGGAAATCTTGTCCAAAACCATTGAAAATGATTTTTTTGTCCTCCTGGATTGAGAAGCACAGCAGCTATTTTAGGATGCTGGCTGTCCACTGTCTTGAACTGGGAGTTATGGCATAAAACATTGCTTGATATGTGAATTCTACATATGGGCTGCACAGTACTTGTATTCAGACAATATGATATCATATATAGTAAGTTTAACACCAACTGCATGCCATCTCTCTCTAAAGTATAATGATATGATCATTAATGAAAAACAGAGTCGGCAATAGGCAGCTTCAACATACTCAATGAATTCAGGCAGCTTGTCATCATTAACAACATTAGCAAGGAGATTTTATTTTTGATCAGCGAATAAAAACACGAGTAAACAAATCATAGTTCACCTCTTGTCTTTACAATTGCATTAAGGCCTCTTCTTTCCCTCCCTCTTCTCTGCCTGACTCACACACAGACACACTTATATGTTGGGTGCAGACTCTTGAAAAAGGGTCGTATTTTAATGGCAGTGCAAAGGCTGCTGCTGCTGCTACATTTTCCTGACCTTAGAAAGACCAGATGTACCTACAGAAATGAATACTACTTCACAAGTTAAACGTACTGCACAGAGAGTTTCTGATAAAAAGGTGAAAAAAGCCAAAATTCACTTCTCTCACTGTGACGTGAGGCGATTTATTGTATGTGTCCGTGCCATTCTCACCTTAGGTCTGCAGTACACCTAAATGCACAACAAAGACACTGATTCCCCTGATGATGTAGATTAAAAGTATGTTCCATGAACATGTTACATCTGCACATAATAACCTCATAATAATATCAGGCTAATAGTAAAACTGCTCCCGTATCGCAGACATGTTTAGCGGGTCATGATTGCAATCAATCACTTAACCAATCTATGAAAACAGAAGCTCATTAATCGTGTTCAGTTCACTAGCAGTAACCATGTAATGTAAATGAGATGTGGCACACTGCAAAGCCTCTTCTATGCGAGCCTATTTTAAGTTTCCTTTAGAAATATATTTTGTGAACATTTTTTCTCCAGAGTCTCAGGTCCACAGGGATTTCTGTGACTGGCTTCCCGCTGAAACTTTATTAAAGCAGAGAACCTTTGTCCAAACTTTACTCTTTTATCTGAGTTACATTGTGAGTTCTTTGACTATCATGCATTTTCAATCACATTGTACTGACATTGTAAACCATAGAAAAAGAAGGTTGAAGCTCTTTCTCTAATTTTTTTTCCCCTAATTTTTTACGTACTAATTCAATAATTTCTTCAACTAGACATTTAGCCTTTGTGACTCCAAAAATTCAATCAAGTAAATTTAAAATGAGTTTGACCAACCTACCCTGTGTCTTATGAGTGTGCGTGTGCGAAGTATCTAGGGCTCAAAAATGAGTAGGGAGTGGAATGATATTCTCTTTCACCTGCTTTCTAGTATATAAGATTTCCAGCTATATTAATTGGAATTAACTTTTGAGTGCATTCCATAGACATCCTCCTTCCCTGGCGAAAAATTGTGTTACCGAGACACAAAGGCAAGGATGCATCATTTACAAGTGAAAAATGTAAACAGCTTACTTTCATCTCAGGTTGAATTATCCACTGGACCACACAGAAACTGCGGTTGAGATGAGATTTCTTCCGTGGCTACAATACCAGAAATTGAGCTTGTTTCATTGGATTCAGGGAGGCTATTGAAGGTCATCATCCCTCATTTCCATTTTGATTCAAATACAAAAAAAAAAAAGACATGCATCCTACAATTGAGCTCTTCACAGTGAAATTAATTTCTAATAGCTGTTTGGTTCCATAGATTTTATCTTGGGCGATGATGATAAAAAACAATATCCCAGAGGAGTTGCTTTTGGAGGTACCCCAGCACAGGTGGCATCTCTTAGCCAGTGCACATTAATTATTACACTCTCGGTTTTTTTAAACAGTACACATTACACACACACACGTACATCTTGCTCCTGTACACACATGCCAAGCTGTAGATCATGCCAAGCTACCGTCATGCCATGACACCACCACTGTGGCTTGATAGGTTAGCCAAATGACAAATGAGAAAAATACCACTGTGTTCATGGACAAGCGTGCAAATTAGTTTGGTTCCTAAACAATTAGAATTTCATGTGTGCCAGCCAAATAGAGGATGTTGTTCCAAATGGATCCGTGGATCCATTAATCATGTTTGGATAAACATTAATTTAGTCTCTGTATGAAGATAGCACTTGGCATTGTTACTTGTTATGTCTCTAATTCCATAGACAAAGCTTCTACTGTATATAAGTGCTGCTGGGAAAAAAAAAAAAATTAAAGAAGAAATGTAGCTGTATGCATGACTGGTAAAATACATCCCAGAAGAACTTAAGCCTTCATCCTGGGCTTTCAAGGAAGCAAAGGGGGTCCCCAGCAAACCTATGCATAGGTTTATTTTCAGCCTTTCATTTCATGGAGAAGAGGATTTAAAAGTATGGTTATTTTTCTACAATATGTGGTTATTTTATTATAATTTCCCCCCATCATCTGTTGTGTAGACTGTATGGTAAATGGTTATCCAGGTGATCAATGTGAATGGTGCTGTAGGTCCAAACTATGCTTAGCCTTTGTGGCTAAATAATTTACAGTTTAAAAAAAAAAGATGCTAGAGAAGACGATGTGTGCTCAGTTCTACTAAGCTATTTAGCTTTTTATTTATTTATTACTATTAAGGTTATATAAATTCACTGTGCTTTCACTGTACTGAACAACTTAAAGGCCAGCACTTTTTCACAGAAGTTACCGGACTTGCATTGCATTTGTCAGGTGGCCACATACTATGTATATACATGTGCATACAAATTAATGCTAAGCCTGACTTGACTTGAATTACAAAACAAGTACCCATGTGCAAGTATAATTCTTACATGGGTAAAAAAAGAGGATTAAAATCATATTTGCAAATTGAAAATGCAGTCATTATTTATATTGACCATACTGTGTAGATGGGGATTTTGGCATGCTATTAGTCCTAGTAATAATTTAATATTTAAGTCTTATGAGTTTGGAAACAAGTGACAGTAAATGTTTCCATTGAACTACCAACACATAATTGTTGTGTGGGAGTATAATCTACAGGAGACAAAGGTGGAAATGTCTTTCAATCAAGCAACAAAGTTGTATCCCTTGAGTACTTGGTAAGACTGTGCTACTGAGAGAGTCAGTAGTCAGAAGCTCCTGGCCGATTTGACATTTACATGAAATAGCATCGGCATTTTTTGAGAATAAAAACAATTCTTTATTTACAAATCTACTGAGGAAAATAGAAAGCACTCTGCAAGGACAGCATCATTGTTAGATTTCTACAGCCCTCAAGACAGGCTTTGTGTAGTAAGACAAAGGTTGATTGATTACCTCTAAATTTGTGTCGTCATGGCAATACAAGTATTCCAGGTGATATCGCAGGTAACCTTCACCCGGCTGGGAGCAACAATAAACAGTTGTCAAGCAAGACAAAAATAATGAAGTGCACTTTGCAGCAAGATTCTCTAACAATTTTATTTGCAATTTGTTGAGCCTTACACTGTACACTTACACAGACACTTGAAATGGGTTAATCATTTTTTCAGAGATTATCACAGATCGCTGTTTTTCTTTAACATGGCATGACTTGGTCTCTGTTCCATACATGGAAAATGATTGTATTCCACATGACCTTGTCTGCATATCTAATTACAATAGACTGTGACTATGTTATTTGCTGGTATTGTGTTTACATGTGTGCACATGTTCAATCTGGTACAACAGGATAATCAGAATTTAAGTACAATCAAAATATGTCCCTGCCTTTTGTTTCTTCTCTGTGTAGACAAAATTGCACTATAGGTCATGGCCATGCTCCAGCCTTATGTGCTGGAAACCATTTAATGACATGTAGTGTTGAAGAATAGAAGAAAGACGTGTTTTTGGTAAAAGCAGTTTTACTAAAACTGCTAAAACTACAGTGTATCAAATACATAATGTGAGCGACTCAGCTTGATAAGACATCTCTTTCTTAATTATGCTGCCCAGATGGGTGCATGCCAGATTGCTATGCAAAAAAAAAAAGGTTAAAAAAATGAAAAAACTCTGCTCTATTGAAGAGGAGACAGAAGGTGTCAAACATAGAAGGGGCAACGACAATTGCCACAGCAACACTTTTCTTTCCATCCCCTGAAGCAGTGGCACATGGAGAAAGTTCAGAAGGAATTCTATATCAAGCCAGGACAGTGTCAGTGCTTTCCAAAGCGTCTCATAAAACACACACACACACACTTTCTCCTCTCTCTCTCTCTCTCACACACACACACACACACACACACACAGAATTGTGTCCAGAAAGTTCACTCACTCGGTCTCTCACTAGCATGGGATGAAGATAAAACACATTTTCCAATTATAGTCCTAAGTTTTGTCATTTCCTTTATTTTTTCTAGTCTTCTAGTCTTACTGTAAATGACTTGGTGGTGAGACTGTCTGATATGATATATTTTGGATTGTACATTAGGCTAGAAATAAATCGTACAGTTTTAAGAAGAGCTCTGATTGCGCTAAATGGATATGAAAGTACCAGAATTTATCCATAATAAACAAACTGGGAAAACACTTAAATTGCCCAAAATTAAAACAAAAGAGAACAACTGATTCTCTGTAGCTTTATTATAGCTTTCAGATAATTACAATTTTCTTTTACAAGTGGAAGTATTGGCTAGTAGACTTTTATGTGTGTCACCACTGTGTAACTATCCATTTCATTAGCAACATTGATGGAGGGAAAGATCATTTGTTCCTTTTCCCTCCTGCTAAATCTATTTCAGGGGTTGGTGGCTGGCAGTCTACAGCTCCATACTATATTTTAAGCTGACTCAGCTGACACAGTCAAATTTGCATTCACTGATAACCCTAAAAATGTCCTCTTGACTTGGATTTTGGAAGGAAAGCCAGAAGGAGAGAGAGAGAACATACATACAAGCTGTACCCACAAAGGGGCCAATCTAATGTGTACATTTTCTTTTTTTCCTCTATTTTTTTTCTCTTTCTCTGTTACTCCTTTAATGCTCCCCCTACCTGTGTTGTGATGTGAGGGATAGATACAGAGATGCTGTGTAAGAAAATGAAAGCAATGCATATATTAGCAAAAAGTTTTTGGTTTATGGGTTGTTTCATGAATCTTGCACAGATATCCAGATCTTGGTGGATGTTGTTTTTAATGCTAAAGCTGCTGTGATTAGTTGTATGATGGATAGCTAATAGACAGAAAATGAATGGGTAGCTGTTGTGATTGATAAATCAGTGAGTTCTTGGGTTTCAGCTTCTGAGGTACTTCTTTCCATAGTCCATAGCCCAATTGTAAACCAAATATGTCTGCATTTTGTATGGACTGCTGTATTTCCTGACATTTTATAAACAAAACAATCTATTAATTGGTACAGTTTATGAAAATTGCCCTTGTCGGTGCATTAATGATTCTTTAGGTTCAGTTTTTACCTGTGCTCCTTGCTGGCAGGTGGATGGAAGCAGCTGGTGACTCCATGTGTTTTGAGGGAGACACATGACTGACTACAACCTCCCAGGCCAGCTGTGGGAAATGGCAACAACAAAGATGTGAATTGGGAATCGCTCATTTCAAACTGGGGACGAGACAAAAATGAGAATTTCAGACCCTTTAAAAGATTGATTTCTTCGGTGCACATGTAAAGAGAATGTATGCGACAATAAGTGCTTGGAGATGGAGATTTTGCTGTCTGAATTTTGATCAGCAGTTTTATTATTTAGCATAATTTGTAGAGTCGCTGTGAGAGGTGGATGTATTGACACTTGGGGATTTCCCCTCGACTTGCTGATCTACTCGTCTGGGAGATGGAACTTTCAAGAAGTCAAACACAGTTTTATAAGTTCGCTAATGCACAAGAGCCATGGACAAAATCTCAGCTGACGGCCAAAAAAACATTAAACCAAATCAAGGACAATGGTAAGACAACACTCGGAAGAGAATAGACATCCAACAGCAACAAAAAACCCTGTAAAAATCTTTAGAAATCTTTTATGCCTTTGCAGTAGCTTTCAGAAGTTGTATTGTCGATCAATACATGTCTTGTATTATTTCATGCCAGTCAAAAATGGTAAAATACACAGATTGTTTGTGGTAAGTTTTGACACCTATATTTATTTGATAGTGGACTCAAAAGACAGTTAATTAACACCTTTGTAAAGCCAACTTAAGAAATACAATGATGTTATACCTGCAGGGGTTGTAAAGTGCAGTATAGTATAATAGTGTGTAATACATACTGTAAAGCATCAGTAGATCAGTCACCAGTGATTGGCTCTTGTGATGGGCTCCAGGAGGGAACTTAACAGTGACAGCAGGTGGGCAGGTGAAGGATGATGTAATTCCTTGCAACATACACTGGTGCTAAGAGCATAAGGGGGAAGAGGGAGACGGTGTAGGTGTCACCATGACAGCTTTTATACCCACAATATACTGTAGCTTTCTTTGCCCTCTCACTTTGTTTGTATCACACTCTGAAGCCACCACCCCCATGGGTCCAAACATTGGCATCATCTTCAATACCCAAAGAGCACCTCAGTTACAGACGCTGGCATGTTTTAATTCAGAGTGGCCCTTTTCCCTGTCAGAGCTGTGCTCTGCCAGACAAATTCCCATGTGAGGTAAGCTGGCAAAGACTGGTGGTACAAATGTCAACACAAACCTCGTGATAGAGTAAACTCTCTAAGCTTATGGACCTATTGCATGTTAGATGCTGCACAAAAATATAAGCTCACTCACACAACACAGCGGAATTTATATAGAGATCTCCAGCTCTTACTTTCATACATGAAAAAACCAAAGAGTAACACTGACACACCCAAACACTAACCCATATGAACACAAATATAATCATGAAAAAGGGATATATAGATAGACAGATCACCTGCCAACATAAGTTGTACATTTGTATGTGTGGGTGGTGTGTATAAATGTCTGCCCGACTATGATGCAGTGATGATAGAGGATAGTCAGCAGAGGATTGCATTTGTTCTTCACAGTCATGAGAAATGTGAACACCAAGCACATGTAGTGCATATCACTACCTCTGCAACAAAGTACATTATTTTTCTTTGTGAAATTAATGTTATATCAAATAGACCTTTTGTTAATCTTAATGTAAATTTTTTTTTTTTATCAATAAGAAAATATTTTACTTTTCAGTGTCTTGTCTTTGTCTTGGCAAAAAAAATACTGTGCTGGTGTAATATGTGAAAATTGTGCATTTTTTAAATTTATTTCTCTAGGTTTTTTATGGACAAAATAATAACCCCCACCCCAAATAATGTAATGTTTGAGGAAATACCTCCACCATATAACTGACAGTGGTGCCCTGCTCTTTGTGGCTAATCTGTCAGCTGCCTTTGCGGGTCGCCATCACCAACTGGGTGGCCTATTAAAACTGGCTGTCTCACTTACTCATTCTTCGCTGCTGTTCAACCTGTTGCTTTATCTCTCTATGCATTCACACCCAAAATGCCCTCCCAGCATCCACCTGGCTTGTATTCATATTGGGATCACAGCAGGCTGCAATCAGTTGTTTGTGATTCACTGAGCCACTGAGGAAGAGCTTTAGTTAGGTTGTCACAATAAGAGTATTTTAGGATCATTTTGATTAATGCTTCCCGATCGTTTTAAAAGACAGATCTTGCTCTGCCTTTAAACACCTTACCCTTTCCTCATACAACGTGCAAATCACTAGTCTAAATCACATGCCCAGTTCTCAATATACAGCCACCTCGTATAAGTATGCTAAAATGCTTATTACCAGCCACACAGACCAATAAACCATTCAACGTTTGCAAGCATGTCTCCTCATTTAAACAACATTCCCATGTGGGCATCATTGCAACATGATTTTTAATCACTTTACTACTACGTAAGAGGCTGTTAGCAGTTTGCTTGTAAATTATGGTTTTCTCTGTTGAACTGATAATGTAACTATTAGTGCTTTGTATCCCCATGTTACAGTATTTGCGTATTGTGTTTTCCAGGGTTACATAATCAATCCTAAAGTAAAAAGATGTTACAACAGAAAACACAACACAACTTACATTGTATATATTTAAAGTATATATACATTTTATACAATATAGTATATTAAATAAAATACTTGGGTGTACGTTTCTCCAACTACCGCTGGAGAAAATGACCCTTATATATGGAGCAGAAACGTGGCACATACATGAATGCAAATAATGCCCGGCACAAACATGCAACCCCAGTGAACATACTCAATGTGCACTGATGGAGGCAACAAACCTCTGTCCTCATGGGGGCGATACAGAGCTGATCAGAGTGTTTCCATGGCAACAGTTTTTACATTTTGAATATCATCCTGCTTGGCGTAACTCCGCTATGTTTGCGCCCTTACTTTCACTGTTTGACAGCGTTATTTACAGAATGACCTGGAAAGAAAAGATTCAAGGTGCATATCGACGTGTTATGTATCCACTACCGAAAATGCGTGAGAAATCTTTTGGTTACACATTGAAATTGAAAAAGCAAGGCCAGGTAGCTGCTGTAAAGAATGTGGACATCTAAGCAGACCTGTGCTGAGAAATAAAGAAAGAAATGAAAGCCAATAAGAAAACGCACTATAGATCTCTTTATATATGATGGAAAATGCACTGACATTATAAAGCATGATTAATTCATCCTACAATCTAACTTTAGCAGATCTGTGTTGAATCTGTGAATCTATAAATATGGTAAAAATATGACCTGTGAGAATGGTCCATGTGACCGTTATAATGGTACACTGGCATGTGAACCAGGGGCATTAACGGCTGAGCTAGAGGCCTTGGCAGTTTTCCCACATGAAAAAAAAAAAAAAAAGCTTTTTGGACTGTGTTGTGTGTACAAAAGCAAGTTGTCTGAGCACTTTGATAACTGCATTGTTGTTCTCTCTTGGCAAAAGCCTATCCTTCCACAAGAGACGGACCAATCCTTAGCGAATACTGAAAGCTTCTCCTTCACAGTTGCAAAGCCGCTGCTTTGTAGTGTTCTGGAAGGATAGTGGGTAAAGGTCATCTTAGCCACATCTCTAACAGAAAGGTTCTGTTGTAAAGGAATGCAGAAAAAAAACTGAGACAGAGCCAGAGAGAGGTTCTGTATAATGTAGACCATCAGCTGGTGGCATAGGAAAAAAAAAACAAAAAATAACTTGAACGGACAACTCTACATTCTTCGATTTTCACATGCCATCATCAAGGTTGTGTAGGCATATTTTATCCCTTTTCATTGAAGCTCCTCTCCACATTATGTTTCATGTTGACCCTGACTTCATTTCTCGTAGTCCTAATTGCCAGCTGGCCTGCTATTAGAAGTTTCTGAGGTCAGTGGGAGTCATGAGTGTAGGAGGTCCAGTATTACTAGTATGGCAAGAGTAGGGGGCTTTTGTTATCTGGGATGCGTAAAAAGCTGCAAATAAACAAAACAGAGGCTATATTATTTAGACATATTGTATGTTTGTTTATATATCAGTTTTCTTAGTATGTAAGGTTTATGCAATTCTGAATAATACTGGCCTGTTTGGCCCATAATAACCCAGAACAAATGTGCCATTCCACATTATGATCAAGAATTTATTTTGCACTCATCCATTTATGATAATATTGCAACACATACTTGAATATAAATGACAGTATACCACAGGACTGTAAATGTACAGCCATTCATCTCCTATTGCCTTGCATTTATTAACCACCTAACACACTGTAAAGACAAATATTTCTTGACATTGTACAGTAGAATGAAAATCTATCAACAAAGTAGTCAACAGACTTTATCTGTGACTTCTTTCAGCAACTGTGTTTTGAGTACAGGAAACATGTTGTAACAAGGTCAGTTGTACATATTTAGGAATAGACAATCCAAATGTATAATATGGGTGTGCATGATCTCATTAAATCTGTAAATGTTTGCCTTTGTTCCTCTCACTGGTGTTTTTGAACATGTCTTGTGAGGTTTGTGCAGTTGCCATGACACCGCAGCCGAGGTTGTTCCGAGCATTGCTGACGGTATCCTCAATCGTGCCACATTGGAAGAGCCAGAGAACCGTTCTCTGTTCATTCGGTCAGCGTTGCCTTAGTTCTTTCTTCAGAACCAGTTGTTTCCTCCGGCAACCTGTTCGTATAATAAAAGATGAAAGAACAGAAAAATACCTAGCCTTTTTTTTTTTTTTTAAGAACTGCAGGGATGTTGAAAGACATAGTTGTTTGTGCGAGTAACTTGCAAAGTTATCACAATCTGTCAGCTCGGCATAAAGTTAAAAAAAGACAAGTGATGGTATAAATCATAGTACCTTCATAAGAACAAACTAAAGTTTGCAAAATATGTTGTACCTTTGCAAACTGTGTGATTAAAGCAAGCCTTCATCTCAGGGCAGAGGTTTTGTTTCATTTTACCAGTCTAACGGCAAAAAGCAATCAAGCGCACCTTAATATCTGCTCTTCTTCACAACTAATCACACGCAGCTTCAGTGGGAGAGGGGAGAGAGAGGAAGGGGATCAGATGAACTGAGATGGTGAGAATGTGTCACCTCTCCAGTTTTTCACACTTCTCTGAAATAGGGGTGACAAACAGGCGAGTGCCATTTGTGAGCAGAAGGATTGTGACAGGATTTGTGTCAGGGCTGGCAACTCTAATTAGAGAAGTGGAGCAGCCATGCTGAGAGCAACACTTAAGCTGTAAGGGTCAAAGGTTCAATGGCACATTCACCAACATACAGTACATACAACCTCTATATATGTATGTGTGTGTGTGTGTGTGTGTGTGTGTGTGTGTGTGACAATAGGTTCACTGTAGAGGCAATAGCAAGACAACCCCCAAAAAAGGAATGGTTTTGCAGGTTGTTGCCATACACAATTGCTCTCTCCTCGTCTGTCCAGGCTGACTCTTCTCTAGTTTTGTGTTTTGCTAGTGTCCTTGTCACTACTGGTAGCATGAGGTGGCACCTGCAGCCTCTGCAGGTTAGTCCAGCCCTTCTAGGATGGTGCATCCATACATACCATCACAAGAAGGTTTGCTGTGTCTCCCAACACAGTCTTAAGAGCATGGAGGGAGATACTGGGAGACAGGCTGTTACATGAGGAGAGCTGGACAGGGCCATAGAGGTGTATCAACCCAGCAGCAGGACTGGTATCTGGTACCGACATCCTCTAGTGAGAACTGTGCTCACAGTATAGCACTGTTTAGCTCGACTCAATTCATTTCACCAGAGAACACCAGAATTGGCACTTCTACCATTGGCACCCCGTTTTCTTCACAGATAAGAGCAGGGTCACACTGAAGACAACTGACAAATGTGAAAGAGTCTGGGGACACCGTGGTGTACATTATGCTGCCTGCAGCATCATCTAGCATGACCTGTCTGGCAGTGGGTCAGTGACAGTTAGGGGAGGCATATCCTCGGAGGGTCGCACAGACTTAACCCTCCGTGCAAGTTGATGGTACCCTGACTGCTGTTAGGTACTGGGATGAAATCCTCAGAGCCTCGGTTAGACCTTAAGCTGATGGAGTTGGTCCTGCATTCATACAAGTCATTAATGCCATTGACTGGCCCTCAGGCTCCCCAAACCTGAATCCAATTGAGAATCTCTGGGATGTTCTCTATCGGTGTATCCGATGCCGGCAAGTAGCGCACAGACTGTCCAGGAGCTTGCTGATGCCCTGATGACGGACTGGGGATTCATTGATTACAAAATTTTGAACTTGTGTTGTTCAAAATTTGTTGTAAGTGTTGTTAACACATGTTAAGTGTGCTTAATTTTTTTGGGCAGTGTAGTAAAACAAATACGAACATGACAACGTACGAATGTGACAAGGTGGCAGCATTTATATTTGAAGTATTGCATAAGATCCGTGCAAGTTGCTGGTGGGTTTCTGGTATGCTTAGTTTTGACTTAAATGCTTTAAATATAAATTTAAAAATATTACCATAATGAAGTAGTGTTCAAGTGTGAAACAGCGCAGATTAACCTCCCCAACCCCATTTTGCTCAAAGCAAATTTCTCCTGTATTGTTTTAATCCTGTTTTTTTCTTCTGTAATCCAGCCATGGTTAAATATTAATTCACACTTTTAAAAAGGCCAAAATACAACATCATGCTTCCAGTCTAACGCCTGTGAGAGTTTACCTTGTATAATCATTGTGCTGTGTAATTATACATACACAGCTTTCTGTCATCACTCCCACTTTTCCCACTCACTCCCACTTTAAAAGAGAAAACTACAGTGACACAGTGATACACTGTCCTTTCACACTGGTTTATTGAAGATGCTGCCATGGCAAAGGGTTACATTGGGTCCCCCATTCATAGTGAATGATGCAATAACACACACGCAAATACACAAATGTTGCATACATTCGGATACACATACACAGATACACATCACATGCCCTCATCCACAAGAGAATAGAAACTGGAAAAGGTCCACATGAGTCAACAGGAACGCATAATGCTGAAATTTGAACCCAAGGGACTGTGCTCAATCTCGGGGATGTAATACCCGGCCGCACTCCCTCCCTGTCCCTCACCCCCCACACAACTGCTCGCTCAGCTGGGCCTGCACCCCTGCCTCCCCTCACTCTCCAACAAACTGATATCCTTTAAAGGCTGCCGGAGGCAAGGCCAGTTTACATATATTCAACTCGACAGGCGAGCCAGGAGGAAACATGACCACTGACCCGCATGGATCCATTCACATGCAAAGACTGGAGAAAATGAGACACAATAAGTCTCTCCCTGTCTCTGTCACACAGTCTTTCACTAATTTAGATTCTTTTCACTATTTCTTGTTTTTGTTTTTTTTGCACATCACAGTGTATGTGTTTATGAATCTACACTGTCTCCTCAGTCCTGTTGGTAATAAACTTTATTTCTTCAAATATTTTGTTTATTTTTCCTAGACAGTGTTCTGTGTTTACATGGAAGATATTTTTTGTAATATTTGATAATATTTTATTAGGTGACACTGCCATCAAATTCTGCCATCAAATTTACTTTATTTATCACATTTTTTATTGTTTGTTTATTCCTGCAGATGCGTTTCCATTCATTATAAAAAGAAGACATTTTTTGCCATTCAATTTATTATCATTTTCTAAACTTATTACAGTTCAAATTAATCTGCAATGAATGAAATAACAAAGAGTATTTTACATTTTGAAACAAGCATGCTGTTGTACAACACATACTCTCCATAAACTGAACTGTTTGAACAAATTATGTCAGAATTTCGCCCTCTCATCTCTGCAGCATGGCTTCAACATGACCTTATCACTTCTTCTAAAAAAAACAAAACACATTTTTAGTGTAGTTCTGTACTGTTGGGCAGCTTATGGGAATCAAATCTAATATGTAAATTCTAAAAAAAACTAATGGGAAGTCAGTGTTAACTAACTTTGTGTATGATGATGCTAAAGAATAAAGACAGTAGCGGCAAAGCTCTGTGCTTGTCGTGGAGCTTTGATGAAGTATGTGTAAAAGACTTAAGTTCTGCCGCTGAAGCAACTCCATTCCAGTTCAACTGATGTGGTTTAGAAGTTACCTCAGGAGTTTGTTTTTGTTTTTCCCAGAAAATTGCATTTCTGTTCATTTATAAGTGGACATAACAGTTGTTTAATCCTTAACCTAAAGAAGGTGGAAAAAGCAGAGACGTAATGTTAAATTATACCTGCATAGAAATGGATAAATCTTGTACACCACTATACATAAAGTATTGGACTTTATGATTACTGGACCTTGGGGTACTGGACTAAGCAATGTGAGTGGCACATATGCAGAACATTTGTACATCCAGTAGTATATTTTTTTTTATCGTACACCTGCCAGCTCATTGCTGAAAGTGCAGGACAGCACAGAAAAAAATGGCTGGCACATGAGAGTTACATCTGTCCCATATTCAGTCCAGTGAGCGTTCCAAGCAGAGATTTCCTTCATCAGCTATCTGTCACACTCACCAGACCCCACAAAATTCATATTCACATATTCATCTCCCACAAAGTTAGTCGAGCAAACTCTAGATGTAAATGTGGTGGCATCTCTAATTTACCCGATCACAGACCATTTAACAAAACCAAGACTGCTAGAGTATAAATACTTTGTGTTTGGATGGTACCCTAACAAGCATTTTATCCACCTATCCAGTATGGACTTAATTCCACCAGGGTATCTTGATGTTTGTCTATGATTATCTAACAGTATAGCCCTGGGCTATGCGTTCAAGATGATATCTTAATTACTGAAGTTAAACCACAGTCTGTGCCACTATCAGGTAGACACAGCTTCCTGGGCATGACTTGACTGAAGAGAGTTGATTTGATAGACAGTTTATCTTTTACTTTAATTAGGGGCAGATTTGGGGAGAGACGTCACAGGTTAATTACAATCACATTCATTAAGATGCATAAATGTAGTATAATTCTTGTTCAGTGCCATTATCTGCACAGATATAAAGTAATTAATTGGATTTCACCTTTGGCTTTATGACCTGTCTACAAGAGTTTTTATTTGCGCTTGCAGCTCCAGACACTGCTGTCTGGTTTCAGTTGATCTCCCATTAATGTTTGTGCTTTGTCACTGTGGTAATTGGCAATACCTCCAGCACACAAACACCTATCTAATTAGGAGAGCTACCCACAGCTTGGAAAGACATCTGAGAGAATCTAAAATGTGATTCTGTATTCCTTTTAAAGCTTAGAAAAATCATTAAACTCTAGACTATTAATTTAATATATAAAAACGTGTGGCCTTAATGTGACATTCATAATCATAAGATGGGGCAGAGGCTACACATGCATAATAATATATTATCAGTGTAATGGCCTGTAATTGAACCTTGCCCAGTGGTGTAAATTGTTGCTCTATAAAGGTGCACACCACTGTTAAGCGTTAACACGATCGATTATGTTTATTACGTAAATAGGTACATTATGTAAATACATCAATTGGCTTGGAATGCGTAGACGTGTCAGACAGCTTATGCTCATCATCAATTATGGCGGCTTCCGCTCCTGGGCATAATGAAAATGAGACTTTAGCCCAAAAAGCTTGAACATGATTGTCAAAATGTGGGATTTTTTTTTTTAAACAGAGGCCTAATAAAATGGCAATGGGCACACTTTTTAAGACTAAAAGGGCCCAATACTGCCACAGCAGCACATATGCACAAACATCTCAAAAGTGCATATGGACCTATAAAACTAAATGATGTAGCTTTCCATTAGATTAGTGAAATTATACTCAGCACTATCTAGGATAATTAATAGCAGAGTAAATGACCCCTTTCCTAATTAGCCCTACAATGCATAAATCTTCACACATGGACATTTGTATTATTGATGGATGCCTTTTAATTCTTAGCTGTTTTTTATGTTGAGAAATGTTTATTTGTAAAATAAATCTTTTTATGAGTATGTTTAAAAGATTAGCGATAGAAGTTATGGTTATTTATCGGCAAGTTGACCAAATCATTAATCGACTAATTAGAAAATATACGATAGATTAACCTGTCCAGGCCCCTGATTATGCCAGTGTGATCAAATGACATCGGTTCTTCTAGCATGGTATGTCAAAGTTAAAAAAACACAGCAAATCACAGCACACAGCAAATCAAAAAAGATGTATCATAATGTCGATAGAAACTTCTCAAACCAGTCCCGCAGGTCAGTCCACTTCACCACAATACAGGAAGCATTTACTTAGCAGCAAAAGACCACAGCGCCATCTCTTTAATAACCACGGATCTGTTAGGAGAGTGTTTGTTCATTATGCTTAAGTTTCCAGGGAACACTTCTTTACTAAGGCTTTAATTATGAAAGGCTTATGTACTCAACATTTGAGCTTACGACCAAAAAAAAATCATGCATTCTGAAAGTTAGAATAAAGAGAGGAAGAGAGGAAAGAAAAGAGAAGAGATGAAAAATCAACCAATGAATGAAGTACACAGCTCAGGGCAAGTGTTCATTCATCTGTTGATTTTTCATTTTTATGTAAGTTAATTTATTTTAGTTTTTTTCTTTTTTTTTTACGTTTTTTTTTTTCGTTTTCTTTCATCTTTGCTTTTTCTGTACAATACTGGATAATTTGATTCCTTTGGACCTTGGATATCTATTTCAATAAAATTATCTGAGAAGAGTAGAGAAGAAAACATGAACTCATAGACATGTGTAACCGGACAACTGGACAGTGGTTTCTTGTGAGGGGTCACAAACTTTGGTTTTTTATCATGTGTTTTAATTTCAAACTTTATCTTTATCAGAAAAGTAACCAGTGCCTATAACTGCCAGATTTTCTTACTTTCAGACCATCTATTGTGCCTTAATGACCAACAGTCAGTGTTGATTTCTTTTAATTTTAACAAGATATTTCCGATTCAATTTAAGTCACCATAACTTAACCAAACCTCAACAGAACATGCTTATTTGAATAGTCTTTGTCATGGTCATATACGGCACCAACATTACCCAACAACTATTTGGACATGTTAACCCTCCCTAAATATTAAATATTCTCTGTTGTGAGAATTTAAGCTCAGTTGGATCTAAATTGACCTTACAATGTGCTGGTGAAGAAGAGATTGATAGCCTCAACTAGAAAGCTGTTGAAGGCTCATCTCAAGTTACTTTAATTTTCACTTATTATAATGAATCACTCAGAGAGAGACCGGACGAGTGTGTCAGTCATGAGCGTTCTTCAGTGTCAGACTGAACTTACATGAACCTTAAAAAAAAAAAGTTTTGTCTGGTCTCATTTAGTTTGACACAACCGACGATGGCTGCAGATGCCTAGTTATCTAGAGCACTGGACTTTACAGAGCTCTCTGCAGTGATTTACTCTGTGGAAGCAGTTTGAGATTACAGGCACAAAGCACTTTGACAGGATTTTCTTTCTTGTGGGTTGAGTGCAGTTGTTTCTATGTACCAATGTGAAAGCAGCCCATAACTGCTGGAAATACTAAAACGACGTGGGCTGCAAAGGGAGACATCATTGAATGAATGATGAATAACATTGAACATTGGTTCTGAATATCCTGCATTTCTACTTGTCTGGCTGTTATTCAGTGATCCAGTGCCATCGCTACATTTGAAACCACAAAGATCAGTTACCTTTAGTCAAGGGCAGGAAAATTCTGACCTCAGACAACTCTTCAGACAAGGATGATTGAGTAATTAAAAGTAGATTTATCACCACAACCTCACTCTTTAATCATGAAACCACTGTCATCGTGATGTATGACTGTTGTAATGGGAATGGGTAGGAGAAGTCTCCACATTGAGTCCCTATCAACTCAAGACATACTGTCATACAGAAAAAGCTAAATGTAGAGAAAAAATGTAGAGACCAAAAATAAAAAGCACAAGCTAATGCGAAGGGCCCAACCACTGCAAGACTTGTGCTGATTGAAATTGACCCGAGGAGCACCATCAAGATCTCCGACATCGAGAAAACCAAGAGCCAACCTCTGGTTTTAATTCGAGTGGCTCTCATGTGGTTAGCAATTCAACAAAGAGCATTTCATTTTGATCCGAAGAAACGAATGAAAAGGCACTAATATATGACTGTCAATCAATATGGCAGATTGAGAAAAGATGGGCAAGGATCTGCCTGAGCTGAATAAAATTCATTAGCATTTGCCATTGAAATGTTGCATGAATGTTCTGATCACACAGGAGAAGTAATGATGACACGGTGCACAACACTGAAACAAATGAGGCAAGAAAGAAAGACAGTCACATTTCACTGCCTTTTCTGTTGTTTCCCCCGCTATCAGAATTAAATCTGTACGGACACAAGTAGGCTTTGCATTAAAATGTTAATTTATATGCCAGCATGTGTGAGACTTGTTTACTTCTCATTCACTTCACTCTGTATGTTTTATACAGTATGTTAATCACATCAGTAGACACAAGCTCGTTCACTGATGCTTTCAGCCTCTTAGGCCACAAAAGAAAGATTTACACACACACACACTTACACAAGTTTTGGGAACATTACATAAACAAAACCTGCTTTGCTTCAGAAGCTAAACAACTTTTACTGATGTAGCAATAGAGACAAACTCAAAGGCAGTTGTCAATTTATTTTTCTTTCGCTTTATTCATGACTTAATTTGTTTACTTTGTGTAGTTTACATGTGTCTGCACATTTAAGGAAGAATGGAGAAAAGAGATAATAGCAACGAAAAGGAAATGTGAGGCAGCGGAGGGTTTATATGTGTTATTACTATGTATACAACAAATCAGAATAAGTCTGAGTGATGAATTTAAAGATGGTCACATCAAAGTTCGTAATTACCTTCCAACACAATAACCAGAACATCCGGCCTTTGTGCCAAACAAAATCTCATTATTCTACAGGTCAAAATCATTTTTTTTTCAGTCAGTGTTGGCTGTATTCCTCTGTATTTGGCTTGTCTTGAATAATGTAACTTATCAGGGGAATTCAGATCTTAAAACCAATTTTTCATCCCGCACAGCCTCTTATTTGCAATTCAAAATGTGGAGCTGCTGTTAATATTAGGCACAGAAAAAAAATAAGTAGTCCTAGTTTTGGTGGTCGTAAATATCACATAATGCTATTTAATGTGTGCATTTTACTGTCAGTCCTTTTTTTTTTTTAAGACTCCAGGGTATGATGGTAGGCATGTGGTGCAAAGCACAACATTTTACAGAATAAAATAATGCAATATAAGAAATTGTGGAAAAAATGTAGAGGGCATTTAAAATGTTGGTTTTATAATTTGTGGTAGTTACTGCAACAACTGTACATGAACATTTCCTATTTCATCCCACAAAAATTATTCTTATTCTCCACATATTCATTCTTCTAATAGTCCTCTTTGCAACGTCAGTCCTAAAGACGATTCACAGAGTTGCATGGGAGGAGATGTATTGGGTGTCCCTGCTTCCGGAAGTGTGGTAAAAGTATTTTTTATTTTCTACATTCATGATGTTACATGACTCACAGTTGAATTACTTCTATGGATGGACACAAGACTATAATTGTTCAGTTATTAGTCTAATATATATTAATAACTTTACAAAGTATCGTGTGGTTATTTGTCAAAAATTTGATGTTAAGAGTCTGTGCACTATAAAGAAGTGTGCACATAAAGAGAAAGTTATTTGTTTCCCAAGGTGCATTATAGCAAGAAACACCAAATCACAAAATTATGTGCACCTCTAAGGATGGATGGAAGCTAAAAGTCATACTGTGAGAAAATGGAAGACATTATCTGCAGGTTAAACAAATTCACCTTTGAGTTGTGCATGAAGGGATTAATTTAGCAACTATAGTTCAGAAATTCAACAAAGAAGTGGTTTGAGTTGGCAACCTTTCTGATTCACACCTCAGACTGGTTTCTTCTCCACAGCAACCACAGCCAAGGCTCATGGGTACTGCAGTATTCAAAGCCATCTGCCATGGCAAATAGACACACAAAACCTGATTCCTCAGGAATTAAGTTGGAGTAATGTTGTCACTGGGTATTTCCTGAAAGGACTGATGCTGTCAATTTTCTGGGACCATCAAAGTGGAATGTAGTGAGTAGTGATGTTTTGAAGTAAAGACGTACAGACATTTCCCACATGCTAAAGGTTTGGATCACTTAAGTCTAAATAATATTTATGCAGGAGGTGACACAGGCAGACACTGAAGATTAGACTAGGCACCAGTCCTTTAAACATTCATATTTTTAACCTTTGATTAGAAATGGATTCAGTAGTCCCAACATTTCCCACCACTGAGGGTATCTGAGTCCCGCAGCTGATGGGAAGCAAACAGTAACCAGGTGACTGTGAAAGTGAAAAAGGTGACCAACTCTCAGTGCTTAAGGACGCATCTCATCAGCAGGCAGAGTTTATAACCTCTGCTATAATGATCCTGTCAGGGTCATTCAAATTGGAGACCCACAGGAAAGTAAATGAGAATGAATTGAGATATAATCCTAAAACACTGCAGACTTCATCAGCAGGGCGCCAGTAATATATCTCTTTTAAAGGTTCTTTATGTGGGAAGGAGGAAGCTCTCCAATGACAAACCTATTATCTGTCACTGTTCAAGGTTAAAGCCAGTAGATCCAAAGAAATCAGAATTGGAAAAGAGGGCATTTCTACATGAGCTTGGATTTTTATCATATCTGAAACAGTTATAGATGATCAGTGTCATTATAAATGATGAGGTCCCGCTCTCATTATTCAAAATGCTAGTAAGAAGGTGAGAATGACTTTCATTTCCTCTCCAGATAGCATCTTTTCTGTAGCCTGCACATGGAGATGAGTTGGACAGAGACTCTTAGATAATAGGTGACCTGCAGGCAAGTTCAACATGTTCAGTGACGCTGTTTGAAATAAGGGCTAGAATACCTCACAAAGGCTGGACAATGTTTGCAGCCGGCAAGTGAATGAATTATTACGTAGTTGTTGCTGTACTCACTGTTGTTTTACTTCGGACCCAGCATTTACAGTAGTCTTATTGCTTAAACACAAGATATTTACATTGTACTAAAATGTTTTGTCAAAACCGACACTATATAATGGCCATTTTCTCATATTTATATGTTTAATATGTTGAGTAAGGGCTCCTTATAATATATATATTATATATACATAAATATACTGTTCCACTGTAACTATTGCTTATGCAAGCTGTAGAGACTAATTCTCCAAAATTGTACAGAAAACTGGAAATATAAAGCTGTTATTTAACATAAACTGTGCTGATCTCATTTTATACCTTACACACGTTCAAAAAGCTTTACTGAAGTGTTTGATAAATGCATCTCATTGGCACTCATCTGAACAATGCTGTTAAAATAATCAGATGTGTTTGCAAACATTTTAAACTGGTTATGCGATATGCACACTCACGGTACTAAACCTTTGAACACAGTTTACCTTGCTGTATTCTCAGAGCCGAGTGTGTGATTTTAAGTTTATAATGGAGTCTTGTCTTCAAAGGTAAGATTTTGGCAACCATCTTTGGCAATCTCCTTGCATTAAGAATTTTGCGGGATGAAGTCAAAGCAATCGTAAAAATACAGGCACATCTGTATGTCGACACATTGGGATGGCAGAATGCATATTAAACAGGTTTCTAACTCCCTTTGATTGCAAGGTTTAAACTGATGCAGTGTATTTCAAAATATTTCCCCACTCAGTGCTTTCTGCACTCAACTGTGATTCCTCCAAATTTATTTTCAGCTGTGGCTGACTAAGCAATATAGTGGAAGCAGAGTTTTACTAATAGATTCTGTCAACAGAGAACAGTTAGTTCTATTTAAAATGCTATACCATAGATTAGAGATGTCTTCTACTTAGCATGCAAATGTTCACAAGCGCAGTTTATGATACTTGTATCCCACAGACATTGTACTTATTAGTCCCTGCCCAAGGACATCATCATAATATTCTCTCAAGAATTTCAAGGGCAGATTTTCACTCAGAGAAGTGTGCAGTAGGCATATATGATACGGACCCTATGTGGTACATGCAAATAGTGAATATTGCACCAGATATATATATCAACAAAGCCAAACATGAGCGACTGGTGTGTATTGTTCATGTGCGAACAGGAAGACAAGATAACGTAGATCTCAGACGTTTCATCAGACAGTGATCTCAGTTCACCATAGTAAACACTGTCTAACATAAGAGAAGGAACACAAAAGAAGGATGGATAGAGAACAAGTTATATTATGTACAGAAATCACCCCAATAATATAATATATAATATACACAACACACTTTCAAACAGCAGTTCAAATCTCACAAGACTTTCTAGCCTTAAAATTATGCTTCCTATCAATTAGCCTATGTTTTTCAGCCTACCTGCTTTCTTATCACCAACAGTCTACTTCAGCTCAGAGAGTTGGAAGCAGGAACTATGGCTGACACCTAATTGGATGCCTTTTGTGAGTGGGCACAGAGAAAGAAAATTAAATCAAGACTAATGAGCACTGAACAACAAAAAAAGGAAGATAAATGGTTTGATGGCAGCACGACAGGCAAGGTTGAGGAACTCAAATAACTTTCTGCTTCCCTCCAAGTACCCGCTCTCGAAAGGGAAGAGCAGACTTGAATGTCATCTCATTTTTTGCCTTTATTTCTGCTGTAGAGATATAATAATACCTCCTGAGATAAGGGGGGAAAGAAAGAGAGACACAAAGGTGAGATTTCAATTTGATGATTTTTTTTTCAGATATGTGTCAATCACTCCTCACTGTGACATTTAAAGGACATTTATTTTTGTTGAATACTAGTAATCAGTCAAACAAACATATATTATTACACTAACACATTTGACAGGTCCACCCCTGACTTACAATACCCAGATGCATACTTATGTCACATTATAACCAATTATTTTGTAAAGTGCAACTTAGAAAGTGAGTATGTTATTTTGAAAGAATAAAATACAGCCTTCCATAGCTTATACCATACAGTGACTCATGCTGAACAGTATTAGCAAGTGTCAGATAAATATTGCTCCATAATTGTCATTACTGAGCCACCTTGCTGACTTGAGGAGTTCTCTGCTGTTGATTTATAGTTGTTGTAAACTGAGTGAGGACAAAATGTGCATTATCCTTCCTTCTTAGATGTTTGCTGATCGAGACTAGCATCAATCCTATTGGATTGTCCAGTCAATGTAGTAGACACTGTTTATCCTCGACCTTGAGGTAAGCGTTTATTTTAGTTGAAAACATTAACATAAACTGTATACAGTTGTACAGTGCAGTATTTTGTCTGCTCATGCTAAAGCGAATTATGTGAAAATGATTGTCCATGGCATGCAAAACTTTGCTGCAAGTCAAGTTTGATCACCTGAAGCTTGAGCAGCTAAAGTGCTCTTAACAGCACAACAGCCTCTGCCTTACAGAACAACGTGATTTAAATAACTTGCAGATTGTACAAACTAGCTAGCATTATCTAATTTCATGGCTTTTCTCAACTCAGTTACCAGTGGTGGAAAGTTAGATATATTCAAGAACTTTCTTGAGTACAAATGTACTACAATACATCTCAAATACAAATAGTATACTTTTTTTTTACTATATTTATTTGACAGCGCTAGTTACTAGTTACTGACTCAGATTAACAATACACAATATATATATTTAGTAAAGTAGTAAAGAGTATACACACCAGCTGCAAAATTAAGGCATCAAAGTGATAATCCAATAATGTATATTATTTTGAAATGTGCCATTTTGCATAATGAGGCCTCTGGGCCTCTTTGCTTTCTTGTCCGTGGGTTTCTGTCTTACATACTAAGTACTACTTACTCAATAAGTATGCACTGCATACTGTGTACTAAATTAATGATTAAGTGTACCATTACCTGTCGACTGTTCATACTGAAGTATGCAATATAATAAAGTTTTTTTAATAATAATTTTATTTATTTATTTTTATAATAACGTGTCTGCGTAACTGTTAAATAATAATTGTTCACCGCAATTCTGGTCAATGTAATATTTTATTGTATTATTCTAAAGCAAATTCATATAAATACATATTTTAGTGTGAAATAATTTTTCTACAGAAAATGATAGATATGCAAGCTTACATGCTTTTTCTCTTAACTGTATCTTAAGGTTTAATTTTATAAATAATATAAATAATTTTATCCATTGGTTAAATATTTACACCTCCTGCACTGCAGTCAGCGTGTGAACAGCACAGAAGAGTATTTTGTGGTGATTGAGTACGTCAAATAAGCTCATGCTGTCTACTCAGTGTACATGTAGTACATTGAGTAGATTATACATTTTTTGTGTACTTAAAATTGGTATGCAGCTGGAATGCACTACATTCTCAATTTTACATTATACTGACTAAAAATGGTACATTAATATGCAATGCCAAACAGTGTGGTGAAAAGGATCAGTTTTCAAAACAAGGTGTCACTTTCTTCTTGTGCTCTAATCTCACGACACTCCAAAAGGCTGTTCTTCCTCCCTGAGTATTTAATTTCATATCTTATCACCTTTTTCACTACTTGGGAGTTTGCAGGTTTGGTTGTAGCAGCAGTGGGGCCATCAATAATAAATGATTTTTTTTGTGATTTTCTTAATGCATTCACAAACATTTGTTCAACACAAAGTATTGTAAGAGTTACCACACTAACACGCAGTGAAAGATTTAGATAAGATTAAGACGACACTGCTGAAACATGTTCACACAACAGCTTTTATACCTCACTTACCATACTGCTAATGAGAAACAATGCATTCAGCATATAGGACAAATCGGATGTTTGTCACTGTTCTGTTTCACAGCGTCTTGTTTGTTCCAACAACAAATGAAGCATGCACTAAACAATGGGCTGTGTTGCATGCCGTTGAATGGTAATTGTCAATTATGCCAATCAAAATCCAATTGTCCGAGCACAAATCTTGCATTATTGAATTTATATCTAATGTTCTCACTAAAGCTTGCAAACCTATCATCAGATTACATTATCCTCTGTCGCTACACTTCCTGCCCCCTGTGTAAAGCAGGAAATGACAATTAAACAATTTAGACAGTTTCATTAATTATCTAAAAGGAAAAAGCTCCTAGTAATTGACACAGATGATCTTGCATCCGATCAGCGAGCAGTTTTACAGCTCAAGCGACTCAGTAAACAGATTTCAGGGATGCACGGCCATGCCAGTGTACATCCCGTCCCTATGAAAGCACTTTTTTCTTTCGGGTGGTGCAGGGCTCGCCAAAAGGAATGACTTTGATGTCAGCAGCAATGTCAAAAGCTAGGATGAAATGATATCCACAAACATCTTTATTTATAAACAGGACATTTGGCACTCAGACGCTGACAAGACACACTGGGGCCAGCGGGCTGTGGCCTAATCAGCCAAGCAGAAAAGTCATTCTTCTCCATTGCCTGCAGATTAAGCTCCCACCTCGGAGTCATGTTTAAAGATTTTTCCAACTGCAAGGAGGTTCATACATATGGACTGCACATCATAAACCTAGCTCAGCGACAATAACTGAAGCCCTCCAATGAGCTTTACAGGCTGCTGTCACTCCATTCTGCAGTAGCACTGTACAATTTACAAATGCACTGCTATTAGGAATAAGCAGCCAACATGAAAGACTATGAGGCCGCCAAATCTTCCCAGTGCATCCATTAATCTTCAGTGACATTCTGTTAATGTACATTGTGTCAGTATCCCAAAATGACATTACGTTCAATGACAAAGCCCTCTAGTGGACAGATAATTTATGACTCTTGTCTGTTGTGATTAAAGGAGGAAATAGTGTGATGGTGTCACCGAATGTCCAGTGTCAACCATGTAGTTATTTAAACCCAAACTACAATCTTTCCCTAACCCTAACAAAATGGTTTTGTGCCTCATCTTAACCAAACATTAAAAATATTTATAAGAAAATGGCTTTATTTTTGTAGCAGTTATCTGTAAATGTTTTGGGAAGGCACTGGCAAATTAAATTGTCCCACCAAACACTTGTGTTGTTCTGGAGGCCCGGATACAAATGCTGTATTTTGTTGTTAATTTGGAGAATTGGTTGTATAGGAAGGGCGGTTGGGTCACACACTGTCTCTGTGCTCATTGGACTAGAGTAACCATCCGTGATCTTTATTTCATTTCACCTAGGCTACACCATCTAACAGGTTCTGTGGGTATCTGCTGCCATGACAATGAGAAATGCTGTCAATGTGCTTGTAATGAGAGCTCAAGCTACAAGCAGCCCATGGCACAATTAGGCCAAAGCCCAAGTTTGGTCTGTCACTTAACTCACTAACAATAAAAACACTGTCATCCTCCTTGCTGGTATAACTGGCCACCAAAAACACCTGTGTTCTGAATCCTGACGCGGCCATTTTCCCCCTGCATGTAACCTCCGATATCTCTGACAACCTCCTACTCCTTCTCACACAAACAGGGTCTTAAATGAGCACTCTGTTACGCTTACTTCAAAGATCCTCTCCATTATCTCAGCTAGCCTTCTACTGTCCACTATCAAATTAAAATTGGTTCCTCAGGGAATAAACATTTTAGATTAAAGAAAAACACTGAGGCGTATGTTTTAATTGAGACACGGCCAGGTACAAATGGCCAGACAGCATTTATGAATTATTTTAACTTTTCACACTCATGCAGAGAGATCTACATCACTGCATCCCGTCTTAATGATAGAGTGCTAATGCTGGCCCACTTTTTAGATTTGGTCACAAAACAAACCCTATCATCTGCTTATTTTTAATGCTAAGTAAATCCTCTCCCATGTGATGATTCTGACCTTCTCTTGTCATTTAAGTGTAATGCCTTTGCAGCTGTTTTCAGAGACAAGACACACTAGCCGGGTGATAGACCTCCACTTTTTTGTCTGCAAAACTACAGCACGCTGTCACTGTCTCAGTCATCACTGACTGTTTTCCTTTCCTTTGTCTTGACGTCTTCTGAAAAGACGCATGCTAGTGACACGAGTAACTCTTCTCATCAATACGAGTGGAAAAGACATGCCAATCAGGATTGCTCCATAACCGGTGCTCAACAGCGATGAAAGTGACAAAACCGCATGAGCTGCGAGATGCGCTTGCTAACGAGGACAGAAGAACAGCAGTAACACAGTAATGATAGGGCAAAATCTAAATGACACATATTCTAGCTGGCCGAGAGGAGAGTGAATCAAATTGACGCTCACCAGCAAGGGAGACGCAAAGCTGAAAGATACTGTGGTTTGAACACATGCCTCAGCTAATCAGCCTTAGCCACCTGCACACATGGCCATAAGAAAAATCTAGGACATGGACTGTAAGGGGGTGGGGGTATAGTGGATCAGGGATATTCAGCTGTCCATGTATGTGGAACAAAGTCAGTGTACTTTGTTGATAAGGGGGCCGTACTTGTTTAGAAATGACGGGCACAGCAACATCAATATTCCCACTAAGGAAAAAGACCAGAGCAGAATGTCTCAGATAGTCTGCCACTCCTCAGAAACTTAAAATCAGGTGTTATACTTAAAGGGCTCAAACGATGCTGATTCAAACAGGTCCCAACAACCTGTCTGTTACATCCCATAGCAGGATAAAGACTAGGCAGGGAGCCAGGCAGTGGTACAGGCAGGCAAATGACATATGACACTGATTCTCTACAGGGTGGCTGCTTCTAGTGAGTAAAGTTGTATAATTCCCAATTCTAGGTTTATGTTGTCAAAGGCTGCAGACTATGAAAAGCCTGAGGACTGTGATAGAAGCAGTGCTCTTTGTCAGGTTGTGGAAGGTAACTAGTGGGCCTTATGTAATCAGATGGACTTTTCTTGTGGATGAGTTATGAAAACGAGAACCTTTTGAGTTTCCTTTGTGCCAAGCAGTGAAAAAATTGTAGCGTGACATGTTAGTTTGCCCTGCAATGCAACCACTTCACGTGTTCATCACAGTGTCAATGTTGAAACAATATCTTGTGCAGCCCTAAAGAAATGTTCAACATAAGTCCATTTACTATAATGCACAAACCTGCAAATTAAAGCAAATAATTGTCATTAAAGGAACTGCACTAAGCTGGTTAAAATCCTGTTTATCAGATCAATTTGTACATGTTAATGATAAATGCTCTATTCATGCCAAAGTTGGCCACAGAGTTCCACAAGGTTCTGTGCTCTTACCAGTTCTGTTCACCTTACACAATATGCTTCTTTAAGGTAATGTTAGGAGGAAACCAATCACTAAGCTAAACTTCATGCATGTGTAATGGTCACCACAGGTAAGTATATTGATGATAGTTTAATATTAAGCCAGTATCAGTAAAGTCCAGGAATGGCTGCAGAACCTGAAAGCATGTATCAGCAGAGAAACCAGACATACACAGAACTGACGGTTTGAATTTGAATGTACTGTACACAAAATTATAAACATGAAATCACAGACCCTGCCTAACTAAGTTGGATTCCTAATGTGCACAGTCGCACAATGAATGGGCCCAAAAAACATAAATAAAGTTAAATAATGGTGTCCCCGTTGGAGGGTTGCTCACAAAAGGTAAAGAGCAAAGTTTGATGTCCAGTGTGCACTGCTCCTTTACAGGGAAGGAGCTAAGGTCTCTTGTGTAAATGTGTGCGTTCTTGTGATGTCTGTGTTCAAACTACCCGGGTAGATTTTTGAGTGTCAGTCTTTTCGCGTGTAATCAACACTCAATCATTATGAATGAAAAGGTACAAGATATTTTAGTGTCAATGAGCAATCAATCATGTGCTCTTATTTCACAATATCCATTTAAACACACAAATGAAATCATAGAATATATCTGAAAACCACTATTTATGTTTTTAACATCTTAAATCTATTTATGCTTTTTTAACCACACTTGTATAACATATTTTTTTTTTAATCCAACATACAGTCTTTTTTTAAAGTGTTAAGATGAACTGCATCTTGTTGATTCATATCCATATCAAACATACATACATTTTAACCATTAAATTAACAACATAAATCAAACACACTTGACATATGGTCAGTAAAAAGGCAAGTACTCCCTCAATGGAATAAGTTTTAACTCAACCAACTAAATATAATGCACGTTTAATGGTGTGAAACATTATCACTGCACTGCTTACAGTGCTATGATGGTAGCTAGCTTAAACAAACTAGCAGCAATGTGAAAATCAATAAAGATTAGCATTACAATGCCAGCGATTAGCTGGACACTAACGTAATTGGTGATCTAATTAAAGAATCTACATCCGTATCTGTGTAGTATTTAACACTTGGGGACAGTATCACAGCTTAACCCTCTGGCGGGCCAGGGAATTACCCTACTTCACAAAAGCAAGCTCCAGTGACCTCATCTGGGTTACACATGTCTTAGGGACATAAAATTCTGAGTGACTTGTACGTTTTGGCTGTTAAACTCAGAGAAAACTTAAGTTAAGTACTTTGGCTATCTCTAAAGATATACAGTATTTACTTTATATGGCATTGACCTGGCCTCCTGTACCACATTTACTCACATATAAAAAAAAGTTGCCTTTTTTATCCATGTAATATTACAAAAATCAGACACATCCTGTCTCAGAAAGATTCAGAACTAGTTTGTGCATTTGTTAATTCTAGGCTGGATTGTTGAAATTCCTTATTTATCAGGCTGCTGTAATAAGTCTCTAAATATTCTGCAGCTCATCCAGAATACTGCCACAAATATTCATTTACACAAGTAATCATATTTCTCCCACATTAGCTTCTCTGTACTGTCTCTCTGTAAAATCTAGAAAGGAATGTAAAATCCTTCTCTTCACCTACAAAGCTTTTGATGGTCACCATCATAGAGCTCATAGTTCCCCTCTAGAACACTGCACTCCCACAATGCAGGGTTACTTTTGGTTCATAGAGTTTCAAAAAGTAGATTGGGAACCAGAGATTTCAGCTATCAAGCGCCTCTCCTGTGGAATCTGTCCCTGGTTTTCCACAAGTTCCTGATTCTCCACAAGAGTAGCTTGAGGACTGTCCTCTTTGATAAAGCTGTAAGCTGTAAGAGTTGGATCAGGTGAGTACTAAACCATCCTTAAATGATGCTGCTATAGGCCCAAGACTGCCAGGAGCTTTTCCTTGAAATTGCAAGGAATCAATAGTGACTGGGCTTCAACATGGCCAGCGGGCTATGTAGTGCCCCCCAAACTAGCATGTTTGGAATAGGATAGGATAGGACAATTAGGTGGGATCATTGGTTTAATCTTTGTTAACATATTATTTTTTTCAGATTTTCTACATTCATTTTTAAGAGCACATTTGAGGATTTTAGGATATGCAAAAGCTCTTGAAATTCTACACCCATGTTCAAACAAGTAAGTATTTTAATTAATATAGTATTTAGGCTTGGGTGTTGTACATTAGCTCTATTGCAGCCCCCAGTTACTTTTGGCATTTTTGATGTTCTAGGAGTGCCTGAATGCTCACAAAACATTGTGCATATATCTGATGTAAAGAAAGTAATTATCTGACATGGGTCCTGAGCAGGGGTGTGTGTGGTATAATAGCTTGAGGGCACCCCCTCAAAAATTTTAAATGAAGTAGCCCTCTGGGTATGTCTCATCTTCATGTGTGAAATTTGGAAATCAGACAGTAACATCCAACAAAAAGTCTCTTGTAGCTGTGACCTAATTCCAACAGGAAGTCAGCCATTTTAAATTTACTGTGAAATGTTAAGCCTTTTATGGGCATTGTAATTCCAGTCCTTCCAGAGCATTCATCAGATCAACTTCATATTTGGACAGTGCAATGTGAAGACATTCATGATGAAAAGTTATCAAAATCTAGAGTGTTCTTTGAATGGCACAGTCATGATGGTGCCAGTCAGTCTCCCAGACTGTGACTGACACTACCCCTGAGCCATGCAGGGATGTGAGGGCCCACTGAACGCTCCTTGCATCTTTTAATTGCTGTAACTGCTAATATTAGTCATATATCTAATATTATATTTGTTTCTCTCTCAGATACAGACCCACCACATCCCCTTACTGTAGGAATCCGTATCTATCTATATATTTACTTACTCTATATGTGAAGTGTCTCAAAATACCTTTGTTGTGATTTGACTCGGCTGAAAGTGACATTAGCAGGACAGATGTGTCACATGATTGACCGGTTAGGACAAAACAGTACATGCAAGCATTTGTGAAAATGGAACCACACAAACAAATCTTTCCATAGCTGTGTACCTCTACAGTTCAACAGAGATAACTCTCTCTCTGATTACTTCACCTCAGTTTGCAGTTGGTTATCCTTGGCATGTCAATATAAGGTAATTGGATAAAGTGGAGTGAAATTAATGTACTTCAACAAAACAATCTGCAGGCATGCAGGTGCCTTTCACCAGGATTAATAGTGTTATTACATTTGAGATGCCCACAATCAACAATGAAATCACCACTTATATTTCCAAAGTATCACAAGTTGGTAGCAAAATTGTCCTCAGAGAAAATAATGGCAACATTACATGTACACATTTTACTTTGAAATAGCTCTGGTTTGTTTATTTATTGCATTGCTTACCTTATGTTACAGAGCCCTTAAGTGGTCGTTAGGAAGTGCTATTGCGTGCACAGAAGATACAATTCATTTGTTCATTTCGATTCACTTATTCACATAATATTATCACTCAAATAATTAAATAATTCTTCTGGCGCACAAGGCCGAGTCATCATTTATTCCAGTCAGCAGCTGCGACAGGCACTTGACCTCTGTCATATCTATGGTTCGACATTCTTCATTTAAACTTTACTTTAGCTATGAGAGGAGTTACCAAGACATGTTCAGACTAGCTCTGCAGTGGATATTTGTTAGTGAAAGGCAGTTAAGAAGGATATTGAGAGCGCTTCTCTGAGAAAGGCTGCATATGGGTCTGCATCTTATTGTATGCACACAAATGAATCAACATGTGGAAATGAATGAATCAGAACAGACAAATGAATTGTATCTTGTCTGTACACAATAGCATTAAGAGCACTCAGTGTAATAAGATGTAGCCTCTAATATTTTTTCTCTCTCTTTGGCCACTCTGGGGCACTAGATGTTACTGATATTGTTGAAACTAGGCACATTTCTAACTTTGTTGACTTTGAAGTTCTATGCCATTTTTAAATACATACTTGATATTGTATTACCCAAACTACAGTAACTTTTTTAAGTGCTAAAGTGCTCTAAATGGCACACACTGGGTAGAAGCAGTAGCTTCGTTCACCACAGCTCATTCATCTGTCTGACTCGAGACCAGCTTTTTGGACACACACATTGTCTTCTGAAAATGCTGATGAGGATGCAATTGTTAACCATGTATTTTATTGCATGTTGGAAAAGGTGAAATCATGCTTGTGCCTCCTCAATCCACTGTTAGCAAACAACACCAGCCTAGCTCAGTTTGCTGTTGCATTAGCTGGGCAGCACCGCCACTAGTTGGGATGACAAAGACAGTGATGCTGAGAGCCAGTGGTTATGGTGGCATTTCTGCTCCAGTTTCCCACCTGCACCTATTTCACTGACAGCTGAGTTTTTGTTGGGTTTTGCAGATGTCAGCACAGAGGGAGTAAGCGACAAGTTAGTAATTTTCTACAAAAAACTTTAACAAAACAATGCCTTCTCACCATAGACAAAACAGCAGTTCACTGCTATGGCGATGTTTCTGTAATGTAATTTTTTTTTTGTGAAGGATCATATAATCAATAATATATAATCTGCTATTAATATGATAACTCAGTATATTTCCAGTGGGATTCCTAATAGTACTTATTTATCAGAACAAAAATGGGCATGTAATCATTTCAACCACCAAAGGTAAACATTGGAGAATTTGCTGACTTCAAAACTGGCAATGGAAGATGCAGCAATCAAACAAATGACATGACATTTTAGATCGGGTAACAGGTTTTGCAATGATAAAACACCTGACGGTCATTTTTTGCACAGCATCAATAGTTTGGAAAAATTCATGTCATTTTAAATGTTTCAGCAATGCTGTCATTTTTATTGTCTTTTTAAAAGAGTTATGGGAGCTTATACCAACTCACACTTTCTCTTAGCAGAACTGATGTTGTGTTTCGACCGTTTGCACCCTCAAATACAGACAGCAGAGACTAAATATCCTCATAATGAGTGGTGATGTTTTTCCCCTGAAGGACCACCCATATAATTGGTTCATAAAATCAGGTGATGTACATCCGGTACAATGTCACAATGAGTCATCAGTACATGTTACCTGACTTATAATATATTTTGTTTGACAATACTACAAGATGCTCCAGTAAAGCGTGTGGCGTATCTTTCATGCAGGGTTACTCTACCTTGCAAAATTCTCAAACTAATGAGCCATGGCTATTCTCAACTCTTTGAACATCTTGTGCAAACATCCATCTGCAGCCTTTGCTTCTACCACAGCTGGAGAGGAGGGGTACATTATAATTTGCCATTTAAATACAGTGGGGAGAGAGAGGAAGTCCTAATTGCTTTGTGAGATTACCCCTCTGAAGCAGATCGGGAGAAGACAGATCGCTGGGCTGATAGGGACCAAAGGTGTAATGACAGGTGCTGTTGACTGAGCTAGGCAAGTCCCCCATCCCATTCACATTATCAGCCCATCAAGATAGGAAAGCAATTTCCCAGCCTTTCATTTCATAAGCTATGCATATCAATGCTCCATTAATCAAATGATAAAGTTCCCAAAAACCTTTCCTGAAACACATCCTTCTCTTGCCCTTTCAGGTACTGTATACTATCAGGAGTATCTAAAGGAACTCACCTCTATTGAACTAAACTGATAATGCATATGCAACATAAGTTATCTTTATTGATAAAACCAAATAGAGAGCCTTTCCTCTCTTCTGGAGGTCTGATCCTATACAAAATTAATCCATAAAGGGTGTAATGAATATAGTTTTGTCAGTTTCTGTCAGTGAAATGCTCATTTACTTAAATCTGCATATTGGTATGCTTTGTAGCCAATGGACTCATTGATTATTCAGTAATTTTCAATTCACTCTGAGTGATCAATTGAGAGTGAACACTGAAAAATCAAAAGATGAAGACTGACAGATTATAAAATCACCACATTATGAAAAATCCTCACATTTTCTCTTTTTCACTGACTGTAAAAATGGTTGAGGCAGGGGAAAAGTGCTTTGGTTGAAAGAAAAGATGGAATGGTGTCCCTCATCTATTTCACGGCTGGATAGTACAGTATGACAGGTAACTAGTGAATGGTATGATTGATTGCCACTTTGTTAAACAAAGCAATTAAGTAGGAGAGTCGAGGAGTTGTTGCTGTGGAACGCACAATAGCTTAAATAACAGCAACCACTGGAAAGACCTGAAACAAGCACTAATTAAAATGGATGATAGAAGAGTGTATCACAAAGATTTTGACATCATCTAATACATATTTGCAAATCACAAAATACATATAGGTTTTTTAGACCAATAGAAAGTCATTTTATAGGTGCTTTTAAGGTTTGTCAAGCATTCTTACTTTACTTAAAACACAACATACATGGAACACAGGATCAAAATTTAGCTTTGTACTTCAGTGCTTCTGGAATGGTCCATTAAATCTTTTTTAACTCTCTTAATGTGCTCTGTAATCTTCTCTTCTCAACTGAATGGGACTGGAGTGGAGCCAAATGATTGGGCAGGGCACTGAGGGGGTTACAAAGGAATCAAGAGGTTAGTGCCCCTCTGAAGTCGAGCTGCACCTTTTCTGCTCTTATCAACAATGACACGAACACAAGCCACGCCAATTAAAGAGCACAAGCAATCCCTGTACCCTTCAATCAGGACATGCTAACTGAGCAAACAAGAATTCGATTTGTTAGTGCATTGGCTCACACACTAATAGAATCACCAAGGCCAGTCAGTGGATCAACACCAGTGATGTTTTTCCATCAGTGTAATCAAAAAAACAGTTCTGTCTGGTGGAAACTAGTCTAATATTTCATTTGTTGAGTTATTCTCATCTTCCTATACGAGGGCAATACAAAGCCTATAGTGCTCTGTCTATTAATGAGATGAAAATACTACAACCTACTGTAAAGGGTTTGCCCTTGCAGCTGTACACCAGTGCCATTCCATGGTGCAAAGAAAGATCTTACAATGAGTATTATATGTTGGTTATTTGGTGATGCATGTCTTTTCATTTTAAAATGGACTTTAGAACCGCTTAGGCAGAATAAGCTGCAGCACTGAAGATTAGTTGCTCAAAGCAATGTTGGCGAATGACAAGAACTGCAAAAGTTTTTTTTTCCAAATAAGCAATATTTTGATAAAAAGCTGTTGCATCACTCTGTGACCCACGAAGGACATTTCAATCTTTTTGCATTGACATCGGGAGCCAAACTTTACAGTGGACGCCTACATCAGTGGGCAGATCAAGTCATCACCTCACACTCCAATATACACACACACATAGAGACAGAGATACGGAGAATACTACTCCATTAGACGTGTGATAGGCTAACTGAAGGAGCCTGCACGTTTTTCCCCTGACACTTACTTAGAAGCAGAGCACAACACTAGATAGACCTTGTTAGCTCTTGCCTGGAGGTATTGATTTGATTTTACCTCTGGGGGTCCTCCCCTCCTCTGCACACAACTCTTGTAGAGAGCAACCAGCCAGCCCAGTGCTGAAGGAGCTCTTGTTGTAAGTGATGTAGAAATTGCATAATGGAGAGAGTTTAATGAAGGCACCCAGTCAGGTTCCGAGGCTAACGTTACTTAATTAAACAGACAGGGTTAGGGTGCCCACAGAGACAAAGGAAATACAGGCAGATAAAAATGACAAACTGTAAGAGGTGCGTGGGGAGATGACCAGATCTGATTTCAGCAAGTTCAGGAAGGATGATAATTAATGTTGCTGTTAAGGCTATAGTTTCTAACATATTTGAAGATAAGAAGGTACCCATATTTCCAACCATGCTGGTGAGTGAATATATAACACACACTCAGCATAACCCATGATATTTATACATAGCTTGACATGTAGTGCAGAAACATTTGGATGTCTTAGTGATTCCTCTACATTTTTGGAGTTCTCTGTTCCCTGTTCCCTTCCCATTCACATACACACTTATCAGTTTTTTTTTTTTTTATTTATAGTATCTCCAAGACAGGAAATGTGCAGTATTTATACTGGTAATTGGTCTTTCATATTGACTTTTGTGAAGTTGTGGGAGGCAGAGATTACAGGCTTAGCAAGGTCTCAAACCTTTCCAGGAGCACAGGGGATTATGGAGCAAAGATTCTGTCTTGTCTGAAATAAAAAATCACCTCCCTTCTTCCTATTTTTACATCTTCAGGGTAAAATTGGCTGAGTTTTCAGTACAGCTTTGCTGGGTTTAATGAATGACATGCACCACAGAGTGGATCAAATATGAAAATGCCTTTTGCAAACCTCAACCAAGTGTTAAAATAATTTACTGGAGGTCAAAACTAATTTTGCCTCAAGAGTATGACTGTATCAGCTCAAGCCAAACAGATGATAAACTGTCAAATGGTTTAAGTGAACGGCCAGGCAAATCTTTATCTTCTGTTTCACGCATCATTGTAGAAAGAAAGGTGTTTTTAATAAAATGCACTTTTACAAGGAGCATATCATTGTGTAAGAGAATCATAAACCATGGATCTATGGTGAAAAAAAAAGTTAGGTTTGAGCCTAATAAAACAATTGATGCTTTCAATTTAAGGCATTCAATTCAATGTAATATAATTTTAACAGTACTTTATGTCAGCGCTCAAGTTGCCTAGAAACTTTTTGTGTAACATAATTATGTGGTAATGTGAGTGGGTTGAGGTACTGAATGGATATAACACCGCTAATTTGTATATTTTTTTTGTATAATATACTCACACTTTTCTATACTTTTTTTCTTTGAAAATAATCTAATATAAAGGATATATAGTAGGAAAGGGAAAGGCTTTCTTCAACTTGAGAGACTACTGAATATTTTGATCCTTTGCACCCCACAATAGTGCAACTTGGCATTACCGGTAAGCAAAAAGGCATAACATATTGACTCACCAAGCAAATGTTTTAAAACCAAATTCTAATCATCATACAGTCAATAAACACACATAGACAAACATGTATATGTAATTCTGTGGACTGCAAAATGTGATGCCTTAAAGCTTGTAAGCTCTGACGTACAGTACTGTAATGATGCCAGAAGGCAGGTTGTAGTGTAGTGCAGTGCAGACTATATGAGTTCTTAAGAGCAGGATGAGCAGAAGTACTGTGCTCTTCAGGCAGCTGGGCCTGACCACTTGAAATCAAAGAGTGGTGGAGAAGTGCTGCCTTCAGTTTCACCGCAGGGGAAAAGAAAGCAGCAATCTTTTTAGATATTGATATACTTTCTAACATAATGTTTTAATTCTATTTGTGAGGGGGGAAAAGTATGTCATGGGAATGTTAAATGGGGACCTAATCTATTTAATAAGATTACTTGCCATCTGTGAAGCTCAAACGCGAATGCCACAGTGATTAAATCTGCAGGACATAATTCTACAAAACAATCTTAAAAATTCAGTGGTGTACAGTTCAGACATGGCGATCAGTGCACAAATCACCCTGATTCCCCCAAACGATATTCTGTGGAGAAATACAGCTCCAAGAAATTCAGTCATTTTAAATCAAAAGCTCATTAAATATGGCCGCTGATGGATTTGCAGTGCCATGTGAGGGGCACGAATGTCACGGAGAGACTCATATTAAGAGGAATCTTTTTTGTATTGTAATGCCTCTGACATGGTAACCTTCTGCAGCTCACCACCCACAGCCTGAAGCCCAAAGCCAGTGATTCAGACTTGGCTGTTTCATCAGTCACCATGTCCAAAAGCAACATTGTAAGGGGGCCCACACTGTCACAGGAAATATTGTGTGAAAGAAGAAGAGAGCGGGAGGGCAGGAGTACCATTGTGCCCTTAATGCATTTCTTTGATAAGACACGAAAAAAAAAACAGATAAAGGAAAAAAGAAAAACTCCACAAAAGCGTCCATGTCCCCGTAGGTACTGCTTAAAATACAAAACAAGAGGAAGAAAATAAGTTGAAAAGGGGTGACGAAGAAGAAAATGCATAACCCCGGGTCAGAGGCAGAAGACAGAGGTTTGTCCTCAAAGTCATTAATTGCCTGTGTGGATCGCTGCAGCCTTCAAACACACACCTCCCCTTGTCCCTCTCGTTCTCACCCCTCCTTCCCTGAACGCAGTTAGCCAAAGGTTTAGCTGGAATCTGAAAACTATTACAGCTGCGCAGCCTCAGTGAGTAGCCAGACTAAAGAGAAGTGACAACACTGTCTCGGGGGAAGGTTGACAACAGAGGACAAAGGGAGTTGGGAGAGAGGGAGTAACAGAGAGAGAGGGAGAGGAGAGCAAGAAAGCAGATGGAATATAGCAAAAGGAAGAGGGGATTAAAGCAACATTAGATAGAGAAGATTGCGGGAGACGAGTGCAGCAAAAAACACGTGATGTGAGGGAGGGAGAATCGCCAATCTGGAGACCTTGAGCCGATGAGCAGAATGCCGAAGGGATGATCGCTTATTGTATTCCTGCCCTGTGGTCATACAAGATATTTAGGATACTTAACGACTTTCATGGTAGTGTTTCAGGCAAGCAGTTTCTCAATCCCCACCACTTACCAAGGTTAATAACCTAAGCTTAAGTGTCACGGCGAGGGTTAGCCGTGCCTCAGGTGCTTCACCCTGAAAGATAATCATGTCAACCAAAGCATAAAGTCTTTAAAATTAAATGACAAAACAGATAATTTGTCCATGATTTCTAGAGCAACAAATCTTTGCCTTCCAAGACCGTTACAGATCACTTTCAAAACTTAATCAGTTTTAGGATGTGACAATGAAACCGTGAGGATTCATTGGTGTAGGAACAAAAAAGCCAACTTGCTTTTTACTTTGCTGAAATCAGAGAATTATTGTGGTTTGGATGGAAATGACGTCTTCACCTGGTTGAATTGCGGGGAGCTTTGTCGTCATGGCTGCAGTAATAACCACGTAGCTAAAGTTAAGGTTAAGGTCCACCCAGCAGCCAGAGACAATAAATGAGCAGTAGTCTACAGTGTTTTGTTGAGCAATCCATCGGCCCCGACCTCGTCCTTTTGTGGATTTTGTCGCTCTATAATAACATCCCCTGACTTCCTTGTTTGCTCCAACCAGAATTACAGACCTACAGCTGCGACACAGAAGCCTTAAATCTTTATTGCTTTTCCTGATCATTTTTAAACATTGATGTCATGTATTGTGACACTGCATACAATTGTGTGTTTGTGCACTTCTCTGTCACTCGCTTGCTCAAACACAGTGAGCCAATAGTGTTTGACTGTATCTGTGCAAAATAGTGCCATGGTCTGAAGACAACTGTCGCGATGATACTGAGTAGGAATGATTAAAAAGCAATACAAAGTTGCATATGAGCAGTCATCATCAAATGTATTTAAATATTAAGGTTTCCTTTCTTAACAAATAACAGATGCAGATAATCAGATATAATAAGTGCATATAACAAGTGAACATTATTTATGAAATGCTTGGAGGTGGATTACCTCTAAAAGAAATGCTCGTTGTGTTTTCTTGTGGGTGCATCAGCGGACTAGATGGCTCCGACATTAGATATGCAAAAGTATTACTTATTCTTGTTCTATACCACTGTAATAATGCATAATAAACTATAAGACAAAGGCACCTGTGTGCATCTCAACGCTGCCCTCTCTCCTCCACACACAAACAAGCAGACACAGGCAACACACTCATACACACACACAATTTACTAGCCCTGCACAGTAGCAGAGGGCTGATTACCGTTGTCAGAGGACTGCAGACTCAACACTTTGTCACTTCCACAGTTAGTGCAGCTCTGCTGGGCATTATGGATAGTGTTCATACTGAACTCTTCCTACCTGCCATAATGATATAAACTAAGAATGGACATCATTCTGAAAGAAACCAAAGACTATCCATGTTCAGCAGCAGCACATAATTGTTTTATCTTCCACCCACAATACTGCAGGCTTAAGCATTAAGACAAATACACACATGGATTTTTCAGATAAATGTATTAACATGCAGTTAAAAAAAGACGTTCTCATGGAGATACATGCCTTTACCAGCATAACTTTTAATGTTAGTAAATAATCCGTTATAATCTGTAATAGGTGCAGGTAAAACTATTTCAGTTTACATGCCATGTCTGATTAAATTCACATGACCTTGCCCTGTACACAGTAATTGCAACAAAGATTAATGTAACCCACAAAAAAGACATACATAGTCCCAGGATGGATGACTTGAGTCCTATCAATCACTCTTGAAGGCTGCGTGAAGGAGGAAGGTGGAGGTGTGAGATTGGCAGACAGTTAACCATGAAATTCACTTTCACTGTCGTTTAGAGGGTTCAATTTTCCAAAGGGATTGAGTTGAATCCTTTACACGCACGTCACACATGGTATGTATATGTGTGTGCACAGAGGAATGACAGGGCGTAGGTGGAGTTGTCTTTCGCAACCCCGGTTCACAGTTACTAATTAAGTGATGACTTGAACTTGTTACGGTAATGTTTTACCAAAGCAAATTTTCCTGCAACGATTGATTGCATCATATCAGAATATGGACATGATCACATTAAACGTGTTGTTTCACATTTACAGTCAACCAATTTAGTGCTTTGTGAAGTGGAAAATAAATGCAAATTCTGTCCAAAGCATTTTATACCTCTGAACTATTTGACTTGGCAAATAGAAACATACTGTACTACTTACACCACTAATGAGTAAAATGTCTCATTGGCTTGTGGCAAAGCTCAAGGCAGTGGATACAGAGTACGCTGTGGTGATAACAAGCCTTACAAAAGTCCATATCAGTATTCCTTTTTTTTTCTTTTATTCACAATTAGGATATGTTTCCCATTTCATGTTAATGACTTTTGACAACCACTGCCTGAATCGCTAGGCCTCCCAACTTTGCCAAGATCTTGGGCCATTTGCTGGTGTAGTAAGGATATGTTCAGTAAATTATATGAATTTCCGTGGATGTTGACTGGGAGGGCTCGAGGGGTTCTGGTTCATCAGCCTGGCCAACGGTCAGAGAAAGGGACATTGGATCGGGTCAGTGTCAGCCTGCAAGTAAACAGGAAATGTATCAGACAGGGAGAATAAACACAAACTAACATGATAGGAGTGCATGCAGTCAGTTACGGGGTTGGAGGGAGACAGGCAAATGAAGAAAGAGAGAGAGAGGGAGACAGAGATGATGGCAATACCACTGCTCTCTCACCCAATTCTGGATTCCCTGCAGCATGAATTAACATTTTATATTCAGAGCAGAATGTGAGTCGCTCTGGCTCTGCTGAGAGCTCAGTGAACTCTCATAAACTTGGCAAGCTCTGTAGGCTTCTACACTGGCATTTATAATTAGCCATCCACATCCACATTCAGCCTGTGGGAGACAGACTATGTTTTTTTATTATTATTATTATCATCATTATTATTATTATCATTAAGACAATAGAATTGCCATCACTAATGAAACATAATGTTATTTTATTATCCTAAGGAAAGATAGCTGTAATGATGTATGCATATGTGAAAAGGAATGTCAATGAAAAATTTTCCTGAGGCAGCCTCAGTTCAGTCAAACCACACAATGTAAGTCTTCATAAGTCTTTTTGAAGCTTTCTTAGTACCGTTCAGATTAACATAAACATCTTCTATACTTAAAGCCAAACAGCAACTCTGTAATGGGTCACATCATATCACTCTATATCACCTGAAATTACAAAGAAAGCAGCAAGTATTTTTATAGAACTAATTAGCCGTTATAGTTTTTCTTTCATTACGCCATGATGGAATAGACATTATATCTCAAGCACAGCTCTTTGCAAATGCATCTGGAGAAAAACGCAATCGTTCCTCAGTGTTATTCATTTTTGTTTCTCACACTTATTCTGTTTTATACAGAACCTGCCTCTCATACCTTTTCCCTGTTATGTAGCCACTTTATCTGTATATTACCATGTCCAGCAGGCTGTGTCTTTTGACTGAGAACTTATTGATACACTACACACTTAACAGCAGTTTCCATGTGTGCACATGTGTTTTTTACACACATACCTGAATATGTGCCTTGTTTGCTGAAGTGGCTAAGGTCGAGTTTGTGGTGTCTTTGTTCTGTCGAGCGCTCTGTATAGGGCAGGAGGATACAGAGGTGATGAAAGGGTGCTCACCCTGACAGCATCCTTGAAGGGAAGGACTTAATGACACGCTCAATATCGCAAACAATGTCGTTAGGGACAAACAAGCCCTGCCTCCTCCATCATTGATGGGAAAGATAATTGTTGCCCAATTTGCATAAGAAATGTTGTCGAACCGATTGGGGTCTTGAGCAAATAAGCATGTACATAATACCACTGATGCGTAATTAAAGGTTAAGAGTTACTGATAATTAACCAATGACCTTCCTAAATGTCAATCAAAATGTTATCGTCTGATCAGAGGGCAAAGAGAACGGAAGTGAGTGGAACAGAGTAGTGAGAGAAACAGCTCACTGCTGCATCGCTGTACTCTCTTAATATATTTTACACTTCTCATATTATCATATTATCATATTATCGTTACTGAGCAAGTAAATAAAGCAGGGTCTCTTCAGGGTCCAGTGACTTTCAATAATGGACTAGAAGTTCATAATGACTTGGAATAATAACCTTCGAAATGCATATTTTCATGTCACCACAAAGTAATGCAATTGCAATCCATTATCACCCATTAGGTCTTGGTGTTTGAAGGTGAACACAGATTTGATCAAATTACCTGTTTGAAAAAAAGAAAAGAACAAAAAAAAAGACAACCCCACAGGTTTTAACTCTGCTCAATTTCATGAACTCACCTTAATTGATTCAGGACTGCCTCTCTCCAGCTGGCATCAATCCATCACCAGCGCTGCCTGCGTGGAATGTAATACAGCCACCAGTTAGGCTGCATACCTGCGTCTGCTTGCTCTCCTCCACTCCCCTCTTCATGTCATTCCCTGTTTGAAAGACAGATTGTATTGGCCTCTTCTCAACACACAAAACCCACACCCCTCAGCCGTATCATAACAAGCTGTAAATGAACTCAAATGCTGCCGTCAACTGAAGAGCAAACTGGCAATGGACACGAGCATGTTCTTTTTCTGTCTTTTTTTTTTCTTTCCTGTTTTTTTTTTTCCAACCGTAGGCGAGTGGCTGGATTTACTGTTTTAATAAAACTACCATAATTCTTCCTCCTCTACATCCACCAGCTACATATTTATAGTACCATGAATTATTCCACCAAACATTGTGCCAGTGAGGCCAGAGTTATGGGGACATCATCGCGCATCACCACAGATGTATCTGCGTGATGAAAAATGACCACACCGGGCGTAGCTGTATGGCTCTGCCGAGCTTCGATAAACTGTCAAATGGGCTTACAGTGAAGAGCGGAGAAAGCAGGAGGCTCTCTTTGCGTATTGTTGTGCATACTACACTGGACTCAGACATCTGTCATTACTGCTTCTTTCCCTCCGTCTTTCCCTCTTCAGCCTCCCAGACAGCAACAGGTCCTCGATCACAATAAATGTCTTTTGCAGGTGTTTTCACAATGTTTTCACGATGGCTCATTTCAAAAGTCTCCCTCTTGTCTGCCCCAACATGCCCGCAAAATCAAAACAAGCCAAGCAGAATAGTATTGTTTCTAATTAAGTCTCCACGACTTCCAGACATTAGGAGTCCAAAGAGAAAGATATTTTTTTATAGATGAGATTCAAAGCAGTGTTTCTGTTACAGTGAAATCCCAGAGGCAGGGAACTCTCCATAGATCCCTTCTGTTGTCAGTGTTTTTGACATCCAGAATAGCATAAAAATGAGAGCCATCTATTTGCATTGTATCTCATGGCAAATCCAGCCCTAGTGTCTCCTGAAAACTGCTCAACTAATATGTTTTTCCTACGGTAAATCATCTTTTGCAGCCTTTCTGAAGAGCATTGTCAATAATGTATAGAAGAAAGATCATTCTATTTGTGGAAACTACCCACGAAGGACATCCAAGGCCATTTTGGGGCCCTAAGCAGAATTTGATTTTTTCTGCATCCTTTTTAAAATGTAACAACTGAATTGTTGCCATTCAGTGCTCTTAAAAGCAAATGGTTTTTCACACAGGAGACCCATCTGTGACTGCTTTATTGAATACACTTGTTAAGATTGCATTTGCATGGGTTTAGTATTTTTTAATACATTCATAATTCTCTTTTGATCCATGCAGGGTGAAAGCGATGGTGGTACATGAAACGAGGCAATCACACAAGCCTTTGTTATTCTTATTTATGGGGATTTCTGATAGAGGAGGTATGTAACAAGAAACTGCCGATGATATGAATACTTTTTCTAAAGTAGAGGATGTAGAAACTCAAATTCTGTAATGTTTCAGCATTTTATTTTCACTGCTAAAATGGAAAATGTTCCCCGTCTTGGTCTCCCTTGTCTTTTTCTTGTTCTTTTTTAAGACTAGAGAGACAGCTTCATCCATAATGTTGACTAAATTCCACTAACAAATACCAGGAGTCCCATTATAAATGCCGGCAAGAAACAGTCAAGGTACAACAAATTTTCTCATCTACCATAGGTAAGATTAACTTGGCTGCACTGCTTAGTGGTGTCACCTGACCTGCATGCTGAAAATTTGCCTCATCTTGGCAGTTAGCACTGAATGATGGAGTGCTGTTGTTCAGCGATTTGTTCTGGTACCAGGAAACATTGCCACTGTGCCTGCGGGCTGTTTTTTTAATTAGTCTGCACTTGTTGATTTAAAAATCCATAAGTTTGGTTGTGGAGTTGGATTCACTTCAACATGTTTACACTTTATTTATGATACAACCAAAAAAAAAAAAGAATTATGAGAACTTTCCTGTTTTTGTTTGTTTCCTGTTTCATTGCTTTATGTTTTTCAGTTTAGTTTATTAATACTAATCATCTTTAATGTATTTTTTAAGATTTAATTTCTGCATTATGCCCTGAATCTGATGACATGTATATAATCAAATGGTATGTGCAAAAAATGGCACCCCATACAAACTGTACATGGTGTCCTGAATCTCTCCCTAAGCTGCTGGACGTACAGCTGATCTGCAGCTACATGGCCAGCAGAATGACCAGACAGCTGGAGGATCACTGCTCACTCCGCGAACCATTTCAGCCTCATCCTCTCCTGGCTGTGGCATTTCCCCCAACTCTTGCTCCTTACTCACTCCATTGTCATGCTAGACATGTCAATCAGAGCCCTGAGACAGAACACTCATCTCCCGAGGAGATTATATTTCATCAGGGGATGGAGGAACTTGCAAATCCCCCCTTCCTTTCACTGCTCCTGTTGAGGGCTTGAGGAGTAGCCCATCTCCTCTTCGGTGATTAAAGTGGGAGATTGAGTGTGTTTGCGCAGCACACAGAGAGGCTCATTACAATGCACTAGCATGTTGTTGGAAATAGCCCCAGCCAGGAGCTGTAATCCAGAATGTGCTTAATGAGGGGCCACCCAGCCTCTTCATGGGCCCAAGGAGTCAGTCTGACCTGGAGAGTAGAAAGAAAAGGGAGAGAGAGAAACAGATTTCTCCTCCAACATATCAATCTTCACAGTGATTGAAAAATTATAATAATAGAGCTCACCGCTGATAGTTCGGCCTCTCTGTCTTGCGCTGCCTTTGCTTTAATGAGATTCATGTCAGATGGCTGTTCAAGGGAGAAAATGAGAAAGTATGGAGAGTGTCGCGGGATTGTTCCAGCAACTTATAAACAAGTGATGGTTCTGGAGAAGGCATAACGAGATGTTACGCTGATTAAGTGAATATTGAAGACACAATTGGAATCATTACGTCTGTGTCAAGCACTATAGATAGGGTGGATTATTTTATCTGTGCAGAAAATACTACGCAATATGTCTTTAAAAGAACACTTTGCTTTCAAAAGAAGATGCTATTTCGCATCAGCAGAATTTCAGCTTCACAACTTTAAGCCAAATTTCATCAATCCATCAACACAGCAGCAGTAACAGTAATTCTAAAGCTCCAAACAATTAATAACTGAAAGGAACCACCAACTGTTCAAAGAGAGAAAGTCAAGATTGTAATGGGAAATGGCCATTCAAGATTTTTCCCACAGAGCCTCTTTTAAAACTAGTACAATACATGTTTTATTTACCTTGAAGCAGGGAGTGTGTTGTCAGTCTTCACCCTGAATTAGTTGCGTTCTCTGCCAGTCTTACCATCCGACTGCTGCTGCAATTTGATGACCTCTTCCTGTGATTATTTCTCATTTCACAATTGCTGTTGTCTGTCCTGCTTCCTTATCCTGTGGCAGTTAACCTCAACTCGCTGGCAGGGCCCGTTGGACATTTGCCCACAGCCAATACTCAGCATGCCTCAAATCATTCCCTTAATTATTGATAAGTCCATTTCAAGTAACTAGGGAATTGAGGCATGCATAAACTGTACGATCGCAGAGAGAGATACAGCCTAAAACAATAATTCATCTAATGCAATTATTTTTGTTTTTAGTCGTGGCAGTCTTTTACAGCTTAATGTTGCTGGAAATAATAGAAACAGTATGAAGATAATAGACCAGCATGTTGTACTGTGCATTTAACAAGCTATTGTTATAACTATGTCCATGGTGGGGAGGTGACAAACATGATTTATTACAGATTGCTGATTACTTGTTTACTGTAACCTGTATACTATATATATGTATATATATATATATATATATATATATAATTAATTGGAGTACTCAAACATGATCTCATAATTTGATATGTTAATGAGATCATAATTTGATTTGTTAATATATTACTTAGGTGCTATGCCCCCCCCTCACCCCCAACTCTATCCCAAATCAATAGAATCCAGTGACTAATTTTAGATCACATTACAAAATGAATCGCTTTGGTGCAACATTATATTGTCATCAATTCAAATAGTGTTTTCTTAGTATGACTTTAATGGATAAGAAGAATAATAGTGTCAGAAAACAAAATAATTTGAAGAGATTCCACGTACAAGTGAGTCCCAGGCGTACAATGTTATATGAAACTGTCCATGGAACGATAGTCTGATACGTAATTGAGAGAAAATTGGTTTTTCTCTCGCTTGTTTTCTCGGTGCATCTCCCCACAGGAGGGTCTGCATACATATCTCTCAATCACCTGTTTTTTGGGGGTGTTTTCAATTAATTTACTTAATATGTTTTCATCCCCCAGCTTCTATCTAGTCAAAAGGAACTGCCTCCTTGTTGCCGGGAGACCAGTTGTATTATCACAGTCATTCATCCCTGCTACGCTCTCCCAGGTCAGTATGTGACTGGAGTGCCATGCACAGAGCTTGTTGTGTAGTGACATACAGCTTGTCCTTTTCAAGTTCCAAATTAGCCAAACAATTACTCACAAAACAAATAGTGTTTAGAAGCAAACGGGAAAAGTCGGAGTGTGAAAGTTGCAGCCCAGTTCCGAAAGAGAGATTGGAATAAAAATTGTAATGGTGCTGCAAGTTTTTAACACTCAAATCATCGTCACATTAATGTCGAAACAATAGCATATCATAATTACTATGAACAACGAAACCATCAAATGGGACGTTGGCATTTTTTGCTTGCTGAAGTCTGCCGATGAAGCCTTCTGGATTTTTTATTTTTCTTTTCTAGCATAAAAGCCTGCTGTTCTTCCTGTTCATCTCAATGTTTTCACAGTTTCTTCCAATGGCAGATGGTGTAGTATGTAAAAAGCCTTTATGAGAAGAAGGTGTAGTTTGAAATTGAAATCTGGTGAAAGTATAAAAAAAACAAAAAAAAACAACTCACCAACCAAAATATTTACAGATAGTAAACATTGTGCAAACCTTGGCATTCCCACTCGCTTTCTAGTGTTGCTTCCTTTGGCTGCTGTGGTTTGTGGGAGCAGGGATACAGCGTGGCTCATGCTGACAATCAGTCACCAACAATCAGCTGTGTCTGCAGTTGGCACATCCACAGACAGCGTTGTTGCAAATTTTTGAGAGACACTCACTAGGCCTGCACACATGGTGTAATTACGCCACTGTGAATGTGCGAGATGCCGCGCCGCAACTCACACCAGCAGCTGTGAGAGGCATGTTAGTGCCTTAAAGCACACAGCTCTTAGAACATATGGTCTTACTTTTGACACAGTGTCTGGCATAAGGTGCACTTTTGGTCGGTATCCTGTTTACATTTGTAATCGCCTACAAAACAGTGTCAACAAGTAGTTTGAGGGTAATGATGGTTACAAAATGCTCCCTGCAGGGTCTGACAAAGCGGTCCTGTGTTTCCGACTCTCTTCACGTGTCCTCACTAAGTGCATTAAAGTCATTATTTACATCATAGCATATGAGATGAGCTGTGTTTTTGTGTGATATTTTTGTGTGTTTTGTATATCACCTGCATAATTCGTGGTTAATTTTATGAGTTTCACAAGCTTTGTATTAGTGTAGCTCTGTCCGTTTTATGGGCCATAGTTGAAGTATCTGACTGCATTATGGGCGGCACAGTTTGCATGTTCTCCCTGTGCCTGCGTGGGTTCTCTCTGGGTACTCCAGCTTCCTCCCACAATCCAAAGACATGCAGGTTAGGTTAATTGGCAACTCTAAATTGCTACCCTAGGTGTGAATGTGAGTGTGAGTGGTTTGTCTGTCTTTCTATGTCAGCCCTGTGACTGACTGGCATCCAGTCCAGGGTGTACCCCGCCTCTCGCCCAATGACAGCTGAGATGACAGCTCCAGCACCCCTGCGACCCTGTGTGTCAGGATAGGCAGGTATAGAAAATGGATGGACTGCACTACAGTATATTGGAAGTTTGTTTCTAATAGTTTGTCTGTTCCATTTACATACATAACTGTAGCAAAATATTAGCAACCAAGCTCATCCAAAAAAATGCATGATTGTAAACTGTAAAAGTAAAACTTGGATCTTTTCTATTACTTGACCTTGGTCATCCAGTTTTACAAAAAGTTATCTCAGTATCAGCAGGTATTAAATTATATTCAAAACAGAAATAGTTAATATCTTATTACTGATATTCCAAAACAATAATAATAAAATCCAAGCTCATGCTTTATTAATTTCTGTACTGGTGCCTGTGGGAAGCAGCATAATGTGAAATCTTGTTTGTTGACATTATAAAAATTGGAAGGTTAGAATATTTGTTGCCAAACACAGTAAAACTCAAAAATGCTGTAACATAGAATAACATCCCATCAACCAGAAACTTCCTCCCTTATGACCTCTTTGGAGACCCATTTCACAGTATAACAGAGTGCTTTTCAGAAATTGACTGAAATTAGCTCTGCGCCACAGAACCATAAAAACACAGAGAGGGAGGGAGAGTGGCTGGTGGCTGGATGCCAGGTGAAGCTCTCCTGAGAGGACCATGGGCATGATGGCAGTGGGACCCAGCCAAAGAGCTTTGTTGTGATAAATCAGATTCACAACCCTATTTTTACTCATCTATAAATCTCATTGGGAAAAAAAAAAGCCAGGGAGCCATGGAGGCTTCATGTATGCAGGAAATGATCAAGTTACTTCCCGGTGCTGCGTTGGTTGAACATGCTCTAATGACCATTATTTATTTCTGCTGTCGTCCTGGTCCCAGATTCTAATCTGCAGCAGATCTGTCTACCAAAATGAGAGGATCATTAGGGAAAGGGGAGAGAGAGGGAAAGAAAAACAGAGAGAAAGGGAGAGAGTGAACAGAGATGAGAGGCAATTACCATGCTTTGTTAATTGCACTTATTTGCACTTATCATGGCAATTACAGGCCCCTGTGAATACAAATACAACAATGGCAATACGGAATGCTGGAGGTAAATTTCTGGGGTTCTGTTGTAGTAAAAGATGGATTTGGCAGTATTTCATATACCAGCTGTTGTAATGCAATTATTCAAAAGGATTTAATCTTGGCTGTACCTTGGATGTCACACTGCAATGAATTCCTGCTCTGCAGCAGATGATCCATCAGCATATCATAAAGAAATCCATTTACATTATAAAGCAACAGCTTCTCTCACAGTTTATGAGAACAGTAGTAAACTAGTGATGTATTGTTAGTGTTTGAGTGGTCAGTCACCTACACAGCCCATAATTAGAAGTAATATTTACAGAGCTCAAAGCATTTTAGACTGAAAATCATAGGCTGTAGTTTGCAGACTTTATAAAACTCATACAGAGAGACAGTTGATCGTGGTCCTACATTTCTCAAGCAAGCTGTATGTGCCTCACCACACATGTACTAATAAGGGCATTTTAAGCTAATGAAATGATATGGATGATACTGACTAATGAACCACACCGTTTATGGTAATGATTGGTGCTTGTCCATAATTTAACCAACGCTTCCGCTTTGACAAGCATATTATTGATTGCCCATGTTAAATCCAAGAGGTCCACTCTGTCTGAGTCAGGGTCTGATGCCAGACATCATGTCTCAATTTATAATTATTCAGAGGACATCTTTAAATTACAGAACATTGATTAGAGTTGATTATTTATTTTTTTTAATCTTTTTGCAGGCATGTAGTTTTTTGTTTTTTTTTCCTCCGGGCATGGAAAATGGCCTAATGATCTGTTTATCTGTTTTATCAGTGCATGGAGAGAATCATCTCACTCAGACTTGCAGCTGGCTTTAATAAAAATTAATGATGTACAAACAGTGATAATTAATTGCGTGGCATATCTGCTTTCCCGCACTACCAGCTTACTCAGCAAAGGGCATTTTCATTATACACACGACCAGCATATACTGTACGTGCTGGATTAATTAAAATGCCTTGTTGAATTTACACAGGACTAAAGAGTTGAAGTGCCATCATCAAGGGCGAACTTTGGAGCACAAAGACAGAAAATGCATCTTAAAGTGGTTCAGGTGTAAGAATTGATATTGTTATTAATTCAAATTTATTCAAATACTTCCACAATGAGTCACATGTTTTCTCACAGCTCCAATAAACCAAACATACACTGAACTTCAAATTTTATAAAGAGATAGTTTGTGTTCATGTATCGGACTATTATTTGGCCCAGAGCAGTTACCAGGCAACCCACAGAGACTCCGGGAAGTCACTGCACCTGGACAAGAAACAGCCTGGTGCATAAATTTCCCGAAAACAATGAATTCAGATCACTTTGAAAATTAACTACTTAGTTGTGTGCCTGTATAGGAAAACGAAAAAATGCCCAATTGAAGCAAACTATGTAAATTAGATGCTCAGTGTTTAACAAAGCAGAAAGCTGCAGACTACTGTTGAATCTGCATGTGTGAATGAGCCCCCAGCTTAGTTGGACCTCGATGCATGTTGAGGCATGACAAAATGAAAGACTAGAATTCCTAGCATACTCTCGCTCTTCCTTTGGACGACAGAAGATAATGAGTGGTTATTTAGACATGTCTCTGAGACCCTCCATTCCACTGGCCAGATCTCAAGTGCTGAGTGCAGCAAGCTCCACTGGACTCATCCCAGCTGCTGTCGAAGCCGGGATGAGGGCAAAGTATCATCTCGTTCGAGGGCTGCACAGTTTCCATTTTCAGACCAAGACCAACATCTGATAGGGCATTTACCGTTTCCCTAGGATACTGTTTTCATGGTGCTGCCAGTACTGTTGTCTCTGTGTACAAGACCGTCATGTGAGCAGCAGCCATATCCAGGCTTGAGTGGTGAGTGCAGGTTGCTGTCGTGGAGAAGCTGCAACAGTAAAGATTGACGTTTCTGACAAAAATTCTCACTAGTGGCAACAATATTTTTCTAATCAGCCTGAAGCTGAACCATTTGTTTGTTAATTAACTCAGGTTTCTGCAACATTGTCGCTACTCATCAAACATGTGACAGAGAAATAACCACTGCAGTTCACACACCATGTTTGTTCAGACTATTGATGCATTTTTATACAAATTCTGATGAAGTGATTATTGCAATCAAGCTAATGGTCTCTTTTGAACTACGGGGTGGGAGCTGATGTAGCTTAAAAAGGCCCAATAACGTAATTCAAGTCAAAAAACAGGTTTTTAATCATAACAAAATCCTGTCTCTGGGACATTTATTGGGGCACCGTGCCGTTCCAAGCAGATGTCTCTACCGAAGTTGAAAATGAAAATTACGCCCTTGGGTCCACCTGTTGAGTCAGCCGCAGCCAGCTGTATGAGGAAAAGTAGGCTGTTGAGACTGCCCTTGTTTTCACCAGAGTCTGCATTGTTTTGTTGACATCAGCATCACACCGAAGCATTATGCAGATGTTGTCGAGGACTGGTGGCATAAAACAGAGGCAATAACATCATTCTTCACCGAGCTATCCTGAGTGGGCAACTTTGTTTACTTTGACATTTTGAGCAAATTTTTTCATGATTAATGTAAAATTGAAAGCCCACTCTAAATCTGGATCTGTAATTATTTAAAAGACCTATTTGTTAAGAAAAGTATTAAATTAACATATTGATATTTATCAACACCTGTGAATAGGCCTGTCTGTTAATCCAAAGCAAAAATGAAGGCATCTGATTCAGACTAAATGTATGCCTAAAAAATATACGTTGTTAGAAAAAAAAAACTTTTGTGAAACCCATAAGTGTCTGTGATTTGTTCAGAAATGTCTGTGGAACAGATGGTCTTTGCATTGTTGATTAGTCTCCTACAAATCTGTAGAAACCTCCCCAAAATAGGACCAAAATTGTCGAAACCTCAGAAGAATCTGGATGACAAGACTATCAATAGCTTGTAAACGTAAAAAGTTGTATGTTTGCAGGCTCTAAAAGTTATTTTCTAAGAGTTTTCTTAATCAATCAACTTAATATCTTCTGTAATTATCTGATGTAAAAAACTTAATGAACAGCCAAACAATATTGAATCTGAGGATTTATATATAGATTCTTAGTCTGATTAATCATTTTGCTGATTGCTTAGAAAATCCAACATCTATTTGCATTCTAGCACCATTTTGTAATAATAATAAAGCGTGAAGCAGTAAGGTAGGCCCAAAGCTTCTATTCCTCCTGAGCAGCATTAAAGCTTGTTAGCAGCACTACCACTGGGCAGGTAGCAGGTGTTTTTAATCGTTTTAATGTCTCCTGACAGAGATAAATGAGTAATTAAATTCAGACACAGCTAATACGGTATCACAATAGACTGTAAAATGTGTTTAGAAGGTTTCTTTTTTTACATATAATTTTAGAATATGATCTCATGTGGAATGATTTTGCGCATATTCTTTTCAAGCTCCCTGTATGGACAACTACTGTTTTCTCCTTTTTTTTAATCTCAGACTGCAGCTGACCCTGAAGCTTTGCCAAGCTGTATATACTGCAAGTCAAACAAGGTCACAATAGTATTGAAACAAGATTTAGAATACACATTTGATCCATAGAGCCCTTCACCTCTATCAGGAAGCACAGCATTCTACTTCTGAAAATGTGAGTGGAAATCCCAGAGCACAGAGGCTTGTCAAGTAAAAGCCAAGAAACAGAAGTTGGCAGCGTTTGTTCTTGGCTGAATCTGAGGCCACAAATACCATAAATGCACTTCATGTACAATATGTCCCGGCGACAAACCACTTGGCATTTCATAGGTCAAAATAGCATTTTTAATCAGCATTAGGTGAGTCTGGAAAAGAAAAATAAATCAAAAGATGCAAGGGGCAGACCTCAGACTATCTAACATCATGTAATCTTGTACAATTGTTGTGCACATACATTTGTGAACCTTATTCTAGCAAAAGTCAATTTTTTGGGGGGCTTTTTTTGTGGTTTCAGTCAATACAATCGCAATTTTTAGAGGCTGAAGTGTGTGGTGTTGTGTTTGATTGAAATGTCTTATATGCAGACAAGTGGATGAATGTTTGCCAAATGTCAGATAAGAGTGCGCTTATGCTGTTTATTTCATCCAGCTATACACTAAAATATTAATCCTGCCACACTCGTGAAGATGACGGTCGAACTCTTTGATGTATCTGAAATGCTGCCCTCATTATTTTCCAGAAAAAAAGAGAATAAATCAAAAAGTATAGACGAGAGGGAGGACCGTAAAGACACATGAGACGGAGAAATAACCTTGCCAGTGGCATTCATTGTCTATGTGTGTGTGTGTTGGGGCAGGCACCTGCTTGTGTTGGGCCGCTTGAGACGGTTTCTACGCGACCGCTCAGCTAACTGGCCCCGGACAGACGCATAAACAAACACACACACACACACACACACACACAAACACACATGCATCAAAGCTTGTACATGTTGATCAGATGGTTTCATGTGGAGAGGAGCTGCAACCTTCTCACCATGGGGTCTGGGCCTGTTGCCTTCACATCACTTAGAGAACTGCTTGATTGTGAACTCTTTGGTAATAGTAATTAAATTTGTCAAGGGTGTGGGAGGAAAAGAGCAGCAATTTAGAGGAAACTCCAGTGGTAAACATGCCAGACTCTGGGAGCATGTGTTGTGTGCATTACATGAAAACAAAGCAGAATTAAATTAAAAAAAAAAAGTTTGGAAAATCTTCAGTGCAAAGTTTAGATTTTTTTGTGCTGCTGTATAAACATTTCTTGTCACGCAGCAGCCTCATTTGATACCGCGCAGTATTGAAAATGTAAGATAATCATTTTAATATTTCCACATCACAATTTCATAGACTTGAGGTAAGTAGAAGCCACTATATTGCTGTAAATATTACATGAGCCAGGTCATTGGGAAAGTAATTGGCTTTTAGCGTTGGCTGATGCTGCTCCATTGTCTCTGCTGAGATTTATAATGTTGACTTACTGTACAAGACAGAGAGGGTAATCACTGAGACAGTTTATCCTAAAGCTCCATCCGTCTCTCACCCTCCGACATTGGGCAAGGAGTACAATTGTTTTAGGGCAAAACAGGTGTCAACCTAAATCAACTTGGAATGCTTCACGGATAAAAAGGCCGAACAGGGCGGAAAAAAAGAGAAAGGTTTAATCTATTGAAATTAGATCCAGGGAGAATCTAATGCTTCATTCCGAATGCATTTTGTTGTATTTCCTTTTCATCTTTTTCCAATTCATCTTCCTCTCTCGCTAAGTCTCCCTCACTTGCTCTCTCCAGGTTTTAGCTGAAATTAAATTGATTTGCATAATGAAAGGAGATCAAATTTACTGTACAGAGGTAAAATAGAAATAAAAAGGACTTTCCTCTGAGGGCGGATGGAGTATGAGCCACAAGAGGAAGGGAGAGGTGAAAGAAAGAAACAATAAAATGCAATTATACAGCTTCAATAAACCCATAATTCCAGCACGTACAAAAATACCCAGATAGGCGGTTCACATTATTTCATTCGACAAAACTATAAAGACTCATTCAAAGCCGCAGCGAGCCTTACAACACCATAAATTGGCTAATCGCTGGTGTTAAAAAAAAAAGGAAATTAGAATGTCGCTAACCCTGGTGACAGCCTCCACTTTCTAGGTGTTGTTACTAATTACATTTCTATTATCATGGTAATGCTTGGCAACATTCAACAAAGAATCTCATCCAATTATTCTGTAATTTGTTAAATATCTCTGTTCTGGGTACCATTCTGAGGTGTGGGATTGCTTTTGATTCTTGTACAACCGGGCCTGCTATCTCCCAAATGTTGATATAAATATGACAGAGATGGGGGGGAATGGGATGTGAATGAATTTGAAACAAATGAGTAAAGTCAATTAAGTTGAATAAGTTTTGATGCAAACCCCCCCAATAAGAGGCCCTTGTTAAGCCAAAAACAGACATTATGTGTTCTTGTTATAACAGTGGACTTTTGATGGACTTGGTTAATGGATCATACTCATACATAAACATCAGGCTCCAACTCAACTCAACTCAATGAGAAAAGACATGAAAGCGTCTCAGAGGATTGATATCTAGAGACCTTCTGCAGTTTCAGGGTCTTTCCTCTCCTCTCCTCTCCGCTGCTGTGCAGTTAATAATGAATGAAGGCTAAGTCTTCATGTCTGCTTCCCCTCTTCGATGCTTAAATGTCAGATTTCCCTACACCAGGCATGCACGCTGACATGTGTGCACATTTACCTAAAAAGTCCCCGAATATTTGGTTTCAAATCTTGGTATTTCTCCATTTCCTTTCTAAACATACATGACTAATTAAGCAAATATCAAAGTTAGATAAGAGTTATTAACACTTGCTTCGGCTTCACCAGGACTGTGTTGTTTAATCAGATTTGACTGACAGTAAAACAAACGAAACACCAACTGTCATCACAAAATCATGCTCTCATTCAAATGTTTCGAAATTGGTACGCTGACATCATCTTGTTCACACCCACACAAAACATGTGGCAGAAATTAGTGTGTTCTTGTCGGACTTTCATCACTCAGTGAGAATCTGATCGCTGAAGTTGTTCTCTGGGCCTTTAAAAGTACATCATGTCACTACATTTCCATTTTTTCTGTTCTTATTTCACAGTTGGAAATCCCTTAAAACTTACTAAAATATGCAGATTCTACTTTATGTAGGCACTGACGGCACGCTCCCTGTATTTTCTGGAAATGTTAGCATTTTAGCCCCCTGGGGTGAGTTTGTATTGTATTTTATAGGCTGATTCCAGGTTTTTTAAGACTATATTATTAAACTTTTTCGCCAATGAATGAAGAAATCCATTAGATATTCAGTGTTTCCCCTAACTGTTATACACCTCCCAGGAAACGGTGTTAAGACAGAATTTAGACTACAATAACTGAGTAATTAACTAAGCAAGTAAAATATGGCATATTCAAATAATTTAAACCAACAGTTTGACATTTTTGGGAGATATGCTTATTTGCTTTCCATCTGAGAGTTAGATGACAGGATTAGTACCACACTCATTACTCTCTAGGTAAATGTGAAACTACTGTCAACATGTGGTTAGCTGGGACTAACTCTACTGGTCGCCTGGCAACCTCGCTGTGATGAAACCACAATTTGTCGTTTTAACACTTGGGATTTTGTACGGATTTAAACAAATCAGATATAATGTGTTAATTAGCGAGCTTTAGAGGTGCTGTTTGGCACATTTAGTTATTTTTGGACAAAGCCAGACCAGTTCTTCGATCCTTTTTTTTCCCAGTCTTTGCTAAGTTAAGCTAACTGGCTGCTGACAGTAGAAGTGATATTGATTTTCTCACCTAGCTCTCTGCAAGACAGAAAATAAGCATATTTCCCCAAATGTCAAGCTATTACTTTAAACATTTGGAGAATTTACTCTTGGTGTCAAACTTTTGAGAGGCGTTGGGGCTGTGTGTTGCAGGGACTGGGACCCATGACCTGGCTTCACCTCTATCCCAGCCATATCTACTCAAAATTCCTCTCAGCCTTGAAACCGTGAGTCTAGACAGGTCTCCAGTCTATCATAGGTCCAACACATTCAGTGTAGATAGACGACCACTTTCACACTCGCTCTCACACCTACAGCCAGCGGGGTTTCCAATTTACTAACCCGCACGTCCTTGGACAGTGTGAGGAAACCCACACTGACAAAAGAGAGATCATGCAAACTCTACACAGAAATGCTCCAACTGGCCAGCTGTGAGCCAACAACGCTGTCCACTGAGATCGTGTGCCACTCTTCAGTATTACTATTCCTATTTATTTTCATTAGATAGGGTTTCTTCCTTTTCTAATTAAAAGAATGCATCCATTGTTCAGTCTGGAAGGACCATACCTAGATTAGGTTCTGTCTTATTAATGCAGGCACATGTGATTTCTAATCAAAGGGTGAGGCCAAGACGGAGCACGGCTCTCTTAAATCCATTGTTGAAGTAGCCTCTTCAGAGACTCAAGCCCCTTTTATTGAGATGACCTTATAATGTCTTCTGCTCATGAATAGCAATGAATCGTAAGAGCGCCAATGAAATTTCTATTAACCAAGTCACAGGCACATTTTTGACAACACAATGCTCACTCATGTGAGAAACAAAAGTGAGTCACATACCCCGTACATTACTTTGCCTTTATCTTCACAGCATCTGCTGTGCCAAATGCTGTTTTATGACCAATTTTAGCATGAGTGTGAAAACAAAGTGCTGGAGAGCATATCAAACTGGCAGTGTGAGCCTGTTTATCACTGCTCAGTTACCATTTACTGGAGTTTATCTAGCATTGTTATTGTGTACCGAATGTGAATTCAAGTGATTGGTCATTGTTGTTTGGTAGCCAGTGCCGTTGGAGGAAGTAAAATTGATTGAATAGTCAATCAAGAGGGAGAGGGCTTAAAACCTCATTGAGTATTATATACATAAAAACAAATCAGACCCCAGAAACTTAGTCCAAAACAACAAAAACAGGATGATTTAAAGAGTGATTTTGACAAAAAGCACAGGCATCGAGGGCTCATATTGAGAAACACAATAAGGCAGCCCTATCCTTGCCCTTGACAAGTTTGGTACTTTGTCAACCCTGAGTTGAATTACGATCTCCATTTAGAGGACAATTGATCCAGCCGGGCCAAGAAAGTGTGGAGTATAGTGGTAGAAAACCTCAGTATGCAGTGATATATGCTCTATCTGTGTTACATGGAGGCTAATACAGTTTGGCTTGAGGCACGAGAGACTCAGAGTACCTCCCTCTGGGAAAAGACGCTTACACTTGAAGCACCTCTAAGTAGAGATATCAGTTACCCGGACACCCATTAATTCACCCATGAATCTTAAATGTTAACATCACTTATGAAGTGCTGCATGTTCAATAAGACTTTTGACATGTAGGTATGGGCCTTTACTTATGTCTCCAGGTATAAGCCTTTGCAAGGTGCTGGTTAGGGGGCTGGGTTACATAACATTAGTATGCACATTGTGTTGTAGGGACAGAATCTGCAGACTCATTCCTGCTGCATGGGCCTTGAAGGGCAAACAAAAGTAGCCTTTTGTTGTGGGGGGCATATGATGACATCAAACGTGATTGTCTTCAGCTTTCTGAATATGGCATTTTATTTCGTTTTATGTTTTGAAAGGTTGATGCCTCAAGGGGTCTCCTGTTAAGTGACAAGAGAAGTTTTTGAAAACATTTATGGTAGATGTGATGACAGTTGATGTCAGCTCAGGTGGAGTGATGTTCTCGTGGAGGGAGGCATCATCTAACAGCTCTGGCGGAGCCTTAGAAAGCGCAGGGCCACAGAAATAAGGTCTCAAGGGCATCCACAAAGAGATATGAGAGTGAATCAAGCCACCTTTCAACTGTGCAAACTCTGTAGTTAGATTGTCGGCTTTTCTCCCCACAAAGCAAAGGATTTTGCCAGAAACGAGAAAGTAGAGGTGTGAAGCGAGAAGATAGGCTGACTATGACATACATTTAAAATCATATCCTCAATGCCAGTGACATTCATTGTAATAATGCATTTCTGTTGTTGAAACGTACTTCTCCTTGTTCATTTCATCTCCAATATTATATTTTTATTATATTTAATTGAAAAGACATTTATATTCCCATTATCAACAAAATGTGACACACACACATAATGAGTTGTATTCTTTAATTGCTTTATTTTTTTAACCAAGTGAAATAATGTAGGTTATGCAGGTTGTTTATATCTTCCTACCCAGGAACTGCAGATTTAGTAATATGTAACTAAAGCTGGTGCCAAAAAATCTTTTTTCTTCGTTGAGATGAATAGTTTTTTTATTCATAGTCCCCAAAATTAATCATATAAACTGAAAAGTTATACACATCCAAATCGTTGCTTATGGTAAAAAGAAGAGTAATGTTCACAAATGTTTTTATAATCGTTTGTTTCATCTTTACGCCGCTGAGAAGATAACGGTGGGCAAGGCTGCAGTGGTTTTCTGACTCATGTTTTCGCAAGTTGGCAATGTACAAAAATCATTATATATGTTTGCCCTCATGCATTTAAAGCTGTGAAATAATGCACTTCACAGCACCCACACAAGCTCCATGTCAAGAGACGATACAGCACTAATGTTCTCCACATTGTACAATATAGTGAGGCCTCAGTGAGATGTCCTCCTTTATTTAAAGTGACAGGGATGCTGTGGAGGCAGACTCAAATGTAGTAACACAGAGACGGCGTCAAATCAATTGTGTGCAATGAGGTATAGAGCAGTCACAACTGACCTCTAAATCAGCTGTACACATTTTAAATTGACTACTACAAAACTAAGAGTAGCTTTTAGTAGAATCGTCATCTTTTTTAGCTTTGTGTGCTTTCTGCAATATCTTTAAAAAAGGAAGATAAAGGAAGATTGTGGGTTTCTCTGATAATCAGAGAACTCGAGGGCCCACAGATCCCTGTAATACCCCAAAATTAAGTATTTTCATTTTACTAATCTAGTAGTTAAAATAATTACCATCACTTTTTTTCTTGAAATCTCAGTGCTGGGGTTGCATTTTAAAACCTTTTTTTAGGGAGCTTGGAGCACTGACAATGAGACTAACCATGGTTCAGAACTCTGTTTTTTCACTCCGCTTCCTTCTCTGTGCAAAACTATGGTTGCTTGAACAAAGAAAAATACAATGCCAGAGAGGAGTTCCCCATAATGCACAGACAAAAACCTTAAATACTCCATTGGCCAAAACCACCTGCATGTAGACATACGAACAACAAAAGCCAACTGCACACTTACTCTAGAACACAACATTTGTGCTAAAGGTTATTTTACTTGGATTGGGAGGAAAAAGAAATTCAAAATATAAAGAAAATGAACCCACTGAAACTTCCCTTCCACAAATCTCACTTGGTAAGGTCCGAATTGCCAACACCTGGTAGAGCCTTGGACCTTTATGTGCACACCCAACCAAGAAAACAATGAAAGAAATACTCAAATGAATATAAATCTAATAATGAACATGACTAGATTTTAAAAAATCCATGATAAATATTTAGAAACATATGCAAAACCCAGACGAGGTGAGGGAATGGATGTATCTCCATCACACTCTCTTCCCCTGAACTTTTGACTAAACGGCAACAGAGAATAATCTTTTAGAAACATGGTTTGAAATGAGTTGCTGCAGGGAAAGAGGGTTATAGAGGCTTTGCATTATCATAAACCTGTGTAATCACCTTTCATTTCAATGACACAGGGAAATGAAACTTGCTCCAGCTCCCTAAATATCAACTATTCAGAGAGGCTAAACACGCTGCGCACACACTCGCCTCATTTCACCACACCACCTTGTAAAGAGTTCATCCAGAGCAGGCTTGCTGTAAGTGCAGTAGATAAATGTAGATGGTCTTTTGGCAGTGGCAAGAAAGTCACTTGAACTGGACCTCAAGGACAATTACAAAACGAGAAGGTTGAACATTCATGCACAAGGTCCTCATATGATTTATCAATATGGCACCCTAACTCTTTACGTAACATGTGACTGGTGTTGGTTTTCAGGCACACTTGTCAGTCAAACTGTAGTGCTTTATCACTGACTTGGACAAAACAAAACTTTCAAACTGTCATTCAAAATCCAACTTTCTGACCACAATAAGGAAACATATAGACTCCTTAACAGAGCAGCAAGCCTCCATAAACAATTTCATCTTGTGGATGTTGTATTTTTTTTTTTTTTAATCTATAGATAGACTGCTTGCTTGAATGCTGCAACTCTTTATTGGAATATAAATCAAGAGAATCCTCAATGTCACCAGCCTTCAAAAAGCAGAATCATCACTCTCACAGAAATTTTACTGATCACCTTTTAAAGCCAGGTTAGGTTTTAGGTTGGTCCGGCCCCCGGCTATACCGTGTACATTTTTTTCATCTCTCCGTGAACCAGTGCACAGCATGTGATCCTTCAGCAGGGACCTTTTGGCTGATCCAGCATTTAGAATTAAAAGAAGGTAACCAGGCTTTTTCCATCAGGGCCTCTGTGATTTGGAACAACCTGCCTGAGGAGCTCGGGCAATAACAGAATCAATATCATCTTAACGGCTTAAAACGTATTTTTGTAGATGTGTATTTTTATTTGATGGGGGCACTGTTGCCTCAAAGCGAAAAAAGGTCCTGCTTTCTGAATCTACTGGCATTTTTCTCTGTCCAGTGTCCTTGTTACAAACGTTCCTGCTTGGGTTCCCTTCAGGTGCTCCTCTTTTCCTCCCACAGTTCAAAGCCATGCAGGTTAGGTGAAGAGGAAACTCTAACAGACTGTGGGCCTGTCTATATGTGTTACCCATGTCCAGAGTTTACTGCAGCCTGCCTCTTGCACACTGCATGTTGGGAAAGGCTCCTGCCCCACTGCGACCCAAAACAAGCAAAGTGGTTTAGAAAATGGATGCGTGTTATTTGATACCTTTACCCTTTTTTTTTTCCTCTCTGCCTTCATCTGGCCTAATGCTGTTTTTAAGGTTGTGTTTCATCTTCCAAGGCTTTTTCATTTGATTTTCAAGCACTTCAAGTCCTGAGTTTTCACACGCTCACTATAATAGTCATCTCACTTTATTAATTCGGCTGCATTTGCATCCTATGGTTGTGAAGTCAGGTTTGCTTATGCCGCGTATTTTACCCAAATGGATTTGTTGTTACCCTGGTGAAGGTGAAAGCTTTGTTATGGGGGTGTCTAAAAAACTAAATAACTAAATGCTATTCAGCTATTAGGCTATATATGATTGATATTTTCTGCAGTGCGCATTCACATTTCCCCCCAGTGTTTAATCAATTGTCATTACCCAGCCACGTACGGCGAAAAGAGAGGAGGATATTTAATGTGCACACAGCTGTTCCCCTGGAGAACTGTCAATCACCAAACATCTATCTGCATAACTAATGGCGGGCCTCATGTTGCCCTTGGAGTCGGCCTGATTTTTGGCAACGCACTCATATGTTCACATGTGCAGGCCGTCACCAAGGAGCAACATTTTCTTTTTTTCTCTGACAATGACGGGAGATAAATGGAGGGCATGTTTGGCGGGAAACATAGGACTGAGTTGAGCAGGGACATGTGCTCGCTCTTCAGCCTCAGCTTTCACCGCATTCGTCACAGGACAGGTGGCCACGCGGATGACGTTGTCTTGTACCATGTTTCTTTTGAAAGGCATACATGTATCCAGCGCTCCCCAATATGACTATGACTGTGGAGCTCAGGCTGACCTATATTTGTGTATATCCATCCAGACCATGGCATTTGCTTGTCAAGCCTGCAAATGCTGCCGGACTAAAGGTGATGATTAATAATGGATGGCCAAATGAGTCCTTGCAGAAGACACACAAATGCATACACTGCAGCACTATAGGTCAATACGGTATCATAGAATATGCTGCATATTGACATAGGAAGTAATGTAAAATGTAATTTAGGTAGTCAAATTAATTTAAGTTTGAACTTTAACTTAATTACTTTACACGTCTCCAGACTGTTTATCCATGCCCTTGAGGGAATTGCATACTTTTACTCCCACACATGTACAGGAAAAAAAGGAGTGTGACAGCTGCAAATCTTTGTATTTCTCCAAGCCGCTGCCACTTCAGCGCCATAAAAGAACAGTCTGGAGAAAACTTCCTTTTGTTTAGCAGTGAAGGATAATTTATGTCTGAAACACAGTCCAATGTCAGCTCTCAGCAATCAGTGAATACTGTACAGGCCTACTAATGACTGGGAAAAAAAAGCTGACATTTTCTTTGAAACCCAGTTATGAAAGCAATTGAATGTGAATCCCAGCAACTGTCGGACTGGCCATTTTAGCGGCAGATCATAAAGATGAAAGCAACTTCATGTGCCTCAGCATCCTCTGGTGACTACGACAATTACAGTAGTTTGGCAGAAGGCAGCCAGGAGGGAGCCACGCTGAGAGGAGAGTCTTTGTTTGACTGTGGCCTGTCATATGGTCTATTTGTTTCCATCTAGGACTATTCTCTGAGTCTACCCCCGGTGTAAACATAAGCTAGCTCCAGAATTATTCATAATTCAGGAGACATCTTCAGCAAACAAGTGGCAAACAATAATTAGTAACACAGATGCTCTATTTACTTTATCACTGTGATCTCACTTACGGAGTAATTCACTGAGTAATTAGGTTTATTGCACACAGGGAAATGTAGGTTTTTACCAAAAAAATTAAATATTTATTTGTTTTCATCTTTTTTTTTTTTTTAATTTTCCATACATTTGCAAGTTAAGGTCAACATTGAATAGGTTATGGATATCTGCTGGATGTGACCAATCCGTTAACCCTGTCCCTCTGAATTAGACACAGCCATCCAGTTGTCACTAATCCCCCCTCCCTCCCCTGAAGGAAATCAAAAGATATCAAAATCAAAATCAAACATCTCAGGATATAAAATGAATTGAACATATAGTACACATTCACACATAAATCTGGAATGAAAATTGGCTCCCTGTGGGACAAAGCTGGCCTCCAGCCAATTCCATGAAACAGTCATTTTGTTTAGTCTTAAATCACTGTTGCGGTTTGTGCCTTATTGCCTTACAATTGGCTGTGGAGAGGATAAGAAAAGAAATTGTTAACGAACAATTGTCCTCAGTTTGTGACCTCCAAAAACTCCTTTATAAATCACAAAAATACAGCAAAAGTAGGTCAGTCTCAATCATCAGACTGAACTGGCAGCTCTTTTCTTTTACAGTTCTTTCACTCCATCTGTTTCTTCTTTCTATTTGCTTCTGCTTTTTTCATCTATCCGACTTAAGTTGGTTATTTTACAAAAGTGGTCATAGAAAATAAATACAAATATTTTCCATAATGTAAGTTGTGTATGACTCAGATGTCATGTCTGCACCAGAATTCTGTAGGGTCCTCTTCCGCTGCAGTCCTTCTTGCTTTCTTTTGTTTCTCTCTCTTCCATGTTGTCTGTCATTCCTTTCATAATGTCCTCAATTGACTTTTCTTTAGCACTTCAACAGAGTTCACTGTTGCAGTTACCATAGTGATCATGGTGTAAATAAATAAATAAATACATAAAAACAAATAAATACATAAATATTTCCTCCTTTTAATAAATAGATGTTTGTCAGACAGTTTGCCTTGGCGTGGTTTAACCCTACCTACATATTGTTGATACGCTGAACTTTGAAAACAGTTTCATAGCTTAAATTAAAGGTTCTCAGAACTGGGAGAAAGAACCCTCCCTTCAGACTAAATGGCAATTTTGGTGACTGAATATCTCTTTCTTTACTGTCATTGCAAGAGCTTTCACACTGAAGTTCGAGAACTCACAAAAACCAAAGAGTGACGAAAGAGTTCAAAGTTCGACACTGTGATTTTCCTTTCCAAAAGATAAAGAGGTGGCACTCTGTCTTTAAGAAGCACACAGACCCGTCTCTGATGATCCCAGTAGGGTGCCAGAGGGTGAGAAGAGGAGGCAGAGAAGAAGAAGGAGGAAGAAAAGGGAGTTTAAATGTCTCTCTGCAGAGGAGAAGCTGTGCTAGGAACCTTCCTCCTCAGGGTTTCCTGGAGCGTAGTAGCCTGCCAGTTGCCTGAAACGCGGCCCCCAGTCGCTGAGGTAGGAGAAATCCTGCTCCGAGGTGGTGGAGAGCGTGTGGATGGAGCTGAGTGACAGCGCTGGTGAACTGGTGCCCTCGAAGGCGTATACGTCTGGAAGGAGTCGTACGGCGGTACCGACAGGTCAGCATCGGCCTGTTCCACCTTCTTACGGATGTAGCCTTTGAACAGGGAGAAGTCTGCCGCCGCCGCTGCCGCTGCAGCTGCCTCTGCACCAGCAGCACCACCACCCACCCGGTTAGCCTGTATCCACTGCGGCAGCGAACGGATGTCAGGGCCAGAGTCACAGCTCTTGGCCTCTGGGAAGTCATACAGGTTCCTCAGGGCGCTCATGTCGTACGCTTGGGTGTCCTGCTCCCCTCCGCCCTCGTCATTGTACTTGATGACGTTATCCCGCATGTCCTCCTCATCCTCCGCCATCCTCTGGCCCTTCCTGTGACGTTTCAGGGTAAGGATCAGCAGAACAAGGACTGATGGAGAAGGAGACAAAACAAGACAGAGAAAGAGAGGAATGCCTTATTGTAATTCCATAATTCCTAATTGTAATTCCATAATATTGGTTGAATATGTACAAACACATTTAAAAAAAAAAAAAAAGTTGAGAAATAAAACATTGATATTCTTAAGTGTTGCACATGTTGCACCATCAACATAAAGGTCAAATACAACCTGAACAAGCAGATGAAATAAAAACCAAGAAAAAGACAGGCTCCCATTTAGATTATTTAATAAACTCATTATAGCAAGTGTTTTGATAGCTGTGGCTTTAACTCTCTTTCTGCACAGATGTGTATTAAGAATTGTCAGGTTGACTTTAAAGAGCTTGCATGCACAAATGGAATTCCTATTTATCTTGCTGAGAATAACAACATCCCAAACCCAGATTCAGGGCATTAAGTGCTAAAGAAAACAACTGCTTTAAAGAAAGTAATTGAACTAAGTGTGTATACTGTATCATGTTGCACATCAAACAGGCACTGTGCATGATGGATCTGCAAGTACTTTTCATGGGAAAGTTTCTAACTGCTCCTGTTGTAACTTTGATTTCACCACTCTTGACAAAAGCACAGCAGGGAAGATAATATATTATCAAGTTTTACATTTCAAATGCATGAGCATTGATTTTTCACCATCCTGATTGCCTTGCCCAGAAATATGATTCAAAAGACCTAATGGAAGACCAATCTGTATATCAATACTCATCCAGGTTGAGTGAAACAAAGACTTTTTGCTGCTATCAGTACTTGAAAAATAGAGGCAACCATTTACAAAGAGTAAGAGATGCCTCTGAAAATTAAGTCTGGATTAAAAAAGGGAAAACAATTGAGATGAATCACGTTATAGACTAATGAGATGAGAGGGAAACAAAGGCGGTACACACAGATAAATCAATGAGGCTTTAATTTCAGCTTAGTTATTTTAATTACTGCCTACATTTGTGATTAGACAAGTCTCACTTAGCTCAGACACCCACCCCCTGACTCCATCATCCCTCCTCGGGGCTGTGCCCTCCCCTTTGAAACCTCCACCAGATTTGTCTCAGACTTGCATCAACATCAAGTGTCATTTTCAGTAATGATAAAAACATATTAGAGGCAGTTATGAATGAATTGCTCACACTAAGAAGTATGAGAATGATAATAAACAACTCCATTTACAATAGTCTTACGGATAAACAGCAATCAAGCCTCTGACTAATGAGCAAAGAAGAATGTGGACAGGGATTGATGTATTGTAGTGGGTTAATGCTCTCAAATACAAACATGAAACCAATATTTCCAAGTATTGGAATAATCAAAATATTTGTCATAAAAAATATGCAGAAATTCATTTATTTAATAAAAAATAAATAAATAAATAAAAACAAGGAGAAACAGGCCGGTACAACGACAGTGTAGGACCATCATATTGTGTTTACTTTGAATGTTTTTTTCTTTTGTACTGCTTAAACTCAAAATAGCTTGTCTTGGATCACTTAATTTGTTTCCTTCTCTTTAATGGATCAAAATGAATTTGATTCTTTCCAGATGATGTTTATTTCCACTCTTCACAATGTCATCTGAATTAGTGGAGTTGGTTGGCATGTGTGTGTGTGTGTTTTTGTGAGGCCTCTTAGCAGTTGTTATACATGCTGAAAAAAATCATACTGGTGAGGAAAATTAGACATATTATTTATAGATTTGTGATTAAAAGGTTGATAGTACTTAGACGAAGAGATGAAAATATTTGTTCTTAGATACTGAGTTTTGATTGGCAGCAGGATGTGTTTCCTGTGGCCAGACAGCTTTGGACTGTGTTACTGTTCACAGTGGACAGAAAACCTCCTTTTCTTCCCTGTTTAGCAGGGACAGAGAGCTCTAAAGGGATGCCAGTGAAGGGACATTTAGATAGATCATTAACTTCTAGGCACCATGCATCTTCTGGAACAGATAGCCTGTTGCCTAAAACAAATGCCTACAAGCTCACGGAGATGAAAAGACAATCAATTATAATGGGGACTGCGCTGTCTGGGACGACACACATTGTTTGATGCTCTGAATCCACCAGAACACCCATCCATACATTGTGAAAATGAGATATGCTCACGTCATGTCAAGACTTGATGTGCTGCGTAAAGGAAATTCACACATGTTAAAGCACATATATTAGTATTCATGAAAAAGGCTCATGGACAACTGCACTCTTTCAAAGTGACCTTGGAAGTCAGGATGTGAGTATAAAGCACCATCTTTCACCTTTGCTTCTTCTTCTCCTTCTGCTGCTCTTTTTTTTCTCCTGAGCAAAGTGCCAAATTGGTTTCAAACATATAATCTGTACAAATGACTTGTTGCTGCTGCGAGTAATTGTCTTCATTTGGTGTAAATGGCCTAAAAAAATAACTTGCGGAGTGAAAACGCCCCGTGTGTTCCTCTCCTAAAGAGCTGTGCCAGCCTGAAGAGCCTCACTGATCTTGAATGGGGATTTTATGCAGTATCTCTGACTGATAATGTACATTAGTTCTCCTCTTACATTGTTTGCTGGGCTCCATTGGGAAAGCGGCGTCTGTAACCATTGTGTTTATTCTCCTCCTCCATGAATGGGGCGAATTAATTGCCACGGGGTTGAGGAAACAGTCATGGTTTGTGGTAAATTGCGCCGCACGCTGCCATGCATACTAAACAAGCACTAAGACAATTACTCTAAATTCACACTAATGAGGAGAATAATAGGAGGTAGAAAACTTGGTGTTATGAACTCCCTCGTACGTGCAGATCGGCCGCCTCTTCAGTTAATAGTATCGAAGGAGTGTGCGGCAGTTCAATGTGGATCCAAGACGATCAGATAACCTCACCATTGACAAACGCCCCCTCGCTGATAACATGTGAGTGTCGCTGCTATTAAGTACACAGATGCTTGAACCGTAAGCTATTGAAAACCTATTTAACTTGGAGATTAACATGCCTCAGGCAACACCATAGACAGACTTTACCTTTGTAGGAAGCATATGTACCTGTGTATAGCTGACTCCTATACATACACAGCTGGTCCCCCTGTGTACAGATGTTGCAATAAGCTTTCCTGACAAGACGCTTAATTTACCCTTGGGCTGCGCTGGTTGCCCCCACCCAGGAGTTCATCACAAGCAGATGGGAGGTAATTGGAATGGATGCATGCAGATGCTGCGACGCAGTGGAATGGATTCATCACATCAGGCCTATAAATGAACTGATGGAGGGACTGTTTGTTTGTAAGGTAATTAGGCAGAAATTTGTTTTCATTTTTCTCATCATCCAACAATTGATGTAATAGAGGTGGTCCAGCCTCTGGAGAGAGGGAGTGCTGGCTGGCTGGTTAGGTGTGTGTGTGTGTTTGTGTGTGAGTGCATGGAGGAAGAGGGAGTGTGTGTGTGAGAGAGAGAGACAGAGAGACAAGACTAGATGCACGCAGTAATGGCGTATGGAGAGAATGGATTGCATTGCAGTTAATAGATGTGGAGGGATTTATCTAAGCGTGTGAATGTGTGCTTAGCATGCACGAGCAGACATGCGTGTGTGTGTGTGTGCATGGTAAGTAAAGCAGGAACAGGAAAGTGTTGGGCAATGTGCAGTCGATAAGATCACTGCCACATGCCTCGCTCCCGTCTGTTATTCACACTGCACGATAGCTGTGAAAACACCGCTCATCCTCCCGATGCCAGACCCCGCAGCCCTGAGATTTTACCGTCCACATGATGACTGGCAGAAGGCAGGCGCTGTGACTTAGCCTGTCCTTCAGTGCGTTGATGAGGCGTGTTCAGTCCATTTTCTACCAGTCAGCATCAGTCACTCAAAGTGCCATGGACTTAACACCGATTAGACACTGACTCTAATGGAATCGACATCCCATCATTTCATTAGTGTAATCAAAGTGGCCCGAAACATGAAGTAATACCACAGAAGTAAAAGCATCACGGTGCACATTACTCTGTATAATGTATGTTTTCATCCACATCACCAAGGCTGCGTTGAAAAGAAAACAAATTTGTACCACATAAAAGTATTTTTCTGCAGTGCCTAGCTTTCCACAAGTTTAAAGGCCAGGGAGTTGTTTGAGGCAACTTAAGCCTTTGAGGGGATGTCATCATCTAGCCCAGACACACACACATACATTGAGCACGACACACAGGCAAACACACTTTATACACCTATATATATATATATATATATATATATATATATATATATATACATATATATATATATATATATATATATATATATATATATATATATATATATATATATATATATATATAGGGTCATATAATATTATATTGTGAGGTGTGTGTTTGTGTGTGTGTGTGTGTGTGTGTGTAAAACCATGATAATAAATGATGCCCTGCTATTGATTTGTACCAAACAGAGGTTTCAGATTTGTACATAACATTTTTGAGGCTTTTAAAACCATGATGAATAAATGATGCCCTGCTATTGAAGTTCACTCCAGTAGATGGTTCGGTTAATGGAGGCAGAGTTTTAACAACTCTCATTAGAAAAGCTCTTAAAAGAAATAGATAGCAATGTTAGTCACAGCTAAAGCTGCTTGGTGTCACATCATCCATCACTCACTGCCTGCACGATGTAAAACGTGCATAGGCGCTAGCGGGGGAGACAAAACACTGTGACAGTGCTGTCGTTTCTTTTTGTCACTGAGGGGTGGGATGCTAAGACGTGCGGCGGGGGGAGAGTGAGAAGCAAACTCATAAAATTTTCAGATATGACAATACTAAACCTCAGAGAGAGTGAGCATGTGCATGCATGTGTACGTACGTTAGTGTATCTGAGTATAAAAAAAAAATCTGAGAATGTCTGGAAAGCCTGGTCTATTTAAAGCCTGCTGTTCCAGATGTATACAAGTGCTGAGGCAGCTCTTTTTGCCTGTTTGCTCTCTCTAACCCCCACTCCGCTTCTCTCCCATTCACTCCATCTCTGTCTGTGTTCCAAGGATCAAAGTGGCTTGGTATCATTCATAAACCCAGGCATCATCTGTGCTCCTCCTTAAACAAAAGCTCTCTCCTCAGAAAAGTGGCAACAAAATGTCCAACAGGAAAGCCACTCATGAAGGAAAGATGAAAAATTGATCTCGTTTTTCATGTCATTCGCCTTAGTTTTTCAGCCACTGCATGTGCAATTTAATTCGTGAAATATAGATAACCTCTGAAAGTGGCCAATCCATTAAAAGACACATGCTTGGTTGCAGGATTTTATGAGCAAGGACGCAGAGTCGTGTCTTTGGGTGCAGCCCTCAGTCTTGCCTTTTTTACATGTACATCTCACCATTGCTCACCATAATGCTCCTGGTGGTCCTGCTGGAGTAGTTGAACTTAGCAGTGACCCCAGAAAAGCAATACTAATGAATTGTGCTTATCCATCCGTCTAACCATCCATCACACACACATACATCCATACATACATGAGTACATCTATCAGCTTACCTATGAGGATGAGCATGCAGACCAGGAGTGCTATAAGTGCCCCGGGGCTGAGAGCAGCACTCATTACATAGGCTGTGGCGTTGCAGGACTGGATGGCTCCCTCTGCAAAAAAAGAAAAATTTGCATTTACTGTACAACTGTGAGTCTGTTCAGTGGACAAGGATTAAGCACTGTTATATCAAGAGCAAAAACTGTGTTTTTACCATGCATATATTATATTTTCACCCAGCTGTAATGACTGTTAAGGGCCATTTGTCTGCTGATTTGTGGCCTTGTGTTATTTGGTATTCCACAAATATAAGGTGATAAGAACTGTTTGCTGACCATAACGGTGGCATGTAGATGACCTTTTAGCACTGCTGCTGCTGCTGATGCTGAAGGTGACAGTGATGATAATGTTAGTAATGGTGCAGCTCCTACAGTAGCTCACCTGTGTCACAGCCACAGACATGAATGGTCAGGGTGCCTGTGGAGCTGAGGGAGGGAGGCCCGCTGTCAACCACCAGGATGGGCAGGAAGTACACATTCTGCTCGTGGCGGTTAAAGCCGGACCGCTGGGTCCGGATGCCAGCTGTGTTTTCTTTGTGGGCGGCGTGAATGTGTCAGGAAGGGGTTTGGGGTGGGGGTTAGGAGGGGGTCACACAGACAAGGTAAAGCAGAGAATTACACATGAGCGCCTTAATATTTGACTGAGAAAACCTTTTTGTCTGCTCAATAATGTCTGGTTTTTATCAGGCTGCAGGAGAACTGATGAAACTCCGTCCAGTGAGTGCTTTTATTACAGTTCTTGTGTTTTTTTTTTCCTTTGAACTTAAGAATACACTGATGGAAGAAGTAGAGAAAGCAGGAGTGTTGATTGTGCAGGCCTGTTTGACATTACTAAAATGTCAGGAGAAATCTTTTTTTTTTTTGACTTGACGTTGCACTATGTTTGCCATTTTATTCAAAAATAACAATGAAAAACCAGCACCCTCGTTATACAGACTGAATAAATCATCTGCCATAATGTATAGTTCAAGGACCCCACACAAAGGATGTCAGGATTGTCAAGTTTAACTTTGGTTTGAATGATTTCACCGGGGAAGTGAGCTGCTTTTGTGGTATTGACATTTATCATGTTTTTTTTTTTAAGCAAACAAAAACAGGGAAGAAAATGAGTGAGAGTCACTGTTTAAAATTAAACTTCACCGGTGTGTATATATGAGCCCTCTCCCAGAGACATAGATAAATGTAACACAGAATACAGGAGAAGGCTTTGACAGATAGAGTCGGAGAAGCTTTGTGGGCAGACTTGTATAGAGGATACCAAGCAATCCATCTCCTGGAGCATATATCACCGTTATCCATGTTGCCCTAGAGCTTCTCTGGCACATGTAGAACCATCTTCATATTACTGTTTATGTGCGGGAACGTTACGCCCCTGAGTTTGTCCTTTTGACTTTTACGCAACCCTCTCTTCCACGGCTGTCTGCTTGAGAAAAAGGTTCTCTCCAGGACATACAAGTTCATATAGAAGAGTGTACACTTATCTATATACATTTTTCATGGCAACCCATCCAAGAATAATTTGGGGTATTTCAGCTAAAGAGGTGAACTAACCAACAGGCTGACACAGCCACCTCTGGAACCACACTGCTTACCGCAAAGCACTGATGATGGTTGCAGGGAAACAGTATGCAAAAAGCTGTCTCATGGCCTCACGAGATCTTTGTCAAGACAACGTAAACACAGGTCATTCAGGGTATTTGAACAAGAGGTGTTTTTCTTTTGTGGACAATCGGTAACTTGTATCATGTAATCCTACTACCATGGTCCTCTGGATGCTTTATCAACTTAGCTTTGCAATTCATGCTTTATAAATAGGTCCCACAGTGGAAAACGATTTTTTCCAAATGCTTTGAATGACACAGGTAAAAGTAATCCGACCACCAAACGTGACTTTTTTTCCATCTTCATATCTTATGAGATTTCATTTCAAGCACAATGTGGAACATGTTCCAGGTAAAATGATGGCAGTATGTCATGTAACGGCAAAGATGAGGTTTTGCTCTACAGACTGCCAGCAATGACTTGGGAGGGGGGGTGTTGCTGTGTCAAGGCTTGGAGACAGCATACAATGTAAGGCCATGATGGGGAAAAGAAGAAGTGACAGATTGAAAGTGACAGGTTGATAAATGTGTACATGAAAAAAGGCACCGGAGTCTGAAAAAAAAGAGGGGTGGGAGGATAAAAAGCCTGTGTGGGGTTTTTGTTTGTGTTTCACCAAAATATATACAGGGTCTGCAGTAATGTTTGTGAATGCATATATACTTTAACAAATGTGTGTGTGTGTGTGTGTATTTGTGGGCGTGTGTGTTAAGGAAATGGGGCAAGTGGTGTAACATTTACATTAAGCAGGAATACAGATTATTAACTGTTCTCCCTAACCACCATACACACCATTTCCCACAAAAGTAGACAGATAGTGATAGTTTGCATGGGGTTGTGCTGTGTGTAGGTATGCACAACTGCAAATGTATGTGTAGAGGAGAGGAGCCAGAGGGACACTTCCGTCATACTTCCATCCTGTCTGTCTATGTGTATGTACAGTATGTGTGCGCGTACACTACACAGGGCCCGTGTAATGTGCGCATCCATACATGTGAGCGGGACTGCAGCAGACCTCGCTGCTTTCACACTGTGACATTTTCCTAGCTTGGGCTGCTCCCCTGACATTTCCCTGGTGTCAGATCAATCTTGATTTAGCCAGATGTCACATTCACTTATGTACACATCTCTAAACGAGGGATCTGCGCGTTTGCAAAAACACAGACAAGCATGAAAAAACTCATCTTCTCTGACAGAGGCAAGCCAACACTGGGGGGCACAGTGATTTTAATGTTTCCTCACATTGTGCAGATACGTGAAAATCTTTTTCCACGCAATGCAATTTTCGTGATGACACTCGAGAAAATTATGTAAGCTGTTGACAGTCTATTTAAGAGGAATAAAGAAATGATTCTGTATTAGTGTTTGAAAAAGTATTTAAATTTCAGAGAAAATGACGTTTATGTGAAATGTTATTACTGTGGAAAGAAATGCTCAGCGTAGCGTTGCAGTTTATACAGACAAGAAAACTTCTTCAGACAAACACTGACAAAATGTCTTTTGCAAGTACAGAGCATTAAACCCGTAGTGGTGTGTAATATCTTATAATAATATAACTCTGCTCAGAGGACAGAACAGGTGGTGTTTATCCAAAAATGATCTACCTGATTATCAGGCGAATACCAAGTCACAGAAAAAGTAAAACTGTTTTGCATTCTCTTTGAAATTCTCAAAGCAATTGTCAAAATCTTCTGGCAGTGTTCTCCATGAACTCTCTGATTTCAAAAACCATCTGGCACCTAAATGAGGGAACCACATCGCTGAAATTATTTGTGCACCTTTCTTGGAGCGGCAGTCTCAACATTGCCTTGTCTACATTTGCAGAGCGCCCTCAGTCATTTCACAAAACTGTAACCTTGCTAATCACTTTGGGAAACAATGAGATCACCGCAAAGTCTTCATTGATTTACGGGCTTTGTCGCGACCTTGAACGTTTGTCGGGCAAACATAGTTTTGCTGCCGCAAATGCATACACCCACTCAGAGATAATGACAGTTTTCCAGACTCCTGCTTGTGCAATTACACCCTAAAACTAAAAATAGCTGATAATGCCATCACCACAGCTGCTGAATATGCTCCTTTGCCCATAACCCCGATATACGACCTTTGTCCTCTCACCTTTGACGTCCCACAGGGTGAAGTGTCGATTGCTGGAGGCCTCAGGAGCCAGGGTGAAGTAGAAGCGATGTCCAGACTGCGGTTCGTCTCGATCCACCACGCTGATGGTGTGAATTAGCTGGCAAAACAGAAGCGCACCAAAGCAGAAAAGTAAATAAAAGGAAACAAAAGACAAGAAGCTGAGGTTAGATTTTCCACTCAGATCGACTCAATGGGAACAAGAAAATGAAAATGAAAAGCACTTTACACTTTACATTTCAAATGCCTCTTTCATGAGTGAGGGAGCGAGGTGGAGTGAGTGTACTTGGATGCAACAGACTCAGAAGGGCTTCCTGTGAAAGTGTAGTTCAAAGGGGCTACAGTCACAAAGAGATAAAAAAACTCCTGCTCCAGAAAGTTGACACAGCAATATGTATAAAAAGAATGTCTTAATGTTAGAAATGCAAAACTACCATAAAATGCCTTACAGAAAAAGCTTTTTGAAGAGAAAAAGGACAGAGAGATTCTTTTTAGGCTGCCATATTGTTCTAAGAACGAGCAAAGTCAAAATGCTAATGTGCAGAGGAACAGAGAGAAAGGCACAGAGACTCGGCGAGGGTGTAGTCTTCCTATCTAACGCAATAATAGTGATGCACATTCAAAGATACAACTCAACTGTGATCCAATTTTGAGAACTCTGTGTGGACACAATAAGGTGAGATAGGATTCACTGTGAGCTGAACAGACATCAAACAGCCCCTGGAGATCCTTTCACCTTAACACAGGCCTCTCAGTGACAATTCATCCTCCTCTCGTCCTATTAATCTGCAGCCAGCATCAAACCACAAACTGATAAATGATATTTCCGGATCGCATCCGCCGGCTCTGTTTCCTCCTCTGCCGGCACACTACATGTGAGTCCACGTATTTCTTATTGTTTTGCTGTCCTTCACCTTTGTTTACTGCACATCCTGGCTAAAAAAAAAAAAAAAAACAAAGCCGTAAAATCTGCTCTTTGACGTAGCTTTATAAAACAGAGCATAAAAGATGCAGATAACATAAAGTGCAGTACAAACACAGAGTTTCTTTAGATTTGTTTTTAAAAAGAAGCTTAAATGTCAAAATTCTCTACATGAATGGTAAGTAGACCAACAGCAGCGAAGCATGATGAGCAAAGATAATATGTTTTGGTTAAATAGCATTAAGGCAGAAAACTTAAATCCGTTTACAGTATCATACTGCAACATAGCTCAGTACCTTGAAACTGTCACACTTTAACATGTGCAAATTTAAATGGGACTCCAATGTTATATAATGTTATATTATATAACCAAAAATATGTAGTCCAATACTATAATCTATAACTAACACAACCTATTCTATTTTACTAAGAGGTATAATAGAATATAATAATAATAATAATGGATCTATTCTTTTGATAATACACTTAGGGAATGGTGTTCAAGGACTGATGCTGCACACCTTAAGCACCGTGGTAATAATGCTCGTGTATTTGTGTGAGCTGTGTTTGTTGGTGTGAAATTGGAAGCTTCTTTGGTCCAAAGGAAGCTTTCGGTTGGTTTTCCTCCTTTGGTTGAGGCTCCTTATTTGTAAAATAGGTCAGTCATTTGTTGGCAACTGCATGACACAGAGACACAGAGAGAACCCTGACAAAGCATGAGGTAAAATCATTTTTACCGACCTCATGTACTGAGGGAAAAAAAAAACCAAAAAAAACACAGGAAGTTATATCCCGAACTATTTCTTGGCTCTGAGCAGTTGCCAGGCAACCAGATTCCGAAAAGGCCCAAGAAATGGACGAATTCTCATTTTAACACAGTTTCTGTAAAGGTTTAGCAGGCAAATTATGTTAACCATTAAGCTTTGGAGGTTCTGGTAAGCTAGTTCTAGCTAGCTGTTTCCACTTTTAATAGAACTGACAGATATGAGAAATGTATCAGCCTCCTCATCCAACTCCCTTTATGAAACTTAATTAATGACAGTATTAGAATAGATTTTAAAAACATTCAACATTATACATCTGCTGCTGTCGTGTTGTCTATCACATAATGCAGCAGACATGAAGCACAGATGGCAAATGTCATTTTGTCAATAACACTACAATTGTTTTCATCCTGGTTCACAGAAGAAGCTGAATGCTGCCACTGACTTTATTGAAACTCAGTTTTGTTTATTTGCTGTCTTAGTTGTTTTGATAGCTTAAGCATTTGTTCGCTTAGGTATTTGTTTGGCGGCAGTTCATCCCATTCCTTTCAGACGGTGCATTAGATAGCATTACTCCCGCTGCACACACAGTCAGATGATCTCACTTCCCTGTTCGTATTCTACAACACAGACTCTCTTATTTATAATAATAATAATAATTAACTTGATGACCCAGCACTTACAGGATGCGCAGGAATCAGAACACACTACAGAGAATTTGAGATTTTTCCACTGGCGTTGTTATAGCATATCACAAGAAATGTTCTTTTTCCCTGCTGTTAAGCAGTAAGCCCCCTCACCATCATTTCCTTTTCACACACACACACACACACACACGCTCACAGGTGAACTGCTCAGAGGCACTGTTAGAAATCAGCAGAGACGCACATGACAAACAGCCCCCAGAACTACTATTAAGTGAGGCATTTCTCAGAATGATTAAAGCGGGACGCTCGATGGCTGTAATTCCTTTGTCTGGTCTCACAAAAGCTTACGGTATCAGATAAGATCGAGGGAAATACATCAAACCATTACTCAGCTGTTACAGTAGCGGCCTCCAATTTAAGAGGCCGGGATACTTATAAAATGTTAAACGTGACTTTGTTTACTGGACTGAACCCTTCCTCTGTCTAACTTCTCACCTCCTCCACCTCTCTGCCTCACCGGCCTGCTCTCTCCATTCATCACTGTGACTTCCTGTTCCTCTGATTCCTTGTCCTTTTGCATTTATCTTCTCCAAAGTATCTCCCTCTCATTCTTGTCCTTTCCAGAAGAATGTGTCCCTCATTCATCACCCACCTGCAAACTGATTATTCAAACAATAACAGTGCAGATATATGCCACACCCTTCTCGCACATAAAGACATCAGTTTTATTGCATGTTTTTTTTTTTTTTTTTTTAGGCTCATGTTGCCTGCGAGAGAGCCTCATTCATTTATAGCACCGTGCACAACGCTGAATTATGAGCCTGAGCGGCGGCTATGCCTTACTGTGACTAAGCTACTGCCGAGCACACTTCCGGGCCACAATTGTACCTTCACAATAAACAGCTCCTCAGCAATGACGTTGCATCACAGACACGGGAACAGGCTTAGTCATACCCACAGCTCAGGGAGGCTGGTTGGGATAATATGGCTTACTTTGTAATTACAAAATGCTGCGGCAGGATTTCAGGGTAAATCACACGCTTCTTCCTTAGCGCGCTTCAAAATCTGCACTCGAGAAACACACAGAAACGCATGGAAAAGATCCAGGAATTACTGCCTGTATTCCTATAAAGGTGGCTAAATCAGGAAAAAAAATATATATATATATCACGACATACCATCCCAAATTTTAATAATGGTCCAGATTCCTACAGTTCCAGTGATGGCTCTTATTGCTTTTAAGAGTGAGGCTCTAAATCTTGCAAAGTACAGGAAGAATAGGATGCTAAAATATACTGCAGTAGCAAAAAATGAATTGGATTGCTGTCCAGATTACATCTTTCTTCAACATATTAGTCCTAATGTTCATATTGTACCTGGAAAACATTGTTAAACTGCTTATGTTTGCCACCTGGATAGTTTACAATATACACATTTGGCGACTAAAATATAATCAAGGCACCATGAATTCAAACTTCGGCAAATTAGACCACTTTGCTAATGGTTAAGAGCAAACACACCATCTGTATAAAAAGAGTGTATTGTTTTCACTGACAGTTGTTAACCCACTCAAGTGTCAAGATATGTTACTGACTGGTTTCCCAGCATCAAGATGGTTGCATTTTCTACTCGAACTGGCACATCCTGACCACAGATCCTTCACTTCCTATGCTTGCACACCAGCATGCGCCATGGGAGTCAACAGCCACGGCCAGTGTGATTTTCCCATTAAGGTCAGATAAACTTCTTGTTTACCTACAAGCTACAAGTCGCCAGTGCACAGTGGTTTAAATGAATGGCATTTTTAAGAGGCTTGGTTGAAAAATCTGCCACACTACTGCATCACAGACCCCTTACCATGACTTACTGCATTATCAATTTTTAATTTAAGTGCCATTACTTATATATAATACATACAGAAGATTCAACTAAATTAGAATAAATGATACTATGCTGCTGGATGACCACACAGCCTTTAAAGAAATACAACCCCATTTAAACAAACAGGAAACACTTGAAATAACCTTTACCGTGATTTGTTTGAAAGGTTAAAAGGAAGGCTAAACAAACCGAGATGTATATCTCGCATCACATCCAACTTATTTACATGTGTTTTTGTTCTGACACATTAATGCAGAAACAATGAGATGAAGCAAAGACTACTACCTAGCCAGTCATTCCTCAGTGGTTTATGAAAAATACAACTGAGTTTGCTGTATGCCAAAACAGGCCTGATCTTATCTTCTCATCATTCTTTAAAGGCCTCTCAGATTCATTTCAGTCTGAAGGTAAAAGAATAATGAGCAAAGGGAAGACACTTAAAGCAAAGGCTTTATTATCAGCCGAGGCATGAATCTACTCATTTCTTTGAAGAAATACGAACAGCAGCGAAAGACGTAGTACGTGAGCCCTGATCTGCATCCTGTGACTGTGCCCTCAGCAGGGGGACTCTCAGGCGGCATCTCGGGGTGGAGTGCAAACTGCTGAGGGGGAGAGAGAGAGTGAAGCGAGAGAGGAAAATGAGAGAGAAGAAGAGCGAGCGTGTGGGAGTTTATCGAGCAGCTCGCGAAGCTCCCTCAAGCACAATCACCTAATTAGATTTCTATCTAGCAGTCCCCTTTCCTGACCCCCTTAAATCTCTCGCATCTATGGAAAGCTAGAAGGGGAGACTTTCCCAAAAGTACATCCCATCCGCACTGGAGGTGTCTGAAAGGCCAAGGTTGTGAGAGGGAGGCGCCTACCTCATTCGCAGCCGAAGTCAAGCATTTCACGACGGCAGTGGGAAGGTAATGAATAAATAAATAAATAAACACACAACTACTTAAAATGGGCTGAGAGAGGTTTCATCTCCAGAGCCCTGAATGCACTATAAGCATCGGAGCTATGTTTTCACATCCATTATTTTCAGTGGTAAAAAGCATCCTCATGGTGTCCAGTGGAGCATTAAAATGTCTCAATCAAGTTCTCTGACCTTGACTCAATTTCAGAGTGCCAGAATGGCTGTTTGTATATTTTGCGGGAGGGCACAGTATAAAAATAAATAAGCTAAAATAATATTAAAAGCTACAACTTTTCCAGAAAGCAATATATTGTTATTTATTCTGGTAATCTAAATCGGTGTGCCAATAATACCATAGCCACAGAGCAAAATTAGATAGATCTTTTATTAGCAAGCCTACAGTAAAACACATAGGATTTTTATCATTAGCATATAGGCAGTCTGTCAAGTTGGAAAGCTATTCAGTATAGATAGAAAAGACGAAGTTAAAGAATCAATGTCACAATAGACAGGCTACTGTGGGAGTGATGGTGGCTAATAAATTAGAAACTTTCCTCTCCAGAAAAAAAACAGCATTGCTCCTTTCATTCAAAGAACTCATCGTGCAACTAGCCATATTAATCGAAATGCTGTTCTTCAGAAAAAGGCAACAGATTGGTTAAAACTACATGTTTACACAGAGTCACAAAGTGAGATATTATTGTTAAATGAACCCCTTGAACCCACAACCCAACCACCTGCTGGAAACATCCGGTGGCATAAAATATCAAGGCCACCAGGGAGTTGGAGCACTGGTGGTTCAACTGCATTTCTTTCACTGCCATTTTTGACAGTTGGTCTGATTTTCCTGTTGAGCTCTGTAGGACTTGATTTTTTTTGCCAAATCCATCTCTCAAAGGCAACAATCTTAAGTGTTAAATCTCCTCGATGTAAGTTTAAACTTAATACTAAATCACACAAATAGAAGTTAAGGTTTTGGTGCAATAGAATTCACTTAAATTTAATGTAAAAACTAAACTGAGCTTTAAAGTGAGGCTTACATTTAATCTTTCTTCATTTTAAAATAGTTTTAAAGTTTGGTGCAATATAAAGTATAAAGTTAAACCACGATTTAAGTGGGTGTTCAAAGCCTGAGACTATCTAGACATGCTAGACTTGAGTGCCAACTACTGACATGAACCAATTAAATCTACAATAATAAAATAGCTGGAAACAGTGAATATTCCAGTCTCTATAGTCTGCTGGTTTGTCTGATTCAACATTAACATTTGAGAGACAAAAGGAAGCGGCATTTGGTGAGCAGAACAGATGACTCACTCAGTCTCCTACTCATGAAATTCTGTCTGGCAAAACTGTGACCATGTCTGGGTTTTTTTTCCTCGTCTGTGTTGGTTGCTGCTTCTTTTACTCACTTCTGTTGGATGTCAGTGTGCCTGTATGTGTTTGTTTTACTATCCTTTCTCTTTGTGCATGAGGTGAGTAAGTGTTACACTCACGTGGATATGATGTGATGTGTGTTTGTACGTGTGTGTGTGTATCAGACAGGCTTAACATTTAGCTATTTCAAACTGACTCTCCCAGGGGTTGGAGGTTGGCGATGCCGTGGCCAAACTGAGGTGATCTGTCGCAGTGACCCACTCAGCCAGCTGTGAGACGGCACAGCAGAGCTGACAGGCCTCTGTTACCCCAGGCCATACTTTGGCTTTCCGCCCCGGCCTTTTTTTCTGCACACATGGCACTATATGATATCTGTCCCTCTGTATTCAGTCAGATAAATACCACGAGGTGGGTGAAGCAAAGATTGTGTTCACGTGTCATTCAGTGAGGTGCAGCAATTTGGGAAAATGGGCAAATAAGAACGTGGGTCCAGAATAGTAGAAGGGATTTAAATCTTGTGAAGTATAAGTATAATAACATCATTAAAGTAAGATTTGTATTATTTTTGTCTGATCCAGTACATGGATGAATAGTCTGTCCAGATTACATCTTAAAACCTTTAAGATCAATTTAGAAATTAGCCTTTTTTAAGAGCAATGATCTGTATGGTACTAAATTGCTCCACTGTTGACTTTGTTGATATAAATTTACATGAAATAATTTTATTATTATTATTTGCACTCTATGGAATGACATAATATTGTTATTCAGAGAAACTTGCAATAACAGAAACAGCAGGAGGGGGTAACATTTTTTTCCTCAAAGATTAGCTCAGGCCTTGACACTCAAAGTGTATGACGGTGAAACATTACTGTTAAAGAATACATTATTTTGTTTAAGCTTTATTAACAGGAGAATATGAAAGCAATAGACACAGGGCTTGTGTACCCATCATGGAAACCGAACCCTCCGTAACACCACGTTTTAGAGCCCAAATAGTCTTCGAGTGTTTAAACGTGACAGAAGCTGTTGTAAAAAAAAAAAAAGTGTGTGCAAAAACATGTTTCTAAAAGGGTTGTCTGAGGATTAAATTTATGGCCAAGGAAATAATAATTTTATTTTTATGATTATTATGATTATTATGATTATTATTAGTAGTAGTAGTATTAGTAGTAGTAGTAGTAATATTTTTACATTTATTATAAAGATGTTAAGTTTAGTTTAAGGGTTGTGTCAGGTGTGTGGGTAAAGGTTACAGCGCAAGGAAATACATTGCATTAGTGATGGTCCTCAAAAGCATAGAAGTTCAAGTGTGTATGTGTGTGTGTGTGTGTGTGTGTGTGTGTGTGTTGGGGCCCAAAGCAAAAAACCAGTAGGACGCTCTCTCTGCCTTGCTTTACCCAATCATTGCTAATGAGACAAGAACTCGCTTCCAGTCTAATCCAAAGTACATTTCCAAAGACATGAAAAAATGTGAGCTGACCTTAAGAAATCTTTTGCACTGTGCTGGCTTTGTTTAGAATTTCTAGCATTCCTACCTCAGTGTACTTTTTATGCAAAAATTAAATCTGCACAAAAAAAAGAGGTCGATGGAGATGTATTTACCGCACAGATGAACCTGTAACTGATTTCTGGATTCAGAAAGCATTTCTTTTTGGCATGGCTGTGCACATGTTTTTTCCGCATAATGGTAATGATAGAGGTGCTAATCCAATCTGCATTTACTGTGCGGCTTTTTTCTAGCATCTCTCTCTCTCTCATCATGTAAAGACTGTAAAGTCACTTATTCTGCTTTCTCTTTCCATCAATGAACATCGACCTGCACAAGATCCCTCAGAGGCCCCGTAAATTAAAGGTGAAAAGCTATTTGACACTTTGTGTCATGGCCCTGGCTTGAACTGCGTCCTCAAGCACAAGCTGCTTAGCCTGTGTCACCCATTTTTTTATTTACTTCACAGCCAACCCTTCCCCCTCCCTCCACATGCATTCTCCCTCTAAACACAAACAAAATAGGTTGTGTTGCCAACTCTCAAATGGGATCAAACCCAACCGCAGTAAAAAGGCTTAGGTTAATCTGATTTTCTCTGTGGTTCCACTGAAAGCTAGACCTGAGCCAAAGAGCTGACACTCCATGAACGAGACTGGGTGATAACACAGCACACAACAAGAGACAATGGAACGCTCCTCATTACCTTTGTAAACCAGGGGTTGATCTGACATATTAAGAGTGTGACAGTGAAGGCCGTGTGTATACATCAAGCGTGTGGGTGTGTGCATGCCTGTCTTTCTTTCATTGTCACATCTGTCTACGTAAGGACAGGCATGATATTTGATATCATTTGTGGTAAACAGAAAGAATAATTATGTGGGTTAGAGGCTCTGGGGAGTCCCCACAACGTAATGTAGCCTAGGAATGTGACGTTATACAAAATTCACAGTGCGGTATGTACCTCAGCACGGTACATTTTCAGTGCAGCAGGGATAGTTAAACATTTTTTGTATTTTATTTAGAAAAATGTGAGCATTCAGCAGCGGCTTTGTAACAGTAAAGGCACTGAAATACCATCTTATTGTCAACCAGAAAGATAACATAAATGCCAGTAATGCTCCATCCATTGTAATTTCTGAGCATCTGTGGCTTGTGTTTGTTTTTATGAGGCAGGCAGACTAAAATGCTCATATAACAACACATTGTGGCATGGCTCCAGCACTTTGGCCATTTTTTAAATCTTCTATTCTCTGTGACCAAGAATAGTTGCATATCTACAGCAATAAATACTCTTGCATTAGTTAATACTTTAGCACGACCCGAATCTGCGGTGAGTGGCAGCCTGAACGCTGTGACGGGGAAGAAGGACTTGCCTTCCAGTCTGTTTTGTTCCGCTAATCGACACATTTGAGTGACACTGTTGTTAATAACATGTTTTAAGTGTTTGTCAGACGGACCCGACTTCACGGCATACAGTTTCACACTAATCATTGTAACATATTCACTGTATTTAACCAGGAGGCTGGAATTTCACCTATACAGTGGATCTAAATGTCATGGGAGGATCCTCCACCTCTCATTTGTGCATGCCATTAGAAGGTAGCAACACTGCATGAGCTCGACTGACCCGGCTGACAGAGAGCGAAGAGAGGAAGTTGCACACCGTTTGTATGCACATGGAGGTTTTAGCTGATCTGTAAAGGCGAGGAGCTAAAAGTCTACTCTTCTGCGGAAGGTTCTGAAACTCGAGTCGAGGAGTTGATTCAACTGAGAAATAACAGGTGTTGTGTTTGCTATAATTAATTCTACCAGTGTAGCAGGCTTATAAAGAGGGTGAAACAGCCTGAGAGGGTGACAGCAGCACTAACCCTTTCAAAGTTCAGATTTCCTTTTCACAGAGGCCCGATGAAATGAAGTGCATAGTCTCTGGGTTTTGAGGCATGTCCAGAAAAGAGAGGACAGTTTGACATCCATTCCAGGTAAAAGAAAAATGGACTTAATTATGCCTATTTCCAAGAGCTGCTGCTCTGTTCGCATTTCAAAATTGATTAACAAGATTCTGGGGAGCTGAAACAAAATTGAAGCTCAGTTTACATGTAAACATCAGTTGGCTGATGCTTATATCTCTAGGCACCTCCTTTGGCAGCTTATTTTACTGAATAAACAAGAGCATCCTGGGAAACAGTAAGCATCAGAGTACTTAACCATATCAATCAGCAGCCCTCTGCCACTGTAGAATCTTCTGATTTTGACCTCTGAATAAGAGAGGTAAGGTAGTAAGGTAAGAGAACGTGATGGAAAATCTTATCAATGTGGGGAACATGTCACGGCAAACTCATACAGTATGTTTATTTTTATTATTTACTGTAAAATTGTCAGTTCCAAGCAGAGACAGGTCAGTGTTTTCAGTTGTATTCTCTGTTTTCATCAGGAGTTTTTCCCACACTGCTGTATTACATATAACATACCTGCTTTCAGATAAGAAGCCGGTTAGGCTAGATTTAATGTGACATTGACTATGATAATGTGACTATGATTAGATTTATTCCAAGCGGACATTGTGCACATGGTTCAACGACTGGTTGCTTGTGACATGTTCACTGAAGATGTTATTTCAGGGTGCTAGGAAATTGGCTTTATCCTCTGCTTTACCCTGATTTGAGTTGGAGAGACACCACTTAATTCAGTTTTACAGCCTGAATTTAAGTCTGGTGTTTGCACAGACCGGTTTATTTGGACGACTCAAACATATTGTTGGTTATAATTAAATAGGTTGTGCTTAGACTGTGTAACTCTGTATGAATAAATTAAACGAGAATGTGTCACACCAGATAATGAATTGGGCTACGTTAGCCCAGCATTAGTCGCATGCTACCTCGTGACAAGCCTAAAAACATGCAACTATCTACAGTGTCACTTCTGCTCCTATTGTATGTATAATGAAGTTAAAACCATGACTACACATGTATTCATGTGATTTTGATGATAAATGATGGGGCAAAGTTAAATCTCTATCATGATCCTTCACATGTGCTTGTGCTTGCAGGTGTGTGAGTTTGTGCCAGAGAGCTACTTTGTGCAGCATTGGCAGAATGAGGAGATGAAAATATGCATCAATTCATCAATGGCAGAGATACATAAGGGCTGCGTGATATCATCTTGTTTCCTCCAAATCTCCAAACCTGCATGCACACAGCCTCTACCTCATGTGATCAAGTGGTAGCTTGAGTATTGGATGTGGCCAAATTGCTCTGATCGGACAGTTGCCAAACAACTCCATTACTTCTCAGGGGAGCAAAGGGTTTTAGATAAGGGCAGAGTGCCAGCACCACTGATTTTCTCGTGTATTGTGAATCAAAATTTCACTTATTGACAAAGAGAAATTCAGCAGCATTAGGCTGACTTCTGGTTGCAAAGCAGTTTTTGGGCCCAGGCTTGTTTATCCTGTCATTACCTAAACTTTTATGGGTCTCCCTTCAATGGAGAAGTATATGTATGATATATAAGTTATTCATTAGACAATTGATTTAGTCATTCACTTCACTCTGCGATTTGGAAGGCCAACGATAGAAAGGCTCTATCCTTACCATTAATCAGAGAGGGAATGCTACAAATACCAGCTCTCAGCACCAGCGTAGTCAGCAATTCCCTAGGCCCAAAATATTTCCTTCACACTACTCACTCCATTTTTCATAGGTAAAGATGCAGTGACTGACAACAACTAGTGGAAACCTGTTTTTTATATTATTCTGAAAATAACATTGAGGAGAAAATTGTTTCCCCCATGCCCCCCAGTGGTTACCCCTGAGGCTGAAAATGAGCGTTAGAAAGCCTTTGACCCAAGGCTAACACATTTTCATTCAATCTCGGCAGCCGAGTCCGGCAGAGCTCTGCACAACAACATACAAGAAGAGAGTCTATAGAGAAGAGACAAAAACTAAGATAATAGATAGACATACACTGAAATAGTGAAGCCATGTCATATTTTCCTGTACCTACTTTAGAATCCCTTTCTTTGGTTCATAATTACACTGAAATATTTCACTGCATTCGCTCTAATGAGAGCATTAAAAACCTTTTCTTTTACAATGCTGTGAGCCAGCAATGATCTTTTTGCTGGAAGACTAATCATCTCTGTGTGATTAGGAGCTGAAGGTTAATGTGGGCTCTCACAGATGGGAGACGGAGCGAGGTGGGAGTGAGGGAGATCAGACCAGACAATGTTCTAGAAAGGCTCAGGCGGGCGGCGTTGCAGAGGCACAGGGGGGCTATAAGTGGTTAAGAGTCTGTGGATCAAGGGGAGGAGAGGCCTGAGCCTCATTACACATGTAAATGCAGCTTCCAGCATGGAGGCCCCACTTTAAAGCCTTGCTTTTTTTAATTATTCCTTTGCTCTGCACATGATAATTGGGTCTAACTCAGCCCAGGGCCTGTTGACTATGTAAGGATAATAAAACAACCTAATGACTTTGTCCATTTTTAATAGTGATCAGTAGAAAGACCGGGCCTCCTATCAGATTAGAAATGACCGTGGCCTTGCCTTTTGTCTTGACTTTTCAAACAGACTCCAAATAGTTTGATTGGTTCTGGGTAATGATGCACATGCAAATCATTTTAGAATTGAATTAGTCACCTGATTGACATTCGGGAATTCATGTTAATCTGTGCTAACTGCTGTATCTCTTTTTGTGTTATATGGTTTGACAAAAATAGGTAGAGAACAACCAGAAGCAGCACTATATTTCCCTGGCTGTAGCGTTGGTAACGACAGAAGGATTGATGTCCTTCATGAAGAGCTTATTAAATGGCATGCTGAAAACCTTTTGGAAGACAGAATGTGTATCCATTCTAATGTTTATTCCCCTAATCCATTCTATTTAGTTAGTAACAACCACCATAGACAGAAATCCAATATTGAAATCTGTGAAATATTAATCCTACTGACTTTTAATCTGCGTCCAGCATAAAAAAAACAGAGAAAACAAATACATTCTTTGAAAAAAAACAAAAAACTGTTTGTTTCTGGCTCTTTTTTTGACACTCTTTGGGAAATTGCGCCTTTGCCCAAAAGCTGAGTTATAAATTGCTTTTAGTTTGTGTCAGATGTGTCAGATAGATAATTGTGTGCAATAGAAAACGATTCAAACCAGAATTATGGAAATAAAAAGGCTGTTATAGGCAGACAAGATACAGGCTGGTGAATATGAGCGAGACAACAAATCAATGCAGAAATATCTGAAATAAAATATTCAAACTGAAGGTTCACTTATTTGCTTTTTTCGGGCCTTCTTCCGAGAATTGAACTCGCTCAGGTGTCATAATATGTCAGGTGGATGTAACAGATTTAAAATGTTAGATGTGACTTACATCATTACTTGTGGGCTAAAAAGTTGGCCATCTTACCCGGGTCTTTTTTAAATATGGGCAACAACAATGGTCGACAGTTAAGTCAAAGTTATTACTGACTGCTTGTCCTCAACAGAACTGATTGTTAGCTAAACATATAAGGTACAACCAGCATATGTTGTTTTTGATGTTAGCTATGCAAAATTAGAGGTCAAAGGTAACATTTAGTAACATTAATGTGACGATAAAGTTATTAATATTACCCCAACACTGCATCACTAAGCAGCTTATTCCATGACAATCAACTGTAAAGTAAGCATACATATTACTGACAAGGAGAAGTGCTCACTCCTGAATCCTATTTCATAATAATGTCATCTCAAGACGGCTAGGTTACAATCTACACAGAGAGAATCCAATGCAAAAAATAGTATTGGTGGATTAGTAGAAAAATACAAGGATTATAAAGACAACATAAGCCTCTTTCACCATAGGTTCCCCTTACAGAAAGTTTAAAACTGGACTCAGGTAAGGTGGTAGCTACATGGTTTAATTCCAAGTGGCAAGTTGAAATGCCACATCTAGTGTTTTATATCTATGGGATATATGACCACCTGTTAAAATGTGGCCAAAGATATGTCGGTCACGTGATAACACCTGAGCAGATTCCATTTGCTGAAGAAGTAGGGAAAAAAAAATAGAAAAATACAGATACCATATGTGTTCCCAATGTCAAAAACGGATCTCTCCAATGTATGGTCTTTTTCTTAATGGTATAAATTCACTGGTGCACGTCCCAATATGTGATACTGATGTACAGATATATCCTGTACATTTACTCCTGACATTTTATCTACAAACTCTGGCAGTTCTGCCTTTTTTTATTTTATATTTTTTTACATTTTTACAACAATACACCTGTTAATGCTACAGTTCGTTTGTTAAGAAGGCTCAGATTCAATTGCTTTGTTTCAGTTGTCACACATCTTTGAAATCTTAAACCAATTTACTCTTCAGTCTTTTCACATATATAGGCATGTCACAGATTAGCTGTGTCGCTTTCATGGTCTGTCATGGGGCACATGACATCTGGAAAATTTACGCACATTCTACATCATTCACTTCTTTGTAATAACCATACAAGTTATGTGTGAAGCAAAAAAAGTCACATATTTAAAGACAAGCCGGAGACCATGCTGATATCTGTGACTTAACAATTTAGTCTAAATCAAATGAGCTCCCAGAACAAAGGTTCTCATTATCAGACACCTTCATTGAGGCTGATGCAGTTCTTCTGAGTATTTTCAGTGAAGATGAAAGTCTGAATTCAAAACGTTGTCTTTGCTTCTCAACTGTCTGACTGAGTGACTCGTTCAAGATAAACTAGCTTCATAATCATGCATTTTTAGAAAAGAGACCAGTGAAAATGATATATTGATAATTGTGTGTATTTTTACTTAAATGGATATAGTCACTGCCTGTGTAAATGTATCTATTTCCTCCCACAGTATTATTGTGATTAATGTGCATAGTGTGAGAAAAAAAAAAATCATTGATGTTCTAATAAACTGCCCATAGCTGAGTAAACTTCAGGCCACTTTACATCAATAATCAGCTTTGACTTTTGTTCACTAATATGTGTTTTGCCTCATATTGTGTGGGTTGTGTGTTGTTTTTGGTGCTGCTTTTCAGACTAAATTACCCACAGGTAATAAGTTTCCTTTTTGGCATTGTTAAAAATGTTTTTTCTTATAATGTAATAATGTAATGTATTAGTGCTTCAAGTGCTCAAGTGCCCTAACTGCCTACATTAACACTAACTTGAACAGCACATTTTTCATTTATCTTTAATTTGTTGCTCAACAAATAGAAACCAGAAAGTTGTTTTGTCCATCTCAATTTGACTTTACAAATTAAAATACAACAGATTTTGATCTGGAATCAAAGAAAAACTTACCTGGCCTGGTTTGGCGTCTTCACATATGGAGGCTTCGTACGGCGTGGCCAGTTCAGGAGGATTGTCATTTACATCCAGAATCCGAATACTCACTGCCGAGTGGGAGGCCATTGTGTGGTTATCTACAGGACAGGCAGAAATAAAACATCAATGACGTCTATGTGGGCACATTTTAGTAGTGTAAAGAGCTGTGGCATGATGTTCTAGTTGCATTTACAACAACAAAATATTACATGACTGACGGTGTGAAGCGAATCACAATGAGTATATTGATTAGATAAAGTAAGATTTGGGGTAAGATTGCCCTGCATAACACCTGCTCCTGAAAACTAAATGACTGAAGTTCTGATCCTGGTTGGAGTGTTTCTTGAGTAACAAGCTGTCCACCGTGGGCTTTTCAGGCATACTTTTCAGTTGTTTATCTTGACTTACGTGTGTAACTACAGAGATGATGCATAGGGCTAAGTGCTGTCAAAATGCAACAGATTCCACAGCAGTCCTTTAGGCTGGACGTATCCAGTGTAGACATTGACAGAGAGATGTAGCTGCTGCTGACAGGCGGCTGACATGCTGATTTTGCCATAAGAGGCTAGTGTAGACGGGGTGTAAGAGTCCAGGGGCAAGACTCTTAATGCTCTTTTTTTTTCCATCTACAGTATGAGTGAGACAAGACTCGAATGGATGTCATTTTCAACAAGGTTTAATCCGAATCCTCCTCAAATTACACCCATTACCTGAATAACACTTTCTGGCACCAGTGAGTGACATGAAAATGGTACCAAAGATTCCATTTTTGTCTCTGGGTCCTCACTATCTGATAATGACACTACAGATTTTCGCTGTTTAATAGTCTGAGTGCAAGAGGCACACCTCAGCACGATAATGACGACGATAATAAATGCTTTTGACAAAATTGCAAATGTAGTGCTGTAATTTCATTTCTCATGCCATTTTCAACTAGATAAAACACAAGGAATAACATCACAATGCACTCTCAAGACATTTTTCTTAATGGGCCAGAATGTAAACGTGGGAGTGGAGAAGATTATATAATTAGTACAATCAAAACCCACTTCAAATTAGCTCGACTTCTCCTTGAATCTTAATTCCCATTCTTAATCATATAATAATGTCTGATGGTTTCCATTTTACTCATAAAACACTATGTACAGTACAGAAGGGAGCCTGAGGCCGCGGGCACGAGCGCGCGTGTGTGTGAGTTTGTGTGAATCGGCGAGTTAGAAAGAGAAATAGACAGAGAGAGAGAGAGAGAGAGAGAGAGAAGAGAGAACATTATCTCTGTTAAATGTGTGATCTGGATGCTTCAAGTGTTGGTCTGGATGTGCTGGTTAATTAGTCTACATAGCTTATGAATAAATCAGTATACACAGCTGTCACCACCCAGTTCATGCATCCTACAGAAAATGTAGCATGCAGCTACTGACAATTACCCAACGGTGGAAAAACACAGGACTGCTCTCAGTAAAAAGAGCTCCACTGAATGAATTTAAGCAGCTGTAATTATGGAAATATGGCAGATAGTTGAGTGCAATTGAGTGAACTCGCTCTTAAGAATGAGTACTTTCATACCATGAAATTACTGATGCATTTACTCTGTATGAAAAGAAAAAAACTAAATTATCACTAAGTGATCCAGATTAGTGTTTGCAATTGGATAAATGTAGTGGCCAAAAAATCTTCTTTGTTTCTTTTGTGTGGAAAGACAAGTCTCACAAACTCTTATAAGCTACTAATATAACAATTCTGAGGAACTTTGTTTTCACTTGGCACAAAGGCTCTACGACAACAAGCCAAACAACAACCTCATACCATAAGTCCTTGTTAACAAAGGACTCATTGCTCACACAGGTATGGATACTCGTGATCAAGGTTAAAGTTAGTGAAAGTCACCTTCATGGTTACAATAAACGCTGACATTTGGTACACCTCACAACTGTGTAAATAAATGTGATTTCAATAAAGCATCAGCACTCTACAAACAAAATTCATTTTGTACAAGTGCAAGAGGTCTCTCTTAAGAAAAATTACAAATTGGTAGTTTTAATAATGATTAATGCTTTTATGTCTGGTAATTGCCACTTGGACCTCTAATGGCCCTGGAACCTCAGAAGGACATAAAACTTCCGTCTTCTTCACAAGGATTTCAATCACTTTGCTAATTTTTTAAATTATTGTTCCATAAAAGGAGGCATTAAGGCTTAAAAAATGACATGTTTGGAGGCGTGTTTGCTTTAATTGATAAATCTCAGCTGTGGTAATAGCTGCTTTCTAGACCCATCTCAGCTCCACCTTTGTTGCCCACATTTTAATTTTCTGGCTCCAGAAACTTGTCACAAGATGATCTCAAGGGTAAACTTCATGCTTGGAAAAGTAACTTGTGGGTGAACCCCGAAGCACTATGTGTATGAGCCACGAGCCAGATAGAAAAAGAAGACAAGACAGGTTTGCCTAAAGACATCCAGGCAAACTGATAACCAACAGACTTTTGCGGACAGATTCTCGAGCTCTCTCCCTCTATCTTACCACACCACTCTGCCTAGCAGCGGCACAGCAGCTAATGAGAATGCTAGTCTCAACTAATAGCATAATCCTCACATCAATGCCGGGTTTTAATTGACTGCTTTTTGCCAGAGCAGCAAGAACATAAATGCACGGAGAGATCTGCCAGTGCTTGATATCTCCCCTCTTCTTCTAATTTCGTCTCCACATTATGCCGCTGTCCCCGTTGTGCCAGAATGAAAACCAGCAATCATCAGATGTTACACATTTCACATTTCAATCCCCAGAATTGAAAACAGATGAAACAATGTGAGAAAGCCCTGCCTCTACCCACCCCAAACTCCCTCCATTGGGAGGGAAAAAAAGAAAAAAAAGAGTTATTCATTGAGACAGGTTCATTCATCTGGACCAAGTGGCGCTGTTCTAAATCTGTCTTCAGATAGAGACGAAGAATAAAAGGATTTCAACAGATTATTGGCATGCTCTGCATCTGTGCGGCACTCACCAGCTGTTGCGAATCTTTCAGAGTGACTGTATAGTAGATCTCTCAGGCACTGAATTATACTGACATAACTTCAGAGAAGACAGATGAAGCATGTGAGCGTGTGCGTACATGTCTTTGCGTTGATGTGCATGCCCGCATGTGTGTGGGTGGGTGTGTGTCAGGAGTGTCATGCTTCTTGAGACCAAATGGTTCATCGGCTTCGCTGGAGGAAACAGTTTGGTTTAAAATGTCACTTTTGTCAGGAGGGGAAAATGAGGATAGAAATGTACTAAACAGTGTCTGCTTCTGGTCTCTTCTCTGAGCCCGAAGCCCTGCCAGGCAGCTACAGAGGCTACAAAGTATTACAGTCATTTTTCTTTACACTTACATGGATACCAATATTATCCAGTCTCACAAGTGTCCAACCAAAATATTTTGTTACTATTTGATTTTTTTTTTTTATGTTTAAGAACTAACAACTACAAATCCCTTGTATGTAAAAAAAAAAAAAAAAACATTTCACAACCCTCCAAACACACTAAATAATAATTGAAAAATGGTCAGATTATATGGTACACACTTAATAGAAAAACAAGCATGCTACAATTACCCCCTTTTCAAAGACAAGGATTTTCACAAAAGATAACACATTCAGGCGCTGATTCCCATTTGCAACAACAGCCACTCATTTCCATTACAAAATCCAGCCAACAAATAAGTTAATAATTTTCATCACTATCAAGATTGCATGGGGTTAGCATCTGGGAATACACGCGTGTCTCATAGATACACCAAGGAGACTGCAAACAGCACTTTCAATAAACCTATATTAACAAACGCATACATTAATTAGACTTTTCATCTGAACGCCAACTGAGCACAAACCCCTTGGTCAATCAAGCACAAAATAAGAACGACCCAGAGACATGTTCAATCATAACACTGTATGAAATATACTGAACACTAATTGATTAAATTAAAAAAATAAAGCACTCAAGTGAATGCTTGTAAAGCTCTTTATATATATATATATATATATATATATATATATATATATATATATATATATATATACACATATATATATATACACATATACATATACACACACATATACATATACACACACATACATACATACATTTACAAAAAAAGTCGCCACTAAGCAAATAGGTCAGCTGGCAACAAGTTATTTAACCCCAACTGATGCAATGAGTAGCTTCTCATTTCTTAAACAACCATGTCGAAAGACACATCCTGTGGTCGTAGAAAAGATGTTAGTCTGTTTGAGAAGGGTCAAATCATTGGCATGCATCAAGCAGAGAAAGCATCTAAGGAGATTGCAGAAACTACTAAAATTGGGTTAAGAACTGTCCAACGCATTATTAAAAACTGGAAGGATAGTGGGGAACCGTCATCTTCGAGGAAGAAATGTGGTCGGAAAAAAATCCTAACTGATCATGATCGGTGATCACTTAAACGTTTGGTGAAATCAAATCGCAGAAAAACAACAGTAGAACTCAGGGCTATGTTTAATAGTGAAAGTAAGAACATTTCCACAATCCAGACCAGACCTTAACCCCATTGAGAATCTTTGGGATGTGCTGGAGGCTTAGCGCAGTGGTCCGACTCTCCCATCATCAATACAAGATCTTGGTGAAAAATTAATGCAACACTGGACGGAAATAAATCTTGTGACATTACAGAAGCTTATCGAAACAATGCCACAGCGAATGAGTGCTGTAATCAAAGCTAAAGGCGGTCCAACGAAATATTAGAGTGTGTGACCTTTTTTTTTAGGTGGCGACTTTTTTTTTTGGCCAGGCAGTGTATATCACAATGTGACGTGAGTTGCTATAATCCTTAAATGATGAATTCTTGAATGAACTCATGACAAGGACAGATCAGTGCAGAGTTTAGCAAGCTTTGACCATTCTGGCAGAAACCCTCTTAATCTCATTCCTTCCCCTCTGAGGTATCCACACCCATTCTGTGTAAGTCATGAGTGAGATGCCTTTTTGCCTGCCGATGTCAGGACACATGTCACAACGAAATACAAGACAGTTTAGTCAATATCATCTTATAGAACTGGGCAATGCTGCCACAGTCGCCCTCTGCAGAAAGGGACGCTTCAGCATCCTTTGTTTGTTTGGAAACAGAAATAAATTGCCAGTGATTACAACCTCATAGCGTCTCTGCCAACACACCTCTGCTGGTGACTGAAAATTGTGAAGGTGGTTCCACCATCCAATTAATGTGGCACTTTTTTTGGTCTTGGCAATGAGGCGCAATCCCAGTTTAGAACACTCTTTGAAAGCTGCCACGTGATGATATGTCACATTCCTCCATAATCATATGGCGTTTTGATTTCCTGCTGACTCCACTTCTTTGCTAACTGAAGGAATGCTTTGCCGGCTGCTGGTCGAGGCATTCTCTGCAAAAAGAATGATATTACTCGTCACCTTATGTTCAACCTTTTCCACCACTTCTTTTATCAGTTCCCTGGTATTTTTTGGATGTAATCAGACTGAGGAGTCCAACTTTAATGAAACCAGTTAAATATTTGTTCTGATTTTGACATATGAGCTAGATGCCAAGTGTTGCCAACTAGTACTATTGCCAATTAGTACCAACTATTGCCAACTACTGCTGCAGGATTAACAATGTCAGACAATAAAGTACACACACTCACTCACACAAAAAAGCTTAAATTGATTGGTCAAATGCATTCATTCATATTATCAGCAATTAAAGATATGACATCCAAACTGTCACCTCATTATTTTACAGCATCTTTAACACCTCTTCTATGATTGACAGAATATGGAAGACATGCAATTGTAATACCATGTTATTGATTTAAATGAGTCAGCATGTCACTTTTAGTTAACAGTGTTCCTCTTGACCAGTCAATTAAGATCTTACAGTGCAAGAAATTGGGGAGATATACAAGTTTCATAACAAGTAATGGTAATCAGTGCGATAATGTGAACATGAACATGCTGGCAGCCAAGTGTCTGTGTTCCATCAAAATGAACTGAGTGGGGTTTGAATCATCAGTAGACAGATGATGAAGCAACCAAACTTAATTACATGATCCTACCAAATGAACACATCAAACCGCTGTTAGAGTATTTGGGATCTCCTCAGCAACAATACTGACATTCAGGACATGTGACTGATTATATAAGGGGACAGACCAACAGTACACATCAGCCGAGACACAACTGCTGGTCCCAATTACACATATTACACATTATTATGTCTCCCCATCCTTTTTGACAGAAGTGCTTTGCACCACAAAAGCATCTACCGCATCCATCTAAATGGAGCTCTTTTAACCATCTGTGCTGCATAATTTGTAAAAAAAAAAAAATCCTCCTCTCTTCTGTACTGTGTTATCAAGTTTAATCTCAATCTGACTCCAAGTTTAATATGAACCACGTATTCTGCTCAACAAAGAAGACTTGCCTTTTTTTTTCCACGCTTGGCTCTTTAGATCCATTTTTCTTCAGCATTTGCCAACTTTGATTGAAAAGAGACACTTATCTTCCTTCACAGTGTTGTAGCAAGTATGTGATTCATTTGGAGTCAGAGAGAATAATGTTCTAACGCCATAAAAAAAAAAAAAAATCAAACAGTGTGCATTTGTTTGTCAGACAGCAAGAGAGAAAAGTTATACTGTGGGAAATGTCTCTTCCCTGCAACAGTGCGAGAGATAAAGACTTTTCAGCTACTTCGGTATCTTTTTGCCTTCAGGGTGATGCTCTTTTTTTCCCACACCTACCTGTCTAGGTAAAAAAAAGCGGTTTTGCAAGGTGATATCATACTTGCTATCAGTTCTCGAAAATTATGTGTCACTCTAACTTACCCCGATATGTTACCATGGAGAAGACTGTCAGGAAGTACAAGTACCCCGGCTAGTGACAGTGCAGTTAAATGCTCCTCCTGTACTTGGGAGGTTGTGTGTTCTTTGGGAGGGAGACAAGTACCATACCGATCAGAGGTTGTTTCCTCTCTCACAGTGACAAAGTGTGCAGGGAGAGATGCTAGGTGCTACTTTTAATTAGGTGAATTTGAAGACATGCCGTGTGTGCATATTTATGTTTCATTGGTGGGGTATCATCACAGCGCAGTCTGCTCATAGTCACTCTTGAACTTAAACCTTTTCACTTAGTCCACAGACACATGCGCTCTAATTGACATTTAGCGCTTTTCTTGCAGTTTTTGTCGCCGGGGTTAATCCTAGGGCGCAGACTCCGAGCGTTGTCAGAAAGCTATTGTCACTTGTCCAATAGTGATACGGTGGCAATACAATAGTTCAAAGGTCAGTAATGAAGTGGGGGAATAATTAAGGGTTGTGCCACAAAACTTTGGTTTTAACAGTGTCCTCAGACAAGTTGACCTTGTGGCTCTCCAGCCTTAATGAGCAGAGGGACCCAATGAAACAAGAAGAACAAAATCATTATGGAGAAAATGAAGTCCTTTCTTAAAATACTCTAGCTAGCCGCTTCACAAGTCCCATCCCCCCTCTATTCCCATCTCTCTCGTGGCCGTTTTTTTTTTTCCCTGTCTGTGTCTTTTTTTTTTTTTTTTTTCTGTCTCCTGTGCGCGTCTACAGCTCTCAGGACTCCATGAGCTAACAGGCGATAAAGAAACACTCTGGATGGGAATTCTGATGGCGCTGACCGCTGACTCTGTCTGTCCGGATGTTTCCTTGGAAGGCAATGTGAGAGGCTTTATCTATCAAGTGCAGGCATGTGTTTATGTCTGATACTGGACGGGTTAGGGCCGCTTTAAATGTTCAATTAACATTAAAATGTGCCGATGACATAATGCCAAGCACAAAGAGGTAGAGCACAAAAGCGCCCAAATTGCTCTGGGAATTACAGCTCGGGAAAAAAAAAAAAAAAACTCTGGTCTAATTTTGTCTTAATGTTTGTGTTGAGTGAGACTGCTTACTGCTCAGTTTTGGCTGTATTGATTATTGGAGTAATCACAGTCTGAGGCTACGCGAGAGAGGAACAAATATGAAGACATTTTAAAATCTGCTTTGTTTATGTGCATTGTTTTCTTCACGTTCCCTCTTGTGCGCGATGGTGGATACCAGTTAGATGCAAAATGCAATCTCCTCTGCTTTCACTGCAATCCCAAAATCACTTCATCTGTATGAGATTGAAAAAGTGGGGAATACCAGGCCTCCTTCTTTCTCAAGTTTACTTCTAATGGTATAGTAATAACTTCCCACCCTCCCCAACCCCAAGTTATTACATTCTTCATTTTCTTTTGCAATGACAAAAGGACCCAGTGAGATGAAAAAATATAAGCTTTTCTTTCATTGTCAGTGATGTTTGTCAGCTCTAAGACAAGCGATAACGTGATGACATTGATGGCTACCACCGAGGACGATGATGTCCTTGACGGGTTGGCAGAATATATGAGAACCGGCTCGCTGCAGGTTTCCTGCTGACCAGCTGTTTGGCCTGTAAAGATCAACATAATACAATACAAATATTTGTGATCCCACGGTAAAGGAAAAGGACTGGACGCCGATATCACACCTGAATTGATTGACAGGCCTAACAAGGGCTAGGACAATAAATAAATCTAAAGTAAAAAGAAGCTATACATGTTTCTAATGATGTAAAATTTGTTTAAAATGTCTTATCTTTCATCTATTAGCCAAACAAGCACCAGTAGATGATACAGTAGGTAAAACTACATCACAGTTTTAATTCCATTAAATGTAAAAAAAACAAAAAAAAAAAGATTCATTTTGTTCCATTTTGTCTAGTTGGAGTTACTGATGTTGGTATTTTTGTGAATTATTAATCCATTTCTATCCCTTGACAGAAACTGTTTCTTGTTCTCAGATGATAAATTTTGTTTACAGCCAATTCTTACGTCCATTTAAGTGCTGCTCTACTACCGTACACCGCTTTCCTATTCCCTGTCTTTCTCGAAGCTAAAAGCCACAACACTCTAAACACTAAAAATGTGCCAAAAGCTTTGGTAGCTAATGATGCACAACCGTTTGAGGTTGTCTGTCACCCCTTATCACCCCTGGTGGGAGTCAACAAATGTTGGACAGCTAATTCAGCTTGTACAGTCTCCATCACTGGCAGGCACCGGGTGTAGACAAAGCTTGCCAATGACCAGAGTATTTGAAACTTTCTTATTTAAAAACAAATTGGGCCGTATAACAAAGTGTTCTTCTTTGAAGCAATTTTAGTTTGCGCTCATCTAATTTTTGTTATTATTTCCTTTGTTTTTCTGGTGATGTGAGATGGAGCATGTAGCTGCTGGATTAACTGTAAGTGTGAAAAAATGATAAAGATGCATTTTAATTAATTGTTAATTTCATTGCTGTTATATTGGTGTTATCTTGATGTCATATTTCTTCAAGGCTGTCTCTTGACATGTTCCACAAGTCTTGAACAGAATGAAAATGTCAAAAAAAAAAACAAGCTTCATAAACACCTCATTTTGGCTCCAATTGTACCAGGCCGTGGTGATTTAATTGTACTTGCTGAAATGGACTTTACAGAGCAATTTCAGCAACTCGCAGAAATTTTGGCAAGGTGAAAAAGTCACCAGATAATAAATAACACACTCTTCCCATCAGCATGGCAATCCTGTGACTGATAAGCTCAATTTGAAATGAGGGGCAATGTACCTGCTTCTACAGCCTTCACAGTGATGTTGTGCCAGCCTGCCGTCTCTCGGTCCAAAATCTTGCCCAGTGTGATGGCACCCGAGTTGGGATCAATATGGAAGATCATCTCCTGGTCTGTGGTTCGATCGATGGAGAACCTGTGACAACACACAAAAGTGAGATACAGCTGTCTGGAAAGAGAAATAGTAATTGAGAGGAAGAAGAGAGAGATGATTATTATTGAGGTATTTCGGAGGTATTAAATCCACTGATTCAGGTTTTTTTTTCTTACAAGCTTAACAAGGACTTGGAGCTGACTTTGGGCTACGCCGAATAATAACAATGTATACAGAGGGGACCAGGGTGAAAGTAATTATATTTTAAAGGCATTTACTGGAGACTTGTCACAGATCCTGTGACCCCTAATAACACCGTGTCCTGCGAGCAGCTATATAGTTACTCTTTGCTTATTCAGAGTAAAAAAGAAAAACATTAAAATTTCATTGTGCACTCAAGAAAAAAAACACAAATGCATCTTTCCTTCTTTGGGGTACTTGCTGCTCTGAAAAAGATTGGTGAGTCAACAAAAATATGCTGAAAGGTTTCTTTGTTCTTAGTTCTTTTCCCCCATCACACACACACGCGCACAGTCACAGCTGGCGGGCTTACTTGTGCCCACATAAACCATAACAAAGTACCATAGGCATTATGAGCACATGCCAGTCAGCATTCTTCTAGGTCTCATGAGAATGATGGTCACATGTTGTAGAAGTAAAACATATGCTAAACTGATGTGCTCACAGCATATGGATTAAATATGTTTCTGATCAGGTATTTATGTTATAAAATAGTGTGGGTAGAGAATTGCATTTGCATTTGTACATAATTTATGTCAGAGAATGTCAATAAATAAAACTGATTCTGATTGTTAACTCCAGATAGACGGATATTTCTCCTGCTGTTTATTAGTCATAGGGGAAATAGATGTGGATAAAATGCCCTCAAGGTGACCTATGTTTGAGATAAGATTTTCCCTGTTCAAATGAAAATCAGCAGCACCATGGCGGTGAACCACTCAGTGTTTAGGAGACAGAAAGAGGGGATACACGCTGACACACATATAGCCTACATGTATGTGTATGTGCAGTCATGAATATGTCAGTGTACAGCCCTGTCACATCCTGTTTAGATCCATTTAGAATTGTCTGAATTATACGTACGCATGTCATTGATATTTTGTGCGTAGATCTCAATCTCCTGTTCCAAGCCCCAAATTGTGCAGGAAAACATTTCATTTTATTTTTATTTCTCTCTTCAAAATCGTAATCCAATGACAGATTTGACAGCATGACAGCCCCCCCCCCCACCCCCCCCCACCCCCACATTCATGTTGGCTTGTGCTTGTACATGGGTTATGGCAAAGTGTCGGTATTTGACGACCCGAGAATAAGAACAGACTGGAGGTTTGTTTTGTTTCCCCATTTACAGAGCGAGGGCTGTGTATGAACACCAGACTTTTTTTTTTTCTTTAGTTGTTACATGAGCAATGGCTCGATTTGTAACTTGTTGTTATTGTGGCAAAATAAATCTCTCATCAATAAAAGGTGGTCTTGCTGATCAGACCCACAGCGCATGCATATTTTGCATAATCATGCACAGTGATGAGTTTTCAGTGCAAAGTCCTGAAAAGGTGTGTTGCTGAATGCCAGAGGCCATGAGCCCACTAACTTTGCCCAGTAGGTGGCTCCCGGCCAACCTCTCTCTCTTGCTTTCAATCACTCACTCATTCACTTTCTTAAACGCGTGCGCGCACATAAACACACACACACACTCATATATGCTCACACACGTATCACACACTTTCAGCTCCGGGCTGCCAAGACACTGGTGAACGACAGCGCTGCCATTGTGTTGTACTTTATTACACCTGGAACTCTGAGCCTCATGCATTTTTAATCGAGGTAATTTGCACAGGCTCTGCGTGTGTCGGTGTATACTCTGTCAGTGAGACTGTCTTAGCCCTTATCTACATTCCCCTCTCACACTGCAATTGCTCTTCTGAGGACATATAAACCACAGACCTTGGTACTGAAGATTACCAGTTGATATTGTTTTTATCACACACAGGGATCTGAGAGAAAAAAGAGGTGTACAGTACAGCTTCATCCATTGTACCAGTCCCACTATTTGCAGTATGCTTGGGATTTCACTCCATCTTCAAGAGGGATTGTTTAAAAAAAGATTTTGCTCTTAAGCCCATCTTCTACTACTGTATCTCCTTGTGGATAGTGAGCTGTAGTTCTTTAAAGTTACTTTTTTCATAGTGAAATTTCACTCCAAAAAATGTATCTACAGTGGAAAAGTATATACAGTAGATGCAGGAGGCAGCGAGCTTATGACAGTGGGCGTGTGGAATGGCTGCCCATGTTGCAGCGCTGCAGTGTCACGCCCAAGCCACATAAAAATGGTAAAGGTGCTCATTGTCATGCAACACTTTGCTTTGTAACATTGTTATTCATATTCAGCAGTGATCTTTCTACCGCAGTATTTTATTGCTAATGTTTTGGATGATGTATTTTGTCAGACTGCCTACTCTTGCCAAAAGCAGTTGTGTGCCTACCTACCTGTATCTGAGTAGTTTCAATCTTATCTTTACATTTTCATCATTTTTATGTGCCACATTATTGCTAACCGTGACCAATACTATAAATATAAAATAAAATAAAATATTGTACTTTTAAAAAATTTTTTTTTTTTTTTTTACTTTTGCACTTTTTGAAACTTACTAGGTTTATTCTTATGAAACCTCATTCTGATTAATCTCATCGTACACCAGTACAACCTCAGTTCTATCCTCTATTATCAATACTGGCTTTATAAACCAATCAGGGTTTGGGATTATAAAAACCATCAGTGACCAAAGAAAACATCATCACTCCATTCGGCGGTATACATGTAACTCATATGAGTGAAAGTTAGCCAGCCTTTTTTCCTGATATGATAAGTAGTTTTAGTCTAATATACATCCAGCTGTATTACGCATTTTTCTTTTTTGGAGAAGTTGGCATAAGATCTCTTGTTGTACCTGACGGGTTTATTCTTCACATCTGGATCCCTGGCAGTGACGATGCCAACCAGCGCACCGACTTTGGCGTCCTCCTGCACTTCCATGATAGCGCCCTCTGCTGGCTGAAAGATAGGTGGCTCATCTACGTCCGATACGCTGACCCGGACAATGGTCTGGTCCCGGAAGGAACCCAGGTCCACGAATCGAGGGTCAACATGCTTATTTACTGCCTCCACCACGACGTTGTGTGTGCGTTTACTCTCAAAGTCCAGTGGCTGAAAGAAAAAAAAAAAAATTACTTAATTTTGTTTCAAGAGCTGTTTCATTCCACAGCAAGCTTTTTAAAATGACACCCTGCTCAGACGCTGATGATCAGAACTTATAACGCAACACTTCTAATGAGTGACAATACAAGCTACAATATCAATTCCAGCCATTACAAGCAGCCCTGAGTTAATGCATCATTGTACATGTATCCCATCACATTGATTTGTCTGACAGGTGTCAATGAAGACAGGTGTCTGCAGCACCAGCTAACCACTAGGTCTTCAACAGTGGTCGCTAAAATGATTAAAACAACCACATTATTGACATTATTGAATTAGGAGAAACAGTCCTGGCATCTTTGTATTGCGACGAACAAATACTACTGCTAGCATTCTGATATTTTACTTTTTACAGACCACAAAATCACAATAAGTTGAAGACAATTCTCCTTTTGGAGAATAGCGATGCTGACAGCACTGCAGTGAACCCAAACCCGAGTTGGCAACCAATAATCATCAGTGATCAAAGACCAATCATCTCTCTTACTCCGACTCTTCAGAGCACCTTGAGGTTCTCTGTCTGAACGGTGCCCAAGAGCTGCTCAGCCTAGTGACTAGAAAGACTAAGCTGCTCAGCCAAAACAGTATTAGTTCACCGAAAGAACCCTTAAGCAGTTTTTTGTTGAATGCCCAGTCACTGATTTCTCGCCAACAGAAGCCCAGTGCCTCTTCATCAGATTTTGTCAGTGTGGGCAGAGACTGGTGTGCTTGACAAGGAAGTTTTACATTTTTTTTTTAAGATAAAGTAAAAAACAACAATAAATGCTTGGAATAAATGCGACTAGAACACTTGGTAATTGTAGTTACTCTGTTTTTTTTTTCTACAAGATAGCCAGGACAGAGTAGCCATCTCTTGATTCTCATTTACAATAATAAGGATTACAAAAAGCACTAGCTCCTTTAGCTTGTTGTTGTTGTCATGCTGTGAAAGAAAGGCGCAATCAACAAATGTTGTAGTTACAACCAAAAGTGGGCATTTAATCTGTTATTAAAATTCTGCGTATTTGTATTTTGCCTCTGTAGTGTCTTGTGTTAACGGAAAGCAGCATCTGTGCAGCATTTATTTGAGTTTACCTTCTTGACAGAGACAACGGCTTCCTGCGTCTCAACATCGGTTGTGACTTTGAAGAGGTCTCCTCCTTCCTTGATCAGGTAGCTCATGTCCGTGTTCTCTCCCATGTCTGCATCCGTGGCAATGACGCGTCCAACCGGTGTCCCCACAGCCGCCCCCTCCGACACCGAAAACTGGTACATCTCTGGTGTGTGGAGTAGGTGGCCGGAGGTGGAGGTCGGATGGACGGATAAAGCAAGGAGAGTTGTGACAAAAGTGAAAAAGAACAGCGTAGGGTTTAGAAAACACCGCAGAAAGAAGAAGGATGAGAGACAAAGTTAATATGGAGAAGAGGAGGAAAAATCAACAGAGGGAGAAAGAAATAGGAAAGATGGATGGATGGCCGTAGGTGGAAAAGGGAAGGTGGGAAGTGAGGATATTGGTAGAAGAGATGGATAGGGAACCCGAAACAGAAAAGTGGGAAGAGGAAGGGATGAGAGTGTAACAAAGATAAAGAAGTTTGAGAGGAAGAGACAGGTAATGGAAAAATGAAGTTGGATGGGATTATAATGAAAGAACAGCAACAAACAGGCTTCAGGCAGTTATTGTCGGTGCGATCATTGCATTCACATAAAAGGGAGTGTATAAAATAATTTATCATTCATCCATACACAACAATTTCCTCCATCTGAGAAAATCACAATATTTTGTTTGCACTACATTAACAGTTGACACCAGCCCTAGTAATTTCCCTACCTCTTAAAATTCATATTGGATTTATGTGATATGTCTGGTACAATTTAAATAAAACATAAGAAAATGAAATTGCAATTTTTGTATGAATGAATGATAATGATAATAAAGCATGCATGATATTAAGTAAGTGGTGTGCATGATCAAGCATATGATAACTTTTACTTGTGCTGACACAGGTTTTCTATCTCAAATCTGAAGTTATGTTTCAAATTACAGCACAGACGACGGAAAATGTAGACGATCTGCCAGAGTTCATTATGAAGAAGATAAAAAGACAAAAGTAAGGGGATAAAACTTTATTCTTCCCGAGAGGGAAATTATGTGAGCACATCAAAGTCCTTACATATACAGTATGCCATCTTCCTTTGCATCTTATTTTCAGAGCTCCTTTCCAAACTATCTATTCCCTCAACCAAACAGTGGAGACACCACAATCCTGCAGGGTTTATCGCTCTGACTGGGTAAATATGATTTACTGAGATGAAAAAAAGGATTTATACAGAAATAAGAAAAGGTGTGTGGAGACATATCAAATACAATCAACCAGGCTGTCAGATGCTGTTCCTCCAGCTGTAACAAAAGTAATAGTGTTATGGTTTAACTCCAAAAAAGAAGCCAAAATAAGGTGCTTTAATGAAAGCAAGACGGCGAAGCACCATTTTGTTCAGAAAACTAATTATTATTCAGTTAGGAGTAGAATTTAGCATGGTAACGTATCTGTTATTGGTGAGGAAAACCATATTTGCTGCTTGTGAAATATGACTTTTGAAAGGTGGGAATGCTTACAGTCACTCTTTATTGTGCTAAATGTACTTCTCTTGATGCAATATGTGAATAAAAAAACAGACCTCTGTAGCTCTTTGCTTCACAGACAACTATCTTATTGAATTACATGTTTGTGTGCTGATGTGAGGTATGTGAGGCATTTTTTTAGCTGAATATTTTACCTCTCGCCTGTTGCGCATGTGAGCACTGAAAACCACTTAGCCCCAAAACCACCTCGCCATCATAAATCCATAACATTACAATGAGGGAACAATCAGCCATATTGATTCAGTCCTCTCTCTCGCCTCGCTTAAAAAGAATGATCAAACGTGCAGTGGAACGCATCAATTCTCCATATTTGATAGACTATTTGTTATAGGTTGAAGGTTTGATAGGCTCATAAATTCAAGTTAGGTGATTTTCTCAGACTAGATACAGGCCATTTAGTGTGGTCACTGCTGTGCCACTGCCTATTGGCGTCCGCGGCTTGCAGGTTGCAAACTATATTATGTGTCTTTTACCATCTTTTTAGTGCTTCTATGTTTCACCTTTCACTTTCCTCATTATTTTTTTCCTTCCTCTCCTAATTCTCATCTGTTTTTACTCTCTCATTCATTTCCTCCCTCTCCTCCAGCGTCTTTCTCCATCCCTTCCTCTGTCTAAAGAAGGATAATGCGCGGGAGACACTCACTCTGTGGGAAGCGCGGCGGGTTGTCATTAACGTCTGTGATCACTATGGTCACCGTGGTGGAGCCGGAGAGACCGCCCATTTGTCCTGCCATGTCTGTTGCCTTGACGACCAACTCATAACGATCCTGCGTCTCGCGGTCCAAATCCGCCACTGCTGTCATGATGATCCCTAATGATTGAGGGAAGAAGGGAAAAGAGAGAGGGTGAGAGTGAGAGAAGGAGAGAGAGGGAAGAGTAGGAGTGGTAAGTGAGGCCAATGGAAAGGTTACATTTGTGGTTAGCACTTATGCAATATCCAACTATATTTCCCCCCTCAGTTTGAATATCAACTTCTGCTAAGCACTGTATTATGGAGACACAAGTGCAATGCATTCCATTTCACCTCCTCAGACTGGCTGGATGGAAGAGATTGTGTCATATTTGCTCCTCTGCGCATACACCATTTTATGGCTCAGCTGTATTAAAATGAATAATATATAAGGGCAGCATGAAGGCATGCCTCAGCCACCCTGAACAGCATTACAACTCCTCCATGACGGGTAAGACTGCAATCAAAAACCTGAGAAGTGGATTTACAAAGAGCGAGAGAGAGACATAGAGAAAATGATATAATGCCGAGAGTGAGTTAGAAGCCACACGGAGAGCTTCAATGGCTTCATTTACTCCTGAGTGCACACTCTGTTGCATTTTGTCAGTGGTTGGTTAAAAACAGGCTGTTGACTGAGTTGAGCCATACCAGCTTTCCCGATTCAAGGGCCTAATCTAAAACTAGTGCAGTGCCTGTTCAGAAGGGGCCAAATGCTCTCCCTAGCCTTCTCCTCCTCCTCTTTCTCACCACCCAGGCTTCTCTCTGGTGGACCATGAGCCATCCTGGGATCTCTCTCGGGCCTGGCTATCAGTGTTTCATCAAGACGTGGATCTTGACCATCGTCTACAGCATACACTGTAAAAATACTGATTTCTTTTGTACACTCGACATCCCCTCCTATGCTGTAGTTCTTCCTGATGGTTTCTTCCCCTTTTTTCCCCCTGTTAAAGGGTATTTTTGGGGAGGAGTTTTTCCTCATCGAATTTAAGAGTCTAAGGATAGAGGGTGTCGTATGCTGACTGTAAAGGCCCTTGATGCAAACTGTAATTTGTGATATGTAAATAATAACTTGACTTGGCCTCCAGCATTGCTGCTTGCAGCCTGCTCCAGAACCGCTCATCCAAACAACTTCAGACTCGACACTGCGCTTTCCTTTAGTCCTCGGCAATACACCTGCCAAGTGTGAAATCGATCTGTTGAGCGGTTGTCGTGATAACTGAAGGACAGACAGACAGACAGAGATTCTGTGCGGCAAAATGTAAAAATGAAACTCCCTAGTTTCAGCTGAAGATTTGCAGGACAACAAAGAACTGACAAAACATGACAGATATGTGTGGATATGTCTTGTTATAGTTGGGAGGCGTGTATATGACATTCACTTTACAAAGTTTACAAAAAAAAATGACATTTGGTTGCTCAAAAAGCCATCACTGTGGTCTCTCTTTTTTATTCTATACCTGTCTCTCTCAAAACAAAACTAGCACATGGTCCTCCTTGGTTGGCACATCTCTTCATTGTTGGCCCAGCAGCAGCAGCAACAACAGTAGCCGGCTGGTTTACTGTGCAGTAGCAATATAATTCGACTTTACCCCTTGGGATTTTCCACATCAGAATCTATTGATGCATTTCCTGGGCTTGGTGTGCTGTCTCACTCCCAAAGGTTTGCATTGTGTTGGGTACACAACTCACTGATTCCAGTCACATTTAGCCCTGGGCCGTGTTCTGTGAGTAGCCAAAATACAGTACATGCAGCACTGGAGTTAAGGAGGGAGGCAGATGACATGCTCCTCTTTCATCCACCAAAGGCCAGAGGGGATGCATCTAAATTAGGGCTGTCAAAAGTAAAGCCCCAATCCGCAACCAGCATACACCACCACTGTTGCGACATCATGGTAGAGAGTACATGTAGTACAGTCTACATGGTCTGTATTCATGAATGCAGGCAGTTTAGGTCCATATGGCCCATATTTGAATGCACATCACGAAGCATTAACATTAACCAATTTAACCGAGTAATAGGGCTGTGTACGCCAACTGTGAAATAGTGCTTCAGCATTGTAATGCATAAAATTATGATATTCTTATCATTATTTTTTTTTTTTTTACTCACATCAATTGCATTTCTGTTTTCATCTCACTAAGCAATGGAAATCCAATTCTACTGTGTATCTACAAAAACAGTTGTCCTGCTATTTTGGCTTTCATGGCTACTATGAGAACTTAAAAAAAAGGTAGTTTTGCCAGGCTGAGGTGCCAGCGGACCTTTTGCACCTGACAGAGTGCCATTTCCTCTGCCGCTGTGTGTGCACTGTCAGCAACAGATGATCTGTACATACAGTAATGCCACACTCATCTTTTTCGCTGCACTCAAAGCTACAGCTAATACACAGAGAAGCGGCACATGTGGCGCGGACAAAAACCCGGAAAAAAACAACAACATCACTTTCATACACAGACCCTGATGTCGATTTTTGTACTTGTGTCCTTGTTCGTTTTGGCTTGAAATATAGAAGCTTCCATTGTTGGCGGTACGCTTTGGAGGGAGGTGAGACGCGGAAGTAATTAGCACAGTGTTAGCGCGGACCAAAAAGCCAATCATCAACAAGGAGCAACACGCAGTCGACACAACCGCAGATCACAGTGTTTTTTTCTTCATTTCAAGGAGTATCCAGCAGCTGCTGTGGAAGTTACAATGGCACAGGTTTAAAGTAGTGCACGCGAGAACACACAGACTAAAACACACACTAAGTGACACCCCATGCCACTGTACACTGCACTGCATTTTGTGCATCATGGACATTGTTATAAACTTGATTTATTATATAGTCCAAGACAGTGTGAATTTTTATTTCAGGTATTTTTCTTAGAGCACTGAAGTTGATATGAAATATTACTGGATGAAAGATGCAGGTGTTTATTTTTTAGTTTGTTGTTAAATTATAACAATAATACAATAATCAGAACAGAAAATTAAAATGTAATATATGTACATGTGTTTTACTAATTCTGCTGTTAAAAAGGATATTTTTGTAGTTTCCTATGTAACCATGATGCGCTGTGATGCTTTGGAATGGAAGAAAGAAATGTCTTTCTATACAATGCTTGATTCAGTCCTTGTAAAATCAGCCCTTTCACTCAGATACTCAAAAACACCTACAGACAATTTCAGCATGGCCGAAGCGACAGAAAAAAAAAAAAAGAAAAAAACACAGTGACTCGCTGTTCAGTTTGTTGTCAGGGTGAGTGAGAGTGATATTAATGAGGCAGATTTCACAGCTGTTGGGTCTCCTCTTTGTTTTGACCTTCTTGACTCGCACCTATTAGGCTGGCCTGGCTGCCTACGAGATGCGGAACACGGGTGGGTGGAACGGGGGTCGCAAGACAGAAGCTCGAATGAAGCATCACGTCTCCTGGCCAGTCCCACCAAGGCAGAGCCATTTATCATCCGCACTCCCAGGCTGACCAAATCAAAGCGGTGGAGACCAAAAAGGAATCATTAAAACTTTAGTGCATTTCCCTTGGGGGGGCATTCGAAGGCAACACCGATGCTCAGCTACTACTGAAAGACTGCAGGTCAGGCAGTATCACTCCCATAAGCCCCAGTCCTATTGGGGAATAGGGAATTTTACATTATGTAGCTGGCAGAGATTCCTCCCAGGGTAAATCTGAATCTGGTGGAAATGTTAGACAGGATTATGAAATAGTTTGACAATAAACCCATACACAACACACACATATATATATATATACAATTTATATTCTGCGTGTGTGTATATATATTGTATGTATATATGTTTTTAAAGTATTTTGTGCTGTTTGTTATGTTGCTTACTTATACAAAAAGTTCTTCAGAGATTGATGTAAGTGGCACTAAACTCTGTGTGGGGCCAAGCAATTTATGCCATATGGTATCATGACTGGAGGAGTCAAAGGAGCCAGCAGTTATTGGTTAAAACTTTCTCAAGTTTCTCGTTTTTGGCCAATCGATTTTATGTTTTTGGCCACAAAATTTGATTGATCTGGGAATTACGGTCTCTGAGCTTTAGATTGCTGAAGGTACTGCAGAAAGACAGAGCACAAGAAAATCTTTGTGAGGGGAAAAAAAAAAGGTGTGGGGCTTTATCAGTCCTTACCTGTGTTTTTGTCAACGGTGAAAAACTTTTCTCCGTCCAGTACGCTGTACACCACTCGGGCACTGCTGCCGTACGTCGGGTCATCGGCATCTGATGCAGTAACCTTCATAACGGATGCTCCTGTTGAAAAGAGACAACCTAATGTCAGAAAGGAGAATAAAAACTTCTAAGCCAGAAGGGCACTGGGAAAACATCAGACAAGTGCTGGAATTTATTTATGTTAGTGTATACTGTAGATGCAAGAACACATCTTTGTTTGTGTTTGTATAAATCTCTGTTACTTCCATCTGTGTGAGGACCGATATGAATTTCAGACTTTGGGAGTGAGTATTTTTGTAGAAATATAGTACAGTTGTGCACCCATCTGTGTGTATGTGTGTGTGTGTGTGTGTGTGCATGGAAAAGAAGGTTAATGCATTTGGGTACCACGGTACCAGCTACTTCATCTCTATGCACATAATTTCCCAAACAAATTTTTTGATGTTTCAAATTACCTTTTCACTACACCAATGCTCAGAGTGGTTTTGCCTCTCATTGGCACATAAGTTGCGCTCAGAGATGAAAGGAAACATGAAGCCATAAAGTCAACATTATATCTTCAAAGGCTGTTGGAAGCTCAACAGACAATTACTCGTGATTACCGGCACTTATGCAGAGAATATAGTTATTTCCACAAGGAGCCTTAAAATTTGGATTTGTAGAGCAACAGTGTTTAAGTCATTATTTCCCACTCAATGTTGTATATTTGTCAACAGTGTGCATACGCAAGCCTGTGGCGGTAAATACACTGGTGCATCTCTCTATTTAGTTACACATTTTAGCTTAAGCTCAGCCCAAAGCCCATAAAACTGGTGGTTCTTAATTTTTTAGGTTGAAAAACAACCGTGTACTCGCTTTAACTTTTAGCATGTGAGCACGTGTGACATTTTCTTTCTTTCTATAAATAGAGGGGAAAATGAAAAAAAAAAGAAAAAAAGAAAAAAGGGAGACATTCCTGGGTGCCATAGGTCCTCAAGGACAAGGAGTCAGTCTTTGTCTCCATCCCTCTGGCCAATGCTATGGGTAATTACTGACAGCTGGTGTTGTCCACCAAAGGTCATCGCTGTAGCCTTTCTCAGAGCCCTGTCATGCTACTGTCCGGCCACATAATGGCCGTATGCTAATGATGCTAATTAGCGGGAAGTGTCAGAGCACTGTTTGTTTCCTGTCATCCAAAGGAGCTCCTGAGGGGGAAGGAAAAAGGGAGAGGCCAGTGGATTATCATTAAAATCACCCGGTCATTAAATCAGACAGCCCAGATCACTATCCCCTCGCTGTCACCTATGGCACTCTTGTGTTCTCCCTTCTATGTAAATGGGAGCTGGCCGGTTTCCATGCTAACCTATAGCGAGCATATGCCACTCTAACCGGTCTATGATACTAACGAAACAAATGAGAGCATTTGCAGATATTCTGGAGTCGGTGGCGATGTGACAAATTAGCTCAGGTAAACAATTGGTGTACAAAAGGGAGTGAGGATACGCACACAAAAATAAAACGATGCACGGATGAATGGATCAGTGTTTCTCCAGTACGTGCGAACACCAAAGAATCACAAATTCTGGCACTGTCAACAACCCTGTGTGGTTTTCTGTTGAATCCAGACATATCGCAGCTCCCAGTGGATTCAAAGCACTGCATATTAACTAGAATAGAGTCAGCCTTTAATTCATATTCTGAGTGGTATCATGCATTCATTATCTCATCCAAATATGCAACAGTACACAGCAGACTGATACTTCGATGAAGATACGCTGCATCCCAGCTAGGGGATGAGTGAGATATCATTCTTATCATATTAAGGCTATATAGAGGCTGGGCATTTTCATTACTGGCTAACAGCTAATTCTGCCTACCTGGTTGGCCCTACTGCTGTGGGTCCAACAAAGCCATTTTCATCCATAGGATTACTCCCTTATCTTAATTTTCCCCAGGTAACAATCAGTTTTGATGCTCAGCTGTTTCTGGGTACTGGCTGGCAGCAACGTCTGATGGCTTGGAAGAACTATATAAATGCAAATGTTTCTTTATTGTGTTTATATTAAAAAGAGAAGTGAAGCAGCGAGTTTGGCACTTGGGTTCTTATTAAAGCTCTGGCTTGCATCAGTGTTTTCAGAAGGAGAAGTCATTACTTACAGTATCTGTTGGCATGCTTGGTGTCTCACTTAAGCAGATTCTACTGTTGATGGACTTGTGGGGATTCAATAAAAATTATTGACTTTCTCAGATTCGAATGTAATGCATATTGCAGTATTAGGAGAAGTATGTGTAATGGAGAGAAGCTCCAGATATTCATTAGCGAAAGAGTTGTTTTTTCTCTCACCAACTAAAACTTCAATCACAAATTGCTCTCAGATGAGACGGCATGCACTGTAGCAATAATAATTTTAATTACCAGAATATACAGGTTTGTCTCTGTTTATTCCCCCTCATGGGCACATTTGTTTGGGGCTGAGTTTGTTTGGTTTGGTTATACAACTAAACTTTGTACGTTATATTCTTCACATATCCTAACAATAACATCAATGATGAAACTGAATGACACAACCAATTATGCCGTGTGTTATTGCTTCAGTTTTTTTTAATTTAAACAGAAATTATTTTGTTAACACCCAGCGGTTGATGTTCTCACCTTGCGGCGCAAGTGTAGAAGGGTGTGTATTTAATACTGAAACAGTGAAAGAGAAAAGGATAACAAAAACTTTTCTTGCTTAAGTAAATCTTTAAACATATGCAACCTTCATAATTTTGTCAACAGCCTGAGCCAATTTGTGACACTGAGCTTAATCGTGCCCACGTGGCCTCTGCTTAGGGTGACGCTAATGTATGTAGCCTGCAGAAATTAGTGTTGAGTGTTGGTTTTACCATCAAAACGGCACTAAAAGAGGAAAGTCAGCATCATGCTAATTTTCAAATGTAGCACAACTTATTTTCAGTTTAGTAATGAGATGATGTGACAGCAAATTCTAATTTGGCTGTTTCCCTCGCATTCACCAAAGCATTCATGAGAGCAACACCGTTTCTCAGTGTTTCTCCCAGTAACTCGCCTCAGCGTGGAGAACTAGACAGGGTTACAACATCTCATGGGCGTGCAACTATAATGAGGATATGGCTTTGTTATTCACTTAATCCTCCAGCAGAGCAAAATGCCTCAGACATAATTGGGGTTGAATGGAAGCTGTTTATTTAACATTATTTACCACTTCTATTTAATAGTTAATATTTCTATAATTCTATTGTGACGATATGATAACTCCTCTTAGAGGAACTAAAAATCCCCACTGGATATGTGAGATTAACAGCTAATTCAGTAAAGTTAAATGACCTACCTAAAGTATCTTAGGCAGTATTCATTGTTATTTATTAGTCTGTTTCTTTAGGGAACACATGATACTTCTGACAATATTGTAACCTTTGTCATGACGGCAAGAAGATTAAGGAAGAAACATTCGCACCAAAATAACAACGCAATATTACAGTCTGTCTTGCAAATGATATTGAGACCAAGTGCAACACCCCTTTAAGGATAATGGAAATACTTTTCAGATGAAAACTAACCCTGGGACCATTGTTGGTGAAATGGAGTAAGGAGTTGGGTTGTTTTTTGGGCGGGGAGGATCCGGTGGCGGGTGGGTGACGATGGCTATATAGTTAGATTTATGCATGAGTTTGGTTTAATGGTATCAACACAGGCTGTCGGAATGGCTTCCACACCATTTCAGCACTCTGGGAGAGATGGTTCAATTACTGCGAGGGGAGCTGGAGGAGTGCGCCACGTGTGAGACACTAGACTGACAGCTATTTAAGAGGCAGCCTCGTAAAAAAGATTTGTGCCTATCTCAGCTGGTGCCGTACTGGTGCGAGCTTCAGTGGAGGGGTCTAACGGCTGCAGCACTGAGTCTCTTCCCCACTCCGACCCGCCTTAATCTGCAGGACTGAGAGCTCCCCGCCCGCATTATGGATCATTTAGTAAAGCCATAAAAGCTGAGGTGTTTTCACATGAAAAGTTATTTCTTCACTACTTCTACTGTGATTCATTCCTCTCTCATCCACATAAATGCCCTGGGAGAGAGAGAGAGAGAGTGAAGGGATGTGGGGTTGGAGAGAGGGGAGTGAGAGAGCGGAAAAGAGGGTGAGAGAGAATGAAGTATAAAGAGGAGAAAAAATCCGCCATGTCATAAAAGCCAATGGCCTGCTTACATTGATCCTCGTCGAGATCCCGACAAGGATTTAGGGATATTTTTCATCTCCCCTGACAGAGACTGTAAATCTAATCTTTGTTAGCTTTTGAACTTGTGTTTTTTAATAGATCAGATCATTATTAGTTTTGTAGACAAAACCGTGGGCCCGTGTGGCGTGTCGGCTTTAAACCTCAACCTCTCATAATTTTTAAGCATTTGCCTCCAGAGAAACTGTGACAAAAAGTTGTCGGCTCCAGACATCAAACTGCACTTATCGATAAATTATTAGATTTGAATCCCCCTTGTATGCCTCTGCATGCCAGGTACCAACATTATTGTTCTATACACAGCGTATTCCCTGCACAATGTCAAGACGTATAATGCACCAGAAACTAAACACAGTGTCAATGCTCCTCTGCTTGATTGCATCGCTACAATAATGAAAAAGTGAGAGCCTTAATCAATTTCACAATTGCGAATCTATCACGCTGCTGTTGTCATACAAATCTTCCATGCCTCCTCACACTGAATCAGTCACTCTCTCTCTGTCTCTCTCCACCCCCCTCTTGCATGCACACTGATTCATATACATGGCCACACACGCACACAGATCAGCCCAAATCAATTATGTCAAGCACTGGGGTTGAGCACATAATGGTAGATGTTACCGGTCATATGTAAAGGTGGTTGGCAGAGAATATTGATTGTAAGTTGCTCCTGCCTCGTCGCATTGCCCTCTCCTGTGATCCTGCTGCTCCAAATGTCTCATCTTCTGTTAGCATGACAGGTCCCGGCTGTCCTAATGGTGACTGCAGCAATTTGCAGCCTCCTGGGCAACCTCTCTGGACCACAGCAACGGGAAGGGTGATTATTACTTTAATCCTCTTGTGGAGTACTCACATTACATACAAAAGGAGTGGGCAATTTATTTCTAATGCTGACTAGGCTGAGGGTGAGAGTGAGTGAGTGAGAGAGAAAGAGAGTTAAAGGTCAAAATAACAGGAAGAGAAAACCAAAGGAAATAAAACGTGTTGCTTTTATGACTTGTCCACAAAGGTACCTCTATGCAAATGGTTTATTTTGTTGCATTATAACTTCATTTGTTTGGTTCTAAAGCTTTGAATTTCCTGTGTGTGAACAGGTCACTTGTCACAACAATGGGAAAAATCACTTGGGGTGTTATGAAAAAGTTTGTGTTATGAAAAAGAAAAAAAAATATCAGTCAGTTTTTAGGATTCATTTTTAAATCATTATTCATATGACCTTTCAATGCTTTATTCCACCCACTGCTATTCTATGTTATTAAGTTAGTTACGGGTTTGACAACAAATACCCTTCAAATGCCAGTTATTTTGTGTGTTTCTTTTCTAAGTGTAACATCAGTGTAAGACTTTTGTATGCAGTCATAAATAAGGCAGTGACCTTCATGAAGACACTTAATAAGTGCATTCCAAAAGGCCTCTCCTATTCTGGTCTCTGGGCTTTTGGTGTTGTCAGTCTCTATTCCTCACCTCAGGTATTTTATGAAGCGCCTGTCTAGTGGATGTGCTTCGCAGTAGCAAATCAGCCCATACAGATACCGCAAAGCATCTTTTTTGTATTAGGAGCTGCGCTGTGGTCACGATATCTTCAAACAAAGAGGGCTTGATACTTGAAATCTATACGGTTTCCATTACAATAAACATTTGGTCCAGACACAAACAGCTACGACGTACAGCACTTAAATTAAAGTCCTCCTTAAAAATGCACACAGTGATGTGGCATTTACAGAGATAACATGCCTTGAGGTATGGAGACAAGCCTCGGACGCTGACATTTGTTTAGCAGATAAAAGCAGGACATTGTCTTAAAATGCATCTCTGTTGTTTAATGGCCTTTGCGGTTTGTCAATTTCTACGACCTGGCTTTATATATTAGACTGTATCTTTGACAAAGAATCGGATAAATGTCAGTTTAAAGGCTACCGTGGTGCTTCTTTGAACGGTGTTTGGCAATTCTACACTGCATCAGCTTGTGTCATTAGTAGATAATGGCTGAGGATAGCGTTCAGCTTAATGTCTGTTATCAGAGAGCTATTTGCCTGCCTGTTGTTCGTTGGACACCGTGCACCGACTTGTCACTCAGTTACCTGAGGTTAGAGGCTACGGCGCAGATGTCGTGTCATGCCACGTCTCTGCCACTCAGAGGTCCTGAGGTTCTCTCTAATGGAACCACATCAATCACGGGATTAGCTCCGTGGAAACTTTTCACCCTGTTGTGATTGCGCCATCAAGAGCTGCCCCTTCCAGCCACGTTTCCACCCGACTCCCTCGTTGTCACCCGACCTCTGAGTGGTGGTAAAGGATGTCCGCCTCAGTGAGTTAATGGTTTCAAACTCAACAAGCTGTGCTACTTCGTCAGTCAGCTTGCACAAAGGCTGAAAAAAAAACAGACTGGCGGATGTCTTAGTATGCATGTTGTAACACGGTGTAATACTGATTTTAAATTGGAAAAGGCCTGTCTTTATTACTTCAATATTAGCCCAGGCGTGTGGAGCATAAGCATTAGCTTGGGGTACCGCTATGTCACTGCCAATAATATCTCTGCAGTAACTGCGGTAGATATTGTGTCTAAAAGCTCAGTATATTCAATGCGTAACTGCTGAAGACGCTGAACTATACGACTGTGTAGGACTGTCTGGCAGCGCACCAGTCTGACAATATTTTAGCCTCTGGGTTTTTAAAACATTTTAGGCCTAGCTCAAAGCTACATAAATATTTAAACACTTACTAGTCTGGGGAAAACCAAAGGGAAAAGAGATGGATCCAATTCAAATATTAATAGTAAGGCTCTTCAAAACATAAACATTAGCCTAATGTGTCATCCTACATAAGCCACCTGCTATTAACATACAGTATAAACAGAGTAGAAAAGCTGTTGTTCATAAAGAGGGGTACATTTAGAGCCCAAACTGTTACGATCACACCCATTAGTGCTATGAGACATGCTCTGCCTGAGGCAACACAAATACAGGAAAGAAAAAGTTTTACCATCTCTGTTTAATTCTACAGTTAAACCCATTTATGCTAAGGACTCAATGGGAATGTTCATTACATTACACTGGAAAATACGCACACTCAACCACAAAGTGTGGTCTGTCTCTAAGGTAACAAGGAACTAATTATAGGTATTATCATCATTATACAACTATTTTATTCTTTTAAGTTAAGTGGTTTTGCAAGTTGGTCTCACCTATCTCAATCATTTTTCGAGCATTTGTAAGCTTTGCCGCAAGTAAAACTTCAAGCCCAGTGTTACTCTGGGAAAAATAATCCCATACTTAGTAAACAAATCTAATTTGGAATATAAAACTAAATAATTAGAAAACATCAGTGGAAGGAATACAACAGAGAAAACCCAGAGTGGACTCATACGCAAACAAACAAACTTCAACTAAATGATATTATAAATGAGAAAATTCAATTCCTAAAAGATCTAACAGACCCAGATCTGAAAATGTTAATTGTAGCAAAAATAAAAAATACGGGGGAAAGCAAATGAAATGAGAAAAAAACCCCTGTTTTTATAGTAAAAAGAAATCATCTGGGAAAAATCACAGTCTCCTTATAAGTAATGATTTTCACAGAAAGTGAAAAAAATCAAACTTATAGTCAACAAACAACCCAAATTAAGAAGCCATCAGCTCTATTTATATACTGCAAAGAGCAAGCCAACATCATCATACCACATTCACTAATACCACAAGAATTCTCAGCTGCGCACCATGATTAGCCTATGATCACAAAACCAGGAACCGCTGGCCTCCCCCTGCCTCCTACAAACATCTCTTAAGTATTGGATCTCGCCTTTTTGATTAATTTATTTTCATAATTAAAACAGAATTCTTCATAGATTTCCTGACAATGTGTATATATCCAAAATCATCATGCATAATGATGATACAGTAGCACCTCCTCACCCACATACCGACATATGCAAAACTCAACACTTTGTAGTTCTCCTGTCAGCAACCAACCTCATTTATCCCATGACATCCACACCTGTGCTCTTTGATTCTGTTCTTAAAGGAATAGTTTGACATTTTGGGAAATACTCTTCTTTCATGGGGGAAGTTAGACGAGATGATCAAAACCTTTATCACATCTCTAAACTAATTATTAAAGTTAGACTTGGCAAAGAAAAACAGTTAGACCGGCTCTGTCAAAGGTAAAAGCCCACTAATTACGTGAGTTCAAATTCTATCTTGTTTATTTTATCCATATGAAAACTGCAATGTAAAAATTATATTATAAAAATGAGTTAGGTGCTGGAAATATTCCTGGACTCTCCACTGGTTGCTTAGCAACGTCACTGTGAAGTTTTAGCTCCACAGTGTGAGTTTAATCATAGACATAAAACACTACACACATATGACATTACGTCTTAACTTGTCTTATAATTCAATTACAATTCAGTTCAATTCAGAATGTCTTCAAGGGCATAAAAAACAGCATTGTATCAAAAATAAAATATGTCCAGATAATACATAATAATAAGCCTGATTTGAATTTAATTACACGTGTACAGTATATCCTGTGCATTTATCTGTGTGTCTGTGATAATGCATGGTTTATGGTGTGATGCGGTTTAAATGGCTGCCGTATTACCCAGGTCTTGTTTAGAATGGACAGATGGACTATGCACAGAAACCATAGTTGTCGGCTATGCGCCACCTAATTTTGCAATTAAAAGGACCAAAGAGACCAAGGAAGCTGGTATCACTTTCCACACATCGTTATGACTAGATACATCCATCCATTCATTATTTATACAGCTTATCCTCGAACAGGGTCGCGGGGGTTCTGGAGCCAATCCCAGCTGGCATTGAACAAGAGGCGGGGTACAAATTGGACAGGTTGCCTTTCAATCACAGGGCCAGTATGATTAGAGATCTAATTTTTTACATTTGGGTCAACCAAAACTACAAAGTTATTACTGATTGCTAACTCTCAACAGCATTGATCTGTTAAAGAGATGAGTTATAATGAGCAAACACCGATTTAATCTGAGTTACGCCGACGCAGAGCTCAAAGGTAACATTTGCCAGCGTTAATGTTATAACAGTCTTTAATATTACTCTAATGTTTGACCGCAAAGCAGCTGGCTCCAAGTGCTCGGTAAACATACAACAACACAACAGTAACATCAGCCGCGTCCTTGAAAGCAACACAGAAAATCTAACCAACCACACAATCAGCCTACATGTGGTTTGTTACATGATCACCACATGTAGCTGAATGGAAACTAGACGCCTTGAATCCTACAATCAGTCGTGTAATATAACATCACTTATTGTCAGCTTACCTCATTCTTTTACATGATTTTCCTTTCAGTTAAGCAAAAGAAAAAATAATAATAATCTAATAGTAATAGACTATTAATAATAATAATAGTCTTGGTCAAGTCTGAAGTTTTCCAAAATTTCCCATGATTTCTCTGCATTATCATTTTACATTTAATGTCCACAATGTTAGCAACAGAGAGCAGAGACAGAGGAGAGAGAAATATTTCTTATTTAGACTGTATTACAAATATAGTTTAATATTCTAGTAGGTGTGTTTCTCTGTTTTCTTTCGGATTGTAATCGCCAATATAGGCCATAATACTGACTTGATTTGGGATTTCTACATATAAGATATTACTTAATGTAGTGTATTGGCCATTCCAAAGTTGAAAAACAATAATTGTCTGCAATATAAATGCTAAATTATGAGGTTATCTTCATGATTAAAAGCATGATTTGCTCTCTCAGAACTATAATAAACAAAATCCTACCATGATCTTTGGGGTTTTCTTTTTTTGGTTCATTACAGAAATGCACAGTGGCCTTACGCTCATTATTTTGAAAAAAAAAAAAAAAAAACAGTATTAGTTTGAAAAATACAAGGATTGTAAAGACAACATAAGCTTCTTTTACCATAGGTTCTAATTACAGCAAGTTTAAAACCAAAGTAAGGTGGCTGCCATTTAGTTCTAACCCAAGTTATTATAACAAGTCACATCTATTGTTTGTAATGACCTGCTTTGCAAGAAAGTGAACCCACACTCTCCTAAAATATCAAACTATTCATTTAAAAATATCTATTATATCACTGTAATTGACCATACACTCTTTTGTGCCTACCTCTAAGTTGTCTCTTATGATATTCATAAAAAAACTTCTAGTACTTGAGGTTATCTCCCTCTTTGTATGTTAGCACATTATGTAACTTTAAGTGGTAACTCTCAGTGAATTTTAGTGGGACTTTTATGATGACACAGAAGTTTTTGCCAAAGATGAATGTGAGGTGTTTTTCTAATGGGTGGCTGGGTGTTTAAAATGAACAGACCTCTAGCTCTAACATTACCTTGCAAATGGACATGAGGCAACATTAGCTTTTAACATCGCAGGTAATTTACATTAATGACGGGTCCATTTTTTTAAATTCTGAAAATACAGGGAATGATGAGCCATAAAGAGGATGATGACCTGTTGGATTGTAAGTGAGCATCCATTAATCAAATAGACCTATAATACACAATTTTTGATTCCAGAATATAATGCACCTTTATCTCTTCTAAGCCTGAAAAAGGCACTTAAACATGTAATAATGCTAAATTAATACTACAGTGCAACTCAAGCTGCATTATTCTTATATAAAATATGAGATGCATATTTCATATGTGTGCATACAGTGCATATGCGTACAACTTTCATAGTTCAGTCAATCTATAGAATAGCTTGAGACAGAAATTGAAGTCGGCTGAAGGACACGCAGCGATACCAAAGCCTGAGGAGTCTAAGCAGGTCAGATATTTAGCCCAACCCACTCTGCGAGGCCTCTCAGAGTCTCAAATTCGTTGCTGTGAGACGTGTAACACTGTGCTACAACACTTTAAGAACGGGGTTCAATATTTTAAGAGGGGCCAAGTGTAATGCAGCCACCCCGAACACAAGTCACAGGTTGAGAGTGATGAGCAATTACTGTTGTTGGAGTTAAGTTTTAAAAGACAGCTGTACATCTGCCATTTATGAGATGCAGCAGAAAAGACAGGGAAATTGTGAATTAATTGTTCTGCAGTACAAGTATAAAAGTGCTGCATAACCACCAAAGGGAGGAAGGTAAACAAAAGGCAGATGGAGGATTCATAGCTCCAATGCACCACTGTACCAGTAAAAAGTATTCATCTATTTATATAGAAAAATGTGTTTCCTTAACCAGACAACAGCCATCTTCCATCCACTTCCTCAACACGCTGATGATGTGTGCACTGAGGGTAACGTAGAGAGACACCGTGAAAATGTGGCCAGTCAATCACAGAGAGGCCACTCAGAGAATATGCAAACTCCAAAAAAATATTTACCAAAGGCCCATATTGGCCTTTTTCAGGTTTGAACCCAGCACCTTCTTGCTGTGGTGCTAAACTCTGTCTTTCTACTTAATCTGCTCCAACACTGTACAGTACACTGTAAAGTGGCTTTCAAAACTATCAAAGTTATACACCAGTCTTAAAAACAGTTCTGATATTAAATAATTTAATAACTAAACAATCTTGGTTAACATATTTTTAAACACTTACATACTGTACCTTTCTGTTGGTGGTGATAAGTAAGCCAGCAAACTGTAATTTTTTTCAGTGATGCCCTAGGCATTTATTTGGGCTGTAATTAATAAAAGTAAGCCGCATCTTCCCATTCGTTTCTTTGTTGGTTGTGTTCAGTTCAGGATGTCCTCTACCAAGACATTGTATTAAATCAATTTTTCACAGTCTTTATCATCACGAGTCAGAGGACACAGCTAGCGTTCTTTGGAGCGTCTCAATCCATGTTCCCTCTTCTGTCCCAACATAAAGACATGCACGGTTCCCAAAGCAACATTCAATCACCCATGCACTACAAATTTGATTTAAGACTGCAATTCCATTAGCCGCACATTTTCCAAAGGACAACACAGAGCTCATGCCCTCGCACTTCATCATTGTCTTCTCCGCTCCTGTTTTATTTGCCCTCTCTTCTCCTTTTTTAGAGTTAACCAACCCTGAAAAACAAACAGACTATGTACACAAGCATTATTTTTGGTAGCAGATGCCAAGCAGACAGACAGAAAGACAGGAAGCCCCTGCGAAAAGAGGTAGGGGGCACGGGTGGAAGCTGTAAAGCTATGACAAAGACGTGCACTGGGAGACATGAGAGGGGTGATAAGTAAAAATGAATATGCCCCAGGCATCTGACTACTGATTACTTTCTTACTATTATGGTCTCACGTTTTCGAAGCAGTTTGCTGTATGGTTGGCCGTAAAACAGCACAGTGAGCATATCACTGGTGTGGCTAATGCCTGCAACCTGCTTCCATCACCGCATAAAATGCAACCCTGCTTCAGAGCACATGAGCTGTGTCGAATTGGCATTAAAAAAAGTACTGATTCTAACTGGGTTTGGAGTATTTAGTGCATTCACACAGGAAAATTGACAACTACACAGTATTAAAGATGTCAGCATTCTTGTACAATCGCCTTCTTTGTTGTGGTGTTAACAGACAATATTATCCAACACTGCAATGCATAAAGGAAATACAAGAACTCCTCACTACTGGAACAAATTAAAATGAAAAGCGAATTAAAGGACATATCACAAAAAAAAACTGCCTAACTTTTCAGTCTCTGGAAAAATATTTTATTTAAAGAACAAGGTCAGAGTCTCTATAGGTCTGTAGCACTTTCTGACTTACCTTGCATTCAGCCCCAAGCCATTTGTAATCATGCAAATCTTTCAAATATGGCTAAGTAATTTCTGAAAACAGCTCCACACTGCATTTTTAGCTGATGTTATTCAAACAGGAGTGAATTACATTTGTTGGGGATTATTTTTAGCTGTGGATTAATACACATTTGGCGGTTTAGTCAGTTGCAGCATATGGAATTGACCCAAAATAAACTGTGGCATCTACTTTCATCCTAATTGAGTAACACGTCACCCAGTTTAAGGACATGGCTCACTGATGTGTTCGTAATAGTTTGTGGACAGCAATAAAGCAAGGAGTAATAGGTAGTAAGACTTTGTAGGGTCTATTGTGGGTTTGGGATTTGTTGACCTTAAAAAAACACCAGAACATGGCACGCTTTATCTCATGATAATTAGTTAAGATGTTAGATGTTAGATGTTCTCGGTATGCTTCAAAGACATGGTGGGAGGGCAAAGCTCATGGGCTGCTGAGTGACGTGGCAGTTACGCTGATCTGTCCGGCACCTTTTTTTTTTCTCCCCCCCTTGTCACTCCCTTCAGTTATTGTCATTGTGCTTGTGACCTTATCACTGACATGCCAAAAATTATACTGCTGGCCTTAGCTGATGTTCAACAGGAGAACAGTGGAAAGAAAAGAAAAACAGAGAGGGCAGGAGAATGCTTGACTAAGCAGGAGCTGTTACCTCATTAGGGCCAGAGCTGCACGAAGATGTTTTAAACATGAACTGCACACTCATTTAGTTCGTAATTTGACTGAGGTGCAACAGGGTCGAACAAGGGGGAGCAGCCAAAGTGGAAGGGTCATGATCATTAAGATTACATTAACTAACATTAACTAAGTGTGGTCTTTATGACTTAATTCCGCTCTTTCTTGAGGAGATAATACCTTTCTTGCCTCCCAAGGTTTTGCATCTTTTTCAAGAAATGTGTTCTATTTTCTGTACCGTATCTCCTGTTTTTTGTTACTTTTCAATTGCTCTGTCCCTCACTTTCTCTCTGTCTCGCTCACACACATGCATGCACACACACACACACACACACACACACACACACACCATTCAGTTTTAGAGAGCACTGTAGGCAGAAACGCCCATGGTTTGGATCATGCTGAAGAAGCAGGAATTAATTCCAATCAGGCTTGAACAGGGAAGAGCTATTCCATTTTGCACCACTCCTGGAGTCACTCAAACAAGAAGCACCCCCCCACACACACGCACACACAGCCCCTCTGCATATGCACAAGCACACGTGCACATGACTGTATCACACCCAACGTTTGGAGCTCACACGGTATTGTGATGCAGCCTGGCAGCCAAACAGAATTTTGTTTATTACACATCAGCTGTGCCTTTGACATTAATACCACACTAATGAAGCCCCTGACACACTCATTCACCTGTCTTTTCCATTTCGCTGGGAATTTTAAGCAGCTGTGGGGTGCCACTAATGCCGTGGCTCACAATAAAAACATTGTCAAGATTAAAAGCATTGTGGTTCAGATGTCAAAAGCCTCCATGGAAATGTGATGTACCCTCACCATTATCTGCTCTTCTGAAACATCTCTCCTCTGTTCCTCTTTTCCCCTCACCCCTCCCCCTTCATCATCTGCCTCATAACAGAGTGTCAGAACAGAGCCACAAAGCTCATCTAGGTGAATGCAATTAATCTCCCCATTCTCCATCTCATTTCTAACTACAGGTCACAGCTCTGACACGGTCTGCGTGTGGATCCTCCTCAGATGTCCATGTCACCTTTGTGTTTCCTTCTTAAAGAATCGACAACACATATTTTCATCTAGCATCTCCCGCCTGCTTTTTCCTATTTCCATCTCCACAATGGGGGGAAAATTTAGCATATTGCTCTCCTTGGCACTTTCTAGCTTCCCCTGAGTCCAGGACAAAGAACTATCTTACAAACCCTACTTATGCATCATGATATAGCTGTAATATAACAGTTAATTCTAATATAGCATGTGCACCTTTGGGCCATCCTGAGCTCAAAACTTGAAACAGCTCTCCACATGGTCCCTGTCTGACATTCGCTACATGTTTCTTGCCTTACCTATCGGTGACAGCTCCGCCACACTGCCGATATAGGGACCCTCCAAGAACTTGGGCTCGCTGTCGTTGATGTCCTGGACCTTGATGACAAACTCTGACTCTGGTTCCAGAGGGTCGTTGGAGAGCCGGTCCCGTGCCTGAGCTCGCAGTGTGTAAAAGGCCTTCTCTTCTCTGTCCAGCCTCTCTGTGGCGTGGATGTCTCCTGTTAGCTCATCGATGATGAAGATCGAGCCCGCCCCTTCTCCAGAGATGGTGTACTTGATGTTGCCCTCACCTTCATCAGAGTCTGTATGGATCTATAAATTGATTAAAAAAATTAATGTGAGGACGGTGACTTCATTAAAGCAGGCATCCCCTACAGTATATATTGTTTACTGTAGTGTAATACCATAAAGGAAACATTTATATATATATATATATATATATATATATATATATATATATATATATATATATATATAATCCCAAATACTATGTGCTAGAATCATATAGTAATCCTCTAGGAATTATATGGTAATCACCATATAGTGACTCACAATATGTTTTTTTACCAACATAGTGAAGAAAGGTTGATACTGACAATTGTTTATGGACAACTTATTTCATCAGTTCATCAGTTCATCAGCCCTTTTTTTTTTCGTGGTTATGTTTCGGCATTCACAGCACTTGGTAAAGGTTAGGAAAAGTTTCTTTACCAAGGGCGTTGGTTAAATACTGAAAAAGTCAACAGCAAATCAAGGCACAAAATAGGCCAAGTATATTTTTTTACACAAAAACAAAACTAAGATCTCTCCCTAAACAAAATGTTGTTGTTGCTAAAGCCAAAACAAATGCAGGACTCAGGTCAAGAGTCAAACCAAATCAAGAAATCACAAATTTGCCCAAAGGGGCTTTAGAAGCTGTACACCATAGGACCCCCTCTATCTTTGGACTCAACTCAAATAAGGTAACAGTCCCCCCCCAAAAACAGTTTTAACAAGGAAAAAAAGGAAGAAATATTTGGTAGACCAACAAGAGGGATCCCTCTCCCAGAGCGGACAAACAGGACAGTGGATGTTATGTGTTCAGAATATTCACAAAAAGGTTTTAGTGCATATGAAGGCCGACTCCTGCATTTTTACGAACACTTTGAAGCAGACAACATAAGCTCAGCACCAACTGGGAAGGGTCAAAGTCATCGACCATGCGCAAGTCGACGGCCGGAGAGGGTTGTAATCTTCGCCTAAGAAATGAAAACTAAGAAATTCCCCACTGAAATCACTTGATGATGTCTGAGTCTGCCCCATTCACTGAAAACTGTTGCATGCAGTTGAAAGTTCAGAAAAACAAGTGCATGAACCTTTCAGTCAAGATGATTATGTCACACATTCTGCACAGCATTTTCTATTTAGTTTCAACTGCTGTGAATACTGATGGCTTGTGTAATTGATAGTTGTCAGAAAATGACATTTGGCCATCAGCCGTGACCGAAAGAAATTAGTACATTTCTTCCACCCATTCCCTTATCTTATTCCCTAGTAGCAATTGCAGCTTAAGGCCCTCTCAGAGCTCCCCATAGACCAGCCATCATTGTTGAAAAAAAGACACCACAGTTCCAGTGATGATTTACACCTTTTCTGCACATTGTGCCCTTCACAGGATGTGACGCCCAAAGTAGGAGATCAAAGTCATTTCAAAGATTGTTAAAGGTAGAGACACGGAGGTGCCGGGGCTGAAAAGTGAACTTAAAAGAGCCCTTATAAATCAGAGCTATAGTTCCCCCCCCTAATGTGATTAGAAGACATTCCAGAGGCAGCGATAGGAGCAGCATCGGTCCCCCATTCCATCCTCCCCTTTGGCTCTTTAGTAAGCACTAGACCTGCTCCCTCACTCTCTCTCTCGCTCACCTTCTATCTGAAATTATAATTCAGAGCTGTCTATGCAGTGTAACTGTGGTTCAATCTACTGAGCAGACCAGGGGAGAGGGGAAATCGCCCTCGCCTCCCTGGTTAATATTTTATAAAGGCTTAATTAAATACAGGCTTCTATCACCCTTGCGGGGGTTTTCATTAAGTATTTGTCGTAAAACCGCGGAATAATGCAAGCCTGTGCCTTGATATTGCTTCCCTTATCCATTTTCCCCTCCCTTTTTATCTATCTGTTTTTGCCTTTTCTCTCCACTCTGAATCATCCTGGAGACAAATACACGAACAGTCACAGAAAATATACTGCCGGATACTAAGGTGGTATCAATATTTCAGTTATAATAAAAGAAGTTCCATTGGTCCAAACTGTGAGAGTTATCCAATAAAAGTGTGCATAGTCATACGCCACTAGATATGTTTCCTCCAGACACACTCACTCTCTCATCCCGTCTCTGTACTTCTAAATTTGATTCTACAGACAAGACTGTGTGTGAAATGTTGTCATCATGTGTTTATTCAATTGCACAAATGCTGGCACCATGCATGCAAGTTCCTACCTACTGTACATGTGCGCACCCAGCCACATACACCTACCTACTGTGCGTGTGCTTACACACACATCCACACCAATACAATCTCTCTCTCTCTTTCACACACAGACACACACACACACAGTGAGTTCATCATTCTGCTGGGATGATGCTATTTTTCCCCCCTCAGGCTGGATATACCCATCCGTCTGTCAGTCTATCCTCACAGGAGTGATTCAAGTTGGCAGCCTTGAAAAACACACACACACTACGCTTAGCTAAGTTGTTCTCTGCAAACTAAAGGTCAGAGCCAGGACGTCACTCGCTTAGCAAAAAATAACCAGGGGTGCAAATGTGCCCTTAACAGATTTACATGAGAAGCGGAGCAAGAATCACAGCTGTTTCGGCGAGCAAATTGTGCATCTTTCCGAGCTCTTTGTGTTTTCCATAGTGAAAGCTGTGTCATCAGATGAGTACAGTAACAGGATGGTGGTAAAATATAGTTTCCGCCCTCGTTGCTTGACTAGGGCTGTTGTTTGGGCTTGGTGTGTAACCTTTCCATTGGTCAGACCAGTAGTATTCAGAGAAGGGTATAAACACTAAAAAATACACACATGCAGAGCTACAAAAGCACCATAAATGTTAAATCGATACTCCACTCAAAATCTACCTTTTGATGATCAAACGCTAACTCTGCGGCCGAGAGAGGTGGTCATAAAAAAAAGTTTGTAGTTTTTCTCACTGACAGAGAACAAGTCAGCCCGAGTTACAATAGAGTGCGGTAGTGATTTTTGTAGTTTTTACCACAGTGGAAATGAGTCACCATTGGAATCCATTGTTACAGGTGGAAAACAACCAGACCACTCTGTGAGCCTTTCCAACCTTTCAGGGAGAGAGTTTTTACTCTGGAACATATTTTTTTAGAGAGAGTGTTGCTTTTCCATACATGAAGACATAATGTATTAATTCAAAGAAAGAAGCGCATTTCTTCTTACAAATATGCAATGGGGTATGCATCCATTGTTTAGTAAAGTACAGATTTCCTTTATTTTAAGAAATATGTCAAAGTGTGTTGCAAAAGTTGGATACACACATTCTGAGAAGGATTTTTTGCATCACCAACCTAGGGTGTTTTTTTTTTTTTTCAAACAGTGAGCTTCAAGAGGGGTGCAGAAAGAGAGACGTGAGGCAAAGGTACTGCGTGAAGTGAAAGGGACAAGTGAATGCTGGTGCTCTGAAAACAACGGAGAGCTATTTTTTGTTGATTTGGCCTGCTTGACAACACGGTCAGCAGTTGGAGCCCCAGCACAGGGTGTGTCACGCAGCTCATGGAGGCAATTAAGGAACTTTAAAACCCGCAGCCCATGACTGCCAGAACTTCCGTAAAAAGTCATACTCCTCTGAGCCACAAACAAGTCAGCTCTGAACACACACATTTTTTTTGATTAATGAGACTTATTTGGGTCTGTCTATCTTGAAAACCCCTCAAAACCCAATTTATTCACAAATGTGTAAAAATATATATTAAATGCCTATTGCACATTAAAACAACTATAACAAGGTTTCGGTTTAAGTATTAACTACACACAATAATAACAATAAAATACTAATTGTACCTCTGAAGTCTCAAGTTACACATTGTAGACTGAAAAAAAAGATGCTATCCTTTAAAAGTGATAAGAATTGTGTATTTGTCACTGCAGTTTAGTAGTTATTGTGATTAACTGTCTAGCTTTAAGTTAAACTTTATGTACTAGTGCATGCAAGTGCCGCCTGGGGGCTTACAGTGGAGGGCTGTGGGTGACTCAGGGAAGAGTGAGGTTGATGATGCCCTGTCAGGTTCACCTTTGGGTCATAACAAAGTGTCTAGCTGTCACTGTAGGCTGACCTGCTCAAGGGGACGACCTATGACTCACATGCAGTGACGGAAACTTCCCTTCTTATTTGGTGCTCAGCTCTTTTGTACATTAAAAGTACGTCAGACTGAATAAATGTATGATAGAGTGGTTGATGATAATGTGGCATTGGGGAGACATTACTTTTAGAAACTTGAAACACCAGCAGGACCTGCAACCTCTACTTAGAAGCTTGCAAATTTGAATTTAAAATGTTTACAGGTATCTAAGCACAAGTAATTGTACTACATAATAACCAGCATGACATGACAGTAGAAAAAAATTAGAATAGAATACAATAGAATGGGGAGACATTTGATTTTACATTTCCAGTGGAGATAGCAGAACGTGGGCTGCACTGAATCCTTGGTTTATTGAGGGTTTCAAAGCGGGAGCAAATTGGCTGTCTTATATTTAAGTCTGTGTAATCAGGAGTAGGTCTGCCACATTTCACTGGAGCTTGTCAAGCTCTCTGATCTTAACAGCTTCAAAGTGTTAACAAGGTGACTGTATCAGAGACAGCCTAGGTGGAGACAGCTATGGGGAAGGAAGGGTACAGACCATGGGATACGGAGCCGGAGAAGAGAGGGGAGGGTAAATGGCAGCACAGCAGAAGGGAGAAAGAAAGGGAAGAAAATCAGAGGGAGAGGAGAAATTAAAAGGAAGGGGCGGCGGTGCTGGGATGAGACAGGATGGGAGGCAGACTTAAAGAGGCGTAGACAGAAGATAGAGGATGGATATACGGAGAGAAAACAGCAACATAACTATCATTTCAAAAGATGACAAAGCAGAGTAAACAAAATACTTTACTATTGTCTAAGACTGCCATGTCCAATAGTGCCACAGTTTTTTTGTTTTTTTTTTTCCATTCCCCCAATCTCAAGCTGTTTTGTTCCTCTTTGGTGACAGCTTTGTGACGTCATTGCAATTGGACCTTGATTTGACTAATTATAGCTTGGATCATTCCGATGAGGAGAATTGCTTTAACGGGAACAGTGCGTGCATTCTTCTGTTGTCTGCTTGACTTCATCCAGGCAAGGTAAAGCCTGGCACATTTATTTAAACAGGGCATTTCAGCAACAAGGCAATTCAAAGTGCTGCACACAAGGCACCAGAAGCCCTTTGACAAAGTGCCAAGAAAAGAAATTGCACCACAAAAACAGGACACTCAGATACTATTAAAATCAGTCATTAGGGTAAAAAAGTTAAAACAGAAGATGAAATAAGATAGGACAGGTATAAGGGACAGGTTGCTTTGACCCAGGCACAGTGGATTCTTGTCAAATGTCCTTAGAAGCATCAGAGGAGCCTGATGTTTTTCTATCATCTGTCACATGTACTCCAGTAAGGACGTGGGGATAGTTTTAACAAATATGAATAAAAGTCCTTTTTAAATAAGTCACCTTCCTCCATTTAAGGTGATTGTCAGCTGACTATGTAACTGTTGAAATTTAGGTCTTAGGGCTTGGTATGTGGTTGTTTCAACATTGCCGATTGAAGTTCGCTGACTCTTATATTTTCTCTTTGGCTCCAAAGAATATTACAATCATTGTATTGGACCATAGTTCCCTGATGATATGGTTTATGTAAATTGTATCTTCTGTATAGTTCTGGTAACCTTCTGTAGTTGTTTTCGATAATGTGAGGCAATGGAAACATGTAGATGTTAAACGGAGGAGGCCGCAGAACGGAGCCTTGGGGAGCTCTGCGCGTCATTTTTGTCTCCTCAGATGTGCAATCACCTGTAGACACACCCAGTTTTACATATGGTCTAATAATGTATCGTGGTTGACCGTATCAAATGCAGGACTGTGATCCAATCATACTAAGAATGAGATCCTGCCATAGTTGTTTAGCATCAAGACGTTCAGTTGTTGAGAAACTGCTTTTGCAAAGACTTTACTTAAAAACAGGTGGTTTGATGTTATGCTAATTGTTCATTAGTGATGTGTCTAAGTTGTTATTTTCTGAGAGTAGCTTGATGACTGCAGTTTTCAGGGCCTGTGGGAAGACACCTGACAGAAGAGTCATGTTAACAACGCGTAGAGATCTGAGCTGTGCAATTTCAAACATTTTTGAAGATGTCTGTTGGCAGAATATCAAGGAAGCAGGCAGAGGTTTTTTTTAGATGCTGTATAATGTCCTCCAGGTTTTATGGTTGATTGGATAAAATTGTGTCTTGGTACCTGAATTGGTTTTAAGTGGACACAGGGACAACTCATATCCTGTACCTGATATAGAGGCACGGACTGCTTGTCTAATTTGTGAATTTTGTCAGTGAAGAAGGCAGTTAATTCATTTCAGGCCCTGGTGGATAGAAGTTCAGAGATCACTGACACAGGAGGGTTTGCAATGTGTCTCTTCATAATGAACCTGGAGATTTGTTTTCACCACCTGTGTTCAGCAATACTTTTTCCTCTCATTCCTAATCTCTCGCACAGCATTAAGATTTTGCCACCCAAGACTACTCAGGTATCACCTGGCACAGAAGGAACCTCCAATTCCAAGAGTTTTTTTTTTTCCTGATTCACTGGCAGTCTGCTGTTTTTAAGTCAAATAAATAAAATTAAATAAGTCAAAGCAAATAAAATTAAGCAAATAAAAAAAAGACACTATATTTTATATCCAAGACTACACTAAAGTGATATTCTTCAGAAGAATGGAAAATTTTGTAATGAACAAAACAATGAGGCCATCTGTTTCATTTGTATGGAAGAAGAGCTTAGGGCCATATGAAAAAAAAACTTCTGAATTTAAAGTTAAAAATCTGCATTACATTTTTTCAGAAACTCAGAACTGAAATACATTTTTCACATAAAGCCTTAATTCTCCTCCAGGTATCTGGCTTCAAGTTAAATGCAGATGGTTTTAAAAAGGAACAAAGGAGCACACTGGACATGAACTATACAAGTGCTTTTTTTTCCCTTTTCATGCAGAGACAGAAATGCAACTATTAAGATCAGAGTTTGAAGGACACGAAAAACTACACTAAACCCATGAACTATACTTTTTGCTGCGGAAATGTAAGCACGTGCACAATACACACCAAATCTCTATCCCTCACACACACTCCCTCACCGTGGATTTATTTCTGACAGCTTTTGTTAAAATAGAGGAGAAAGGAACACGACACGAAAGAAGAATGTGTCATTTTCGCTGCCTGTGCTTCCTTTAACAACAACCATTTAGGATTATCTGGGCTCAACAGCAAAAAGTACACTTCCTGTGTGTTCCCAATTCCCTTCCTTTCATTACAGCACATTTTGAAAACTAGTTGGCAAGAAAAAAAATATAGTTGTATCATTTAAGTCCACAAGGATTTATCTAAATGTAGTGACTGAAGCGGCCAATTTAATGTCATGTGAGGGGCCATTTTATTGGTAAATCTGACTTCATTAGCAGAGTAGTGGCAGCCACAGTATGAGACGGAGCAAGGGTTGGCAAGTTTGCTGAGTTCGGGCGAAGTAATATGAAAAAGAAAGCGTGTTTTAATTATCCAGCGCAGAGGCACACTGCCTGGCTTTAATCCTCTACCGCTCAAATTAAAGTGTTGATACCAAAAATCCAGAGTCTATCTGTGTGTGAGTTTGTGAGAGTGAGAGTTACAGACAGACTGGCCGAAAGTCACATCCGCACTCACGCACACCATTAATAGCACTGATAACACTGGCTGGAGCCCTAGTCAGATGAAGAGCAATAACTTTGCAATTTTATTAATAAAATCATCTCTTTTCACCTCCTGCTGTGTCACTCCCTCGAGCTTCCCTCAGCCCTTTTATATCAGTTCACTGCCTTCCCTGGCACCCTGTCCTGTAATGAATCACAAGTCAGCATATGAAGTCTCTTTCCTCCCAGTCTCCCTTTGCACCCTTCCTTCTTCCTTCCTTCCCTACCTTATGTATTGTTCAATTTCTCTCTGGCTATCTCTCTGTCCCCTAACAAACAGACAGCAGTGCCTGTTTGCCTTGTTGTTGGTCTTGCCAGCAGGAGTCACACTGACAGACAAATAATGGCCAAAGGATGATTATTCTCTTACACTGGGCCCTGCTGCGGAGAACGTCTCCATTCATTTGTCAGAATAGAGAGATCAACATATGCAGATGCAATATTAGCTGGTCAATTGCCATGTCTAAATGATTAGAAAGAAGGGGATCACATGATTGATGTGTTTGACTCATTGCGGAGTCTCATGCTGTCTGCATTAATATTCCGTCTTTTCAAATCACATCCTATGGAAGGCAATCAAATTGTACATGCTGTCCACTCTCATAAACTCGTTGAGGTTCGTGTGAGAAACAGCTGATGAATGGGATGTGAATGAAAAGAAGGGGGGGGGAAGAAGGCAGAAATATGTCCAAATGTACGCACGGCACTAAGATGATGGCCATGATTTGATTTGGCGTAAACTCATTGTCCAATATTACATTAGAAAAACAACATTCAATAATCACATTCAGGGTGTCAAAGACATTGTCCTCAACATCAGCGAGAAGGACATCGCTGGGGCTGTCATCACTGAGTAATGTCGAGTGTTCAACCACATAGTTCCAGGAACTAAGGAAGCACAGGAGCATGATGAGGACAAACAATTTAGTCCAACAACAATGCAGACTAGATGTAATGAGCAGATGCAAAGAAATAAAGTGTGAAAACCTCAGTACGCTTATGGTCCCTTATTTCTGCAATAACATAATTAGCAAACTGTCTTTGCTTGTCTTATCCCTCGCTTGTTGTTCACTTTGTGAGAAGAAGTTGTACACCGGGAGACATATTTGACCAGTGAACTGTAAAATCCACCTTGATAGTTCCTGGATGATCAGAGAGTAAACCAGAGCAGAGACTTTTCTGTGATCCACAATATGGCAGGAACTAAATTTAGTCCCTGGTTCCTCTGCTGGAAAGGTGGATAAGTCTGAGTCTGTGTTCCTAAAATGCTTCATGGGCTCTTAACAAAGTTCCTTCTGTTTATTTGCAAAGCTAATAAAAAAAAGTAATTCAAAGCTATGACCAGTCCAGGGTGTACCCCGCCTTATTCGCCATCCAATGACAGCTGGGATAGACTCCAGCACCCCGTGACCATGTGAGAAACGATAAGCGGTACAGAAGATGGATGGATGGATGGCATTCAAAGCTATAATGATAGAAAGACAAATCAGCAAAATTATGTGTAGTAATGATTATAACTTGTGGTTCAGGCTAAGGTTCCAAATAAGCACGTATCTCCTCATCTCTCCATCCAAGTACTTTTTAAAAGTTGATACCAAGGAACATCTAAATTTATGTGTGTTACAGACCAGCTCAGACTGTCTTGGCAGCTGCTTCACAACAAACTTTTGGAAAGCTTTTTATGAGGCGAATAAGCAGGGGGGGGGGGCTCGGTTTATATTAAAGCCAATGGACTTTTACAGCTTTCTGAGGTTCTACGGCTCAACAAAGCACAGTGGGTCAGAGAACAATGAGGCTCCTATTGTTAGATAACAACGAGAACAGGGATGTAGGAGTGAAAGGAAACTCAAAACCCCTGTAACTCCTACGTTGCACAAGAGCTACAAAACTACAGACAGCTGAAGATCGATGCTATTTTTAAAAATGGCTGCTTCTCTGCTGTTGCATGAGGTCACAGGTATGACATGTTAGGGCTTGCCAAATCAAAAGATAGTATCAGAAGAAAAATCTGTGAAAAAGTGACAGCATTGTTGTGGAAAAATTCTGCATGTACATCTGGACAATGTAATGGGAACACAACATTGTGTTCAGAGCTTTAAATTTTTAATGGTTAAAGTCTTTGCAGTGGCAACAGTTTTACTGCTTGTTTACTGGTGATAGAGCACCTTTCACAGGTAGTACTTTGCAGAAAACCACTGGGGCTTCATTTTTATCTCTTCTTGTTCTTAAACAAGAAGGGCTATGTTTCCTCATGCAGGTGAGAAGCCGGCAGTGGAATAATACAAACTACAGTTTTGTTAAATACCAGTAACTTTTCTTTTGTTGGTCCCGGTTTAGTAATTGAATGACTCCAAATGGACCTTTACTGCTGAGCTGGGTGAAATAGTTCAGCTGAAGTTTTGTTTAGACTGATCATAAGGTCAGTTTAATTTCATCAACAGATTTTGTACCTGTTTTTCTACAACGCAAATGCACTAAGCACCCTTTATGGTTTTTGTTAGAAAACAATTAGACCATTTTAAAGTTAATGTTTTCTATATAAAAAATTATTGTGATAAAATCGTATTAGTGTAATAGATCACATTAAAGGAATGTTACTTACAGGGATGATATAGCTGGTTGTAGACAATACAAACAAAAATGCCTCTTTCCGACAGTGCCGATATCTTCATCAAATCTTCTGATGCTGCGCTGAACAAACTGTTGTAAACTGGTAACTAACTAAGTGTTATTCTAAACATACAGTGTTCTAGAGTGTGAATACTTTATAACTCCAGAATAAGAAGATAGAATTATGAGCTCACAGAGACTAGTAATAATGGAAATCCAAGTCAATTTAGTACACATTACACTAATTACACCCCAACTGCATAGATCATATTGTCTTGAATCTTTTTTTTTTGTTTGTTTCACTATAAAAAAAAACATGGGCCTGGATTTGTCTCCTTAAACAAAAGAATTCTATTTGAACAAATGTCTGACAGGAACAGTTTTCACTTTGGAGGAACTGAATTTGCTGTCTTGCTCCAGCTTTACGTAAGTACAAACATGGCCTTCTTTGAATGTAATTGCTATTTTAGGTCGGCGTTTACACACTACTAACATTTTAAGGGTTGCACCTGAAATACTTCAAACGTATGCATAAGTTACCAAGCCCTCAGTAGGTTTAAAGTTCTCTGTAATATAATTGTTGGCATGGGGTATCATTTTGAAAGGTGGGTAACTTGGAGGATGAGAAGGAGCGAATTATACCCACTGTTTTAAAGATATAAACATTTAGATAGCCAATGCTACAACAGTTTATTTAAGAGAGAGCTTACATATAAATGCAATGGGCTGCAGGGCTTTAATTCTGCTGCTATGTGGAGCTGATGTATTAATGTAATCATCCTGACGACAGAGCTAATGGTAAGGACAGTCTTAGTCTTGTGTAAAATTGCAAAGGTCTCCCCAAAGCGATTCACAGTAAGATTAAGAGAGAGTGGTCGTCGTTTGAAAATTAGAGGAAGTACAACTTTCAGGTCCCTTCCCCCTTCTCTATGGTGCACACCACCTCACCTCCAAAGCCCCTCCTTGTGGCATCTTCTGGTCTTATTCTTTCTTTTTATCTTGCTTTTATTCATTGCGCTTCTTCTGTTTACTGCTCTTGCATGTGATCTTGTGTTTTCTAATTGCTTGGTCATTTGGTTGTTCTTTATCCGCCATTACATCTGCTCTGAGTTAGCGAATGCGCGGTGGAGGGGAGCTGCCTGCAGTCTGTACAGGAGCAGCTACTGAGGCTCCATCAGATACTCTGTTCTGATTGTTTTGATTTTTGATTGTCTGGTTGTTTTGATTTGGGTGCGGTTGATTTTTTTGTCAAACGGCCATAGATGCAGCAGGTGGTGCCAGAGGAGTCAGACTCTGTCTCGGGTACTACCGTCAGGACATAGTGATAGTTTTAGTAAAAATGACTAAAAGTCATTTTTAAATAAGCTGCTGTTTTCTGCTTTAATAAATATCATAAAATTAGACAGCTTACCTTTCCCACGTATAGCGGCTCTGTGCCCGTGTACTCCTCCACCACAAAAAACTGGTTCCACACCCATCCTCTCTTAACCCGTTCAAGTGACGAGGGTCCTTGCTCCTGTTTACTCCCTCCTGACATCGAACCACTAGTCCTTGAGGCCTCACACCAGCCAAAACTACAGCAGTTGAGAAGACCCAACGCTGCAAACAATGTCCACGCTCCCGCTGTCCAAGATGGAGCCATTTTGATTTAAAAAAACAAAATGGCAAAAAGAAAAAAAAGAATGAAATCCGGCTTCGGTCTACATGTAATATGAAAGAGGTGTGCAGACAGTAAAGAGTTTTTCACTTATAGCTTTTATAGCAAATGAAACTCCACAGTGGTAAACTTAAAAGGTCTTTGTGTGAGAAGTTGAAAGTTAATCCATGGGATCACAAATAAATCTGACGTTATCTGGCAAATACAGAGCAGGTCATGGAGCATATTGGATTTCTACCACCTGTAGAGTATCTGTTTGTACTGTAACATGGTCAGTCTTTCATACTATCTAATCACCTCATAGAGTCTCTGATATCTTTTTTAAGTATAACCTAAAGGAGTGAAACTAATTTTGGAAAATGCCTTTCAAGGTGAAAAGACAAAAACAACAGATTTTACTACACTGGCTCAGTGATCAGTGGGGAATGTAGACAGAAACTGGGATACAGCGGCATTAAGGAACACACCCCTGAGGAACGATGGTTTCCATCCATTCTTAATGTTGTCATTTTTACTTCTTGCAGTGCTTCAGATTTCACTTCTCGCCATGTCACTTCCAATGGCGGATTCTTGTTTCAGGAGGTTTAATAAGAAGCCATCCAAAAATTACTCTACTGAACCTTTGTTCCTTGAAAATTCATGACTAGGATTGCCTCCTGAAGCAGGATCCTTGAACTGAGAAAAGGTCAACTGATTTTACTGTTGGTGATTTTGTTTGATCTTCGATGGCGTTCCCCTCTGGAACAATCCAGTGGTTTGGAAAGTTCATTCTTCAAAAAGGTCCTATAATATATCTTTGGCCATCATGACAGCTCCGTCAGCGATTCAAGGCAGGAAAAGGACAAACCTGTGAGACAGAAAAGAAAATTGATGTTATAGTAATTGCAATTTGGGCGGAGTCTGGAAATGTTTTCCACTTTATACTTTTGAAGGTCTGCTGGGGGAAGTGAGTTAGGGTTTACAGTGACAGTTTTTTTTTAACAATAACTTTTGTTTTCCTATATTTTTGTAGCTTTATAAAAAAAAATCTAAAAGAGATTTATAAAAAAATGTATGTTCTATCATTTTTGTTTAGTCCCAAAAGCTTGCCATATGTGTGCCATCGGGACTATGGGCCAAATGCGTTCCAATTTGCGGACAATAAATAAAGAAAAACATCAAAATTTCTGTAATGCCACCTTTCTGTTTTTCCTGCCTCTCTTGCACCTCTGTGTGTTCTGAGCCATAAAACCCATAATGTGTTGGTTTTGTTGGGATTAGAGCTGGAAGAAACTGTTTTCTATCAGCAATTCTTGTGTTCAGCAAGCATTCTAACAATGTGCTGTGAGCTGGAGAGTGATGGCAGAACAATGAAAAGAGGACAGGAAACCAGGTGTGTGGAAAATGGGAAGGAGAGAGAGACAGACAGCGAGAGAGAGAGAGAGAGAGAGAGAGAGAGAGAGAGAGAGAGAGAGAGGAAAGCAAGAGAGAGAGGTCATTGTTCATCACACACCGGACCCAAAGCATCTGTCTGCCTTTCGTCCGACTGATGGAGCGGCCCTAACATCAGCCAGCTGATTAATTGCATGAGGGAGCACTAATTGGATAAAAGTATTAATCAATTAATTCTATCCAATGAGGCAACAACCCCCTAATACTTCAGACAAACATTGGAAAGTAGCAAGGCAAGGGGTGGATACGGTCCTCGGCTGTTGTGTGAAACATGCACAGAGGTTAGACGGAGAGGCAGAGCTGATGGAGTAGAGATGGGGGGGGGGCTTTTAGCGGAGAGGGGTAAATGAGGAAGACAAAATATAAGAATGAAAGCGAAATTAAATAATGAGTGCAAGACTAAAAGGGTGGAAGCAGGCTGACAGGGTTGCATTGTGTTGTGTATGGCTGTGGGTGTGATTAATGGTCTCTTTGAAACATTCGGAACAAAAGCCAGATGACAAAACAAAAAAAAAAAAAGAGAGAAACAATAACATTTAGTATGTCTCTGGCCTTACAACCCCAAGAAAGGAAGATTGCAACACAAGTCGAAGAAAAGCTCCTCAGGCCAGCCGGTGGTTTAACCTATTGTATTTCTGCTGGCTGGGAGAGGACTTCTAATCTCACTCTCCCCCTGCCCGGTAGCGTACTTGGAGCTTCCGGAAATAATTCCTTCTCAGACTGTTGGTCAAGGCAATGTCCGTGGTATTGGAAACCAACTGCTCTGGGGGTGTCCAATCTCCAGCGCAAACAGTTCAAGAGCGACTCGAGCAGCTTAGACCTCTTCGTTCACGTGGTACAGAGTTAGTGTTCTTAATGGAGGAACTATGTGGGGATTTCCACATATAGTACATCAGGGATTTTATCGTACATACACGGCGTATTCGGCTGTGCGATGCAGGGAATCTGCAGCAACCGCGTACGATGTTGTACCTTTGCTTCTCTACTGTAATATAAAAGCCAGATCCAAACAATTGTGTGTTAAAAAAACATGGCATTCTGCTCCGGTGTGGCTAAAAAAAACAAATTAAAGAAGAGCCTGAGATATCTTTATTTTGTTTAATTTATCTTTAGATGCTAATATGGCTCTAAAAACACTGGATTCGTCAGGCCCATGGTTTAAATTAAATCTTTCATTAGACCCTCTTTCTAATTAGACCACCCACGTCTTTCAAACATTGTAACCCAGCTTGTAACCCAGGCTTTCCATTAACTAAAATTAAAAGTAATTAAAAGTATTAAGTAGTATAAAGTAAAAGTTAAAAGTATTCTCCAGATCAACAGGACATAAGCCTGATTACATAATTAGCATTATTTTTAACTCTTTTCACATGTTATATAGGACTAACCAAAACTAACAAATGGACCTCTTCCTCTGTTGCTCCTCTTGATTTTTCTTATTTTTTTTTTTCCTAGTTAAAAAATTATTTTTCTTATTCAAGGCTCAAAGGACAAAAGGGTGTTGTATGCTGTGCAGATTGTAAAGCCCCTTGAGGTATATTGTGATTTGTGATATTGGACCAAATACATCAAAACTTACTTGACTTAACTTGACTTGGTGGGATGGCCGTTTTTTTATTGTATCAGCTGCAAAACCTTTGTACCACTGTTATCAACAGTCGTATGTCACAAACATGCACACCATTAACAAGACCTTATAACCACCTTATAACATCCCATTATGTTTGTGGTCAACAAATCAATGATGAGTCCACCAGCAGCCCTTGAAGGCAGAAAATGGCTGCTCTGACCCCATTCCCCATACATGTTCCTTCAGGACTAGACACAACATTGAACTCCATAGAGACAACTCAGCAGTCAAAGATAACTTTGTCTTTCAACTCAGTTAGACTCTCCCCTTTGTGCCCTGGACTGATTGGCAGGGCAGACCAACACCAGTGGTGCACTGTGTGGCTCAGCACTGAGCATGCTGCTGCCTGCATCCACTAACAGAAAGAATGTGCTTGTTGGCACTGATAGTCCCATTTTCCAGCATTCTCTTCTTATGGAGCTCTGCTCTGACAGCAGTGAGACAGAATGTGACTGTGCTCTTCTAACTCTGCCCTGTGCTCCTTTCTAAGATCCACCACTTGCCCCTGCAGAGGATGATGGCCAATCCATGCTGCCTGGCAGTGTAGATGACACATTATTATCATTCTCTGCTGAGGCAGAACTGTGTCCCTCTGCAGCCAGGCCACCCCTATTGTGATGATAAAGAGCAAGTTCTAACATTTCTGTGTCTAAGCTCCACACTTGCTGTAAACCAAGGTTGTGGCTGACTGCGAAAGTCACAAACAGACCCTCCTACTGTAATATCGCTTGTCGCATATCATCTGCCAAATAGAGTTGCAACAAAGATGCAAAGAACCCTGGGGTTAGTAATCTTTTGTAGATATAAACATTGTCCAGCTCCTCCATCTGCTCAGGTAGGAGGAATGACTGGGCCAGAGTGTGTGCCTCTTGCCGTGATCTCCCTCAGCAGAGCAGTAGTTGTTCTTTGGTTGAGCAGCTATTGATAGTAGCATTGGAACATTCAGCTCAGCAGGTTTGAGGATTTATTTCATAATGCAATGCAGCATCAGGCCACACACTGTACAGGCCAATCAACTACATGCAGATTCCAAGTAGATGACCTTTTGTGTGGCACTGTGCTAATTCCACCGTTTCCTTTGCAATCATCAAGATGGATTATTAAATCTAATGCTGCCTTCATAGCTTTCCAGAGATGTAAAATATTGCCTCTTAGCGATGTATACTGTTGTACAGAGTCTGAGATTCTGTCAGGCTGTCATTTTTCTCACCTGTGGCAACATGCCACTGCAGCACCTTGTGCGATTTTTACACAGCGCTTCCACTAAATGCTTCACAACATCATGTAGGAGTAAACTACAACACAAATTCAAATTAAAGGTTTGTATTTTATTATGAAAAATTAATCACATATACCTTTACTGAGATAAAAAGGAGTTCTTGCTACACTTTGAATGACAGTTGATCAAAGAAAAAATGAAAGAAAACTCATCTTAAGCTTGGCTAAAATTGATCAAAAAATATTTCTTTTCAAGTTTCCAATTAGATATGTTTGAGCTGTGGAGTGATAACTTCAAAGAAATAAAAAATATACAGTTTATTCCTCTGTGCCTCAAAGGCAAAAAGCATTGGGAGGATAGAATTAATTTGTTTTTGCCTATCTACACTTTCCCTGTCCCCTTACAGTAGATGACTTAACAGTGCGTCAGGCAGTTTAAATGTGTCTAATTAGAGAGCATTTGTATCAAATATTTTTCTGCATGCACCAGTGGCCCAGAAGTTGCTTTGCAAACTGAAACATTTGCTGAGCGCCAACTGCTTGGTATCTAGAAACAAAATCCACACTCCTTCAATGAATCTCCTTCTGTTCTGCCTCCCCACTTAGGGAATTTCATTAAGTGTGTACACATTTACTCATAATTAGGTCTAAAAGTAGGAAACTCTAATGAGTTAGAGGGCGAGACAGAGGCAGAGAAAGAGAGATTATGTTAGTGTGCTCTGGTCTGACTCAAACTTGGCCATCACAGCAATGGAGTCAGAAGCCATCGCTGAGGGAGGCAAATTAGTAGCATGTCAATTACTGCCCTTTGTTCCCCAATAGTGGCTGGCAAAACCTGTTGTTGATGATAGAAATATGGCTGTCTCTCCCCGTGTATCTCTTTTTCCTCTGTCTCTTTCCACTCCCTCCTCTACTCATTCTCCAATCCAAAGCTATTGGCAAGCGCTGTGCAGCCATACGTGACCTATTAGAGTGCTGGATTGATTCTAGGGCATGGCTGCAGCCTCTCATCAGTGGGCATGCCCAGAGCAGGCCCTTTGACAGCTGGCAGTGGACAGACGACAGCCAGGCAAGACTGATCACTGCGAACTGATAGGCATGGGGCCAATGGCCAATGGCGGACAGCCCTCTCTGTCTCTCTGACGCACATTCTCGCACACTCACAGACACTCACAGACATGCAAAAACACAATGTAGCAGTGTTTGTGTGTGTGTGTGTGTACGATGTGTGTGCAATGCTTTTAACCAGGGACATGGAAAGTACATTGCCATAATGGGTTAAATCAGTGTCCTTTTGCGCTCTATGCTGCTCTGACCAATAATATTAATAATCAAACAATAATTAAAATAACAAATAATAAATAATATATAATATAATATATATATAATATAATATAATATAATATAATATAATATAATATAATATATAATATAATATAATATAATATAATATAATATAATATAATATAATATAATATAATAGTAACAGAAGTAATAGTTGTAACTACTTCTACCAGTAGTAGTAGAAGTAGTTTTAATGAATAAAAATAAAAATAAAAACCATTAAAATGAGCAGTATAATGATATTATGTTATCATTATCGTTGCCAGAGAGTCTGCCAAGCTCCTGCTAAGCCCACAATTATCTTATTGTCAAAGTGCAACATGATGTAAAGTATGCTGTTGTTGTTTATCATTATGCTCGTGATTTACCACGCAGTTATGTCTGGCTTAGATGTTTGCCTGTTGTGTTCTTAATTGGCCCAAATTAATAACCACCTGACGGCGGCCATATGTGTGTGGTCTTTGTGTGTAGGAACCGTCACCCTGTAATGCATACAGATGTGACAAGACGAGTGACGAGTCATTGTTTACATACTGTTGACGAGCAGTTTCATCACATTGCACTGGATATCTGGGGGCTTTGAGTTGCTTAACGCTGTGATGGGCTAACTGTTGATTGTATTGATTGATCTATTGATTGAGCTGTAATAAGCTAATTGTTAACTATGGTCAGGTAAGGTTAACGTAGCTTTGCATTAACTTCATATGTATTAGCCTCATAATGACTTTTTCCCATTGTTTATCGTGATAGTGCCCTCAAGAGCATGATGCTCTCTGCAAAACTGGTTCCAAAGCAAACAGGTGAATTATGACTAAAATATTTACTAATAAACATTTTTACACGCTGTATCTCAAATACACATTTTTGTCTGTCTCTCTCTTCGGTTCAGATTGGAAGTAAGCATGGTCTTATGATCTGAGAAACTACTATTATCTATAACATGGTTTACGTTATTGCGTATTTTAATGTTATGCATGTTTTATTGATGGTGTAACTGGGCAATGTGACTTTGTAGTAGTGAATTAAATATTTTCTTCTGCACTTGAAACGCACAGCTGATAAGTTGCTGAAGATTGGGAATAGTAAACAATGGAGGGGGAAGGGTAGAGTACATGAAAGTGCATTCTTTTATGTGGGAAAAGAAATTACCCATATTCTGGAAAGCTTATATCTAAAGAAATTTTACTAATGTATTCAATAAATAAATAAACAGAAAATGCAGCACACAATAGAAAATATTTGAACGACTGAAAAAGAAATAAAAGGAACCTCTAGCAAATTTAATCCATTGGTGTAATTTTTCAGGAGCTGTCACAGAGTTCAGTATTAAGTATTGTTGAAATGTGCCAGGATGAGGTTGACACGCCAGCTGATTGGTCAGTGACTTATTTGGGTTTATCTCCAAAACAAGTCTTTGGTCACTTTTTTTTTCTCCCGCACTGTGAAAGCTCGTTATCTTTGCCTCTCTGCTCCGCCATTAGCCCGCTCTCCTCTCTATTGTGCCTTCCCTGACCAATCAGATTAGATGCCACTTCAGAGAGTTGTGTGGAGTGCATATGAGTACTGTGAATTACTGAGTGAGAAAAAATATAGTACCGCTCCTTTTTTTTTTTTTCTTTTAAACAGAAACACCTTTTAACTTGGGTTGATGAAATGATGAATCAGCCTCGGCAAGGATTTCAACAATTTGTCAGTGACGTCAGAGTAAAGCTGGCTCGTTTCTAAAGCACTGACAATTATTGCAAACACAGACTCCACGGGCCGCGCCAAAAGCTAGCAAAGCAGGTAGATGGCAACAAATCATCAGATCCCTTAATGTACTGGCACGACAGATGAGAAGGGAGCGCCGCATGCATTGTGCAATCCTTATCTTGTTTTTCACCCATGTTACTGAGTTACAAAGAAAGTTTAATTAGTGCGTTCCAGGGCTTATATATAAAATGCAACGAGGGACCTGACTGAGGTGTTACAGCAATTAATAGCCATGAAATCCCCTTTCATGAAAAGGGGGATGCTAAAACATTAATACAGAAAGCTTTAAAACAGAGTCGAAGGGCATGTGAGGATGAATATTTTCAAACTACCCATTATATCAATTTACTGCTTTGGATGACATGTGTAATGTCATTCAGGTATAACGAGATTCAGGTTCTCAAGGCTGTAAAGCTTAGTATAGCTATGTTGTCGCATCTCCACGTGTCTACTGAGTTTCACTGGCAAGCAAGTGAACAAATTTTCAATCAGTATTCCAACAAAAGCATGGGGTGCTCCCCATCAGAAGAAGGCACAGGTCTGAGTTCTAACATGACAGTCACTAACAGCTTAGCTGGGTCGGTCCAAGAGTACAGTGAGACTGCGAATTATAGCCTCAGACGACATTTTGAACCATGCAATGTTTTTGAGGCAGGGAAATATAAAATTCCTCATAGGACTGGAATTGCGCATTAGCGGAAAATGTCATGCTTTAATTCACAATTCATGTTTTCACAGACATTAGTGTGTGTTGGAGATGGTTAAAAGTGCAGCGTCCTCCTGCTGGGCTGAAACTTTTTTACTTCCTGGGAAGCTGGTATAATGAAAAAAAAAACAAAAAAACAAAAAAACTGAATGCATGCAAAGGCACATACACACAAACACTTTGAAACTCACTCGCATGCTAAGAGAGCACATGCACACACACACACACACACACACACACACACAAAACAACAGTTTTTCACCCAAATGTATGCACAGACAATGCATGCAAACTTGACTATAAACATTTGATTTTCGATTTGTATGCAAGCATGTGCACCGCCCACATGCAAGGGCACGCTCTCCACGCTCATCCATCCTTCCATTAGTTCTCCTCCTCACTCTTCATCTCTCACCTTCCCTCACCATCTCACTCTATATTCCACGCACCTCTTTGCCTTCTCTGTCTTTGTCTCTGTCTGTCTCTGTGTCTAACTCACTGTCAACAAGTTCTAAAACCTTCTGCTTTTCAGTTCTCCGCGCTCTCCTCTTTCTCTCTGTCACTTTGTTTTTTTTTTTTGAGGTTCTACTTACTTTTTTCCTCCGTCACCCTGCCCTTACACCGTTTCTATCATCCCTTCTGCTGTCTGCCCATCCACACCATCTTTCTCACTCATTTCTCCATTGCACCCCACTGTCACTTTTATTTGTTCTTTTATTGCCTTTTTTTTCCACCTGTTGTCTGCTTAACAGTCTCAGCATCGCTCCTTCTGCAAGTTTATCTGTTTGTCTTGTTTCTCTAACAGCTTTTTTTTATCTCTTTCACTCCTTAATTTTTTTTTCAGTTCCCCCTTTATTACTTAAAAACACATTTTCTCAGGTCAGTGACATTTGTTGCTATCATGTTGGAGTTAATGATTGTTAATGAACGCTCAAATGTGCCAATTTTCATTACCCCCGCCCCCCTTTGTGTTTTCTGCACTTTCTTACACATATGCATGCACATACGTTTCTCTGTGCACCCACACACACCCAAACATGTGATGTGACAACTCAGTTTCGCCTGGTATCATTAGGGAATATCGCTGCATCTCCCTCTAATAACAACTTCTCATTTCAGGTGCCACGGCGACAAAAAGCCACGGCACAAGTGATTACTATCTGAGGGAAGGAGTTTATATTTGGAAGTTAATAGCCTGAGGTTAACACATGGCCACATTCACTCCCCCCAGGCTCACTCGCTCGCCTCTGTATATCTCTGCACTGGGATTGATGTGTGCACTGATTTTGCATTTACTCAAAACTGTCCCTCGCACACACACGAGCGTGCAGAGCTTAACACACACACACACACACACACACACACACACACACAGACTGTAGATAGCGAGACAGACCCGGCTCCATCTTCCATTGCCAGAATCTCCCCATCAGATGGATGAAAGCTGCCATCAAAGCCGGGCCCAGGAGGAGTTCAGACAGTCTGCTTATTCGAGTGAACCCGACACCAGAGTCCAATCCCCTCCGCCATGCTTATTAAATAGCCTATTTTGTCATTTCCAATCCCAATTTGTCACAGTCACTTGGCTCAGCAGCTCTGGGCCATGTCACAGAGCAGTGAAAATACAAAAAAAAAAGAACCAGAGGTACAGCAGAAAACATGTCTGTTGCTGTAAAATGTTTATGTAGCAATGATAAAGTTTTAATGGCCCATGTTGCCAGACTGACAAAATAGAAAAAAAATAAATAAAAGGAAACGGAAAAAACAGTTTGCTTTGGAGTACAGTAGGGTCGCCATGAAAACAAGATTGCTAGCTTGTGGAAGTTGTGTAAATATTAAGAAACGGGCAGAAATGATGAGGCAAACATTCAGTTACATCAAACATGTCTGCAATCTGTACACAGTTGTCTTAGCTATTCCTGACTGCACTGTCTTGGTGACTTTTTTTTTTTTCTTTTTTTTTAATTTATTAATAAATGCTTCAAAGTTATCTTTTATATTGTACAGTGCATATTATATCAGGATTTGTTGGATAAAGCAATATCACATCCAAAGTGCAATCATATGTGAACAATAAAATAAAATTGGCCAATGCAAAGCTGATGCAAATCATCCACAGCTTCAAAGCTCAATGCAGCTCTCGGGCCATAATTGTCCAAAATTCAATTCCAGCTGACCGCAACACGTAATCCTCCATTCAAACCGCTTCTGCACAAGCACCTAACACATTTCATCCATCCAAATTAATCAATCCCACTGTAGTTTCAAAAGGATGCAGACTTCCTTCCTCTTTGGCTGCCAAACATCCTGTACTCCGGCAGCATGCTAGTTGGACCTTGCTATTGTTTGGGTCTCTCTCTCTCTCTCTTTCTTGCTCTCTCTCTCCCCAACTGGACTCTATATTCTGAATCCAAAACCCCATGTTGTATTGGCAAGTCAATGATATGCAGCCGAGCGTGAGTGGGGAGAACAAAATCTGCATTGACACAGGGAACTGTCTAGAGAATGGGTGCTGCCTTGCATTAGGCTGCTGTGTTTGCTTATGGGTTATAATGAGAGGTGACATATTGTCAGTGCCTTGCTAAAGCTGGTCTCCTAATTACACTAATTGCTGCTTTTCCACCCCCGTCCCTCCCTCCCTCCCTTTCTCTTCAAATCTCACGCCCCCCCCCTCCACCCCACATCTCCTCCTCCCTTGTTCCCTTTCTCCTATGCCAATACTGCTGCTACTCTTCAAAACTCAAAGCTTCCACCCACATACCAAGATGTGCCTGCACCCACTCTCTTTTCTATCGCTCTCTCTTTACATCCATTAATGTTTCTTAAATTTCTTTTTCACAAACTACCCGCGTTCTGTTCCTTACTCTCTGCTGTCTCTCCGCCTCTGCCTGTCTGTCTTAGACGGTCTGTCGCTCTCTTTGCTCTCCCAGTTGGGCTGGCCTTCGTGCCTTTACATGCCACAGTGTCCACTACTGCTGCACAGGCCCCCATGCCTGGCCTGCCAGCTGCACAATTACTAAATCGCTCATCTCACGGGTGGCTGGCGCTCTGTATCCCCAGCTTTGGCCAGGGGGAGCAAGAGAGAGAGAGGAGACTTAGAGAGATGAGAGAGAGAGAGAGAGAGAGAGAGAGAGAGAGAGAGAGGGGGGGGAGACTCAGAGAGATGGAGAGAGAGAGAGAGAGAGAGACATATGAATGAAACAACAAAATAAAAGGGCAGTGCAGTGGGATCTGAAGGGGTGGACCTGACTAAGAGCCTGAGCCAAAGTCCTGCTCTTCTGTGACTCTGTGTGTGTGCATGCATGTGTGCAGAGCAAATAGGTGTGTGCATTCACACATACATGTAGGTGCATGTGTGTGCCTCTGTGAAAGACAGGTGATGGCCAAGGTAGTTGACAGCTGTCAGTGCACATGGGCCCCGGATGGTAGAAGAGCGCTGGTGTCTGTCAACACACTGCTCTGACTCTGCCCTTAGCTTCAGGCAGACTATACTTTGGATGCTCCCAGGACAACCTGAGACCACTGGTGCCTTTCAGAGCTGCTTCCAGCCGATGCAAATGCGAAAGTAAGCCAGTTAGATGGACTGCCATAATGTCATCAAGTTGAGTATCTTGCAGAACAAGTATGACAGGTTTCTTTACTCCCCCTATGAAAGGGAGCTTGATGCATCGTGGATCAAGAGACTAGTCTGGGGCAGAGATGAGCATTTTAGAGCAGCAGAGTTGTACGCTGTTGCACACTACCCTTAGGTGCACTTGGCATGGAGTCCTGTTAACATCTGCCTATAAACGGGTATACTGTGCCATGGGCACTGGTGTTCTGTGCAACCTGTTCTGCTGTGTAGAGCTGTCATACTGGAAAGACCCTACAAAGACTATTTCTCTCTCTCTCTCTCTCTCTCTCTGCCGCAAGAACATGGACAGGCAATTTGCTAAACAAGTATTTTAAACTATATTTGTATAAAAATATAAAAACAGACATGCAGGTATGGAGGGCAAATTCAGCATTGCACACTATGTCATCAAGTTGCTCTTTTTCCCCAATTTGTCACCGTTCATCCCTTCTCTAAGCAATATCAGTGTCACCTGCACATGATGACCGATTCACAGTGTACTAAAGAGCCAAAGGGGGAAAACTGGGGGAGGGTGAGGGCTTTGTGGAAGCTGTGACTTTTCTAAGGGAGGAAGTGAAAGCACTAAGTTCCTAGATGATTAGAAAGCAGGCTTTTGGGAAACCTCCATCCGTCTCCTGTACCTCTACAGTATGACAGTAGACAAACCCAGGCCAACCATAAAACTTTACATGATAAAGAGTTCAGGATTCTAATAAAAAGAACCTGATTTTTGTGAGACTCATGCAGAGGCCGACTGTCCCCAGAGCTTCACCCTGCACCGTGCCGATCTGACTGCAAGATACTAGTTGCTCTGTTGTTGTATTTGCTGGAAATTATTTAAGTGAAGGAAAGCTTAGCAGAATATTAAATTGTGGCCCTGGCGCACAACCAAGCAGAACTGACTTAATAGGTAATATTACACCACTCACAGAGAAAATTATAACACCTAGAACTTGAATGCATGAACTTGAGCCCTTTGGCAAAAAAAAAAAATACCATATATATATATATATATATATATATATATATATATATATATATATATATATATATATATATATATATATAGTCTTTATTTTAACTACAGAATTATGTATTTTATCGGATGAATACAAAAGCAAGCAAGCAATAAGTGGTGAAAATGGAGAGAGTAAATGCAGACAAAGGTTAAATTGCAACTAAATAAATGCAAATCAGAGCTCCAAATTCATTGACCACAAGTGTTTTAACTCTTGACTAAATGTCATTAAATTTTCATAGCTAACTGCAAATTAATAGATGTTTAAAACAGTAATAGTGAACTTACAGTGAATATCTAATTAAAACCCAACCATATATGAATAAGTCTACATTTCTGTACCTTTCAGCATTTACTATAACACTTCCCAAAGTAGAACTGAAAGAACTCAGCTAACAACAGAATGGTATTCCTGAAGAACAAAAGTCATCATTGTATTGATTTTAGCCTTTGTCTTTACACTGTCTTGGCATTTGAACCTCATCTTATTTAAGCTTCTGTATGTTTTACATATTTGTTTAACATTGAAACATGAATTCAGGTTGGAATGAAAAATACTGATAGAAGAAAAACAAGACAGTTAATTATGGTTTGCCAAGCATATCGTGTTTTGACACTTAAATGAATGCTTGCTCTGTGTACTGAACTCGCGAGAGTGAAAAGATATCAGTAAGAGCCTGATATATATTTATAAAACAAAGGTCTCATGATATAAAATCATTGGCATTCTACATTTTTTCTATAACAAAATTACTGTATGTTGCTGATGTTTTGTTTTAATTAATGAAATAAAAATCTTGTTCTGGAGTAATCTCTTAATCCATCTCATAATTTCTGTTTATCCCTCACCTTTTCTGTCTCTTGTATATACGTCTGTAAGAGTGTGTGTGTTTTTGCGTGTGTGTTTACTCTCTCCCTCACTTTGATCACACTTCAGCTGCTTTGTTCATAATCATGTTACATAAAATCTCTAATATATTCAGAGGAATAAACATTTCAAGAGGACTTCAGAGGCAGCAATGTGTTGATTTTACTTTCCCCTTCATCGCTGCGTGCGAATCCAGAGAATATGTACGCGTCAAGAGCCAAACTCAAACCTCAAAGTGGGAAGCAAATATATACAAAGTAAAAAAACACAAGGCAAACACAGTCTGTTGTGTTCTGAGGTGTCCTCTTCTAGTGTGATTAAAGTGATCGTATGTACCAGAAATGTATGCGTAGAAGTCATCACAGCCAATTATTAAATTATAATTGACTGCATACATTATAATTATCTGTGAAGAGACAATTTGAGACCTAAACTCTTGTCTCTGATAAAGCAAAAAAAAAACACTTTTTTTTTTTACCTATTATCACCAACACAATGCAGTTTCTTTTTCACCCCCCCAATCCCCCAGTCCTCCCTTCATCCCCCCATAATATAGCTCTACTTTTCTTCTGAGTGTAGTTCATTTTTTCCTGCTGGAATGCTTTCACTAGGTGGCCATACATCCTGACTCTGTGTGCTGTGTAGCGCACTCAGCCATACGATTCCCATTAGGCCAGATTGTGGTCTGAAAAGACCAAACCTGAATGTGTGTTTCTTCTCACGCCCCACAACTCTGTGATGGTTGAGTGTGTGTGTGTGTGTGTATAGGTGTGTTTGTGTGTGTGTGTGTGTGTGTGTGTATTTGCGGTTGTGAAATTGTGTGTGAAGGCCTCCCCAAATGCCTCTCTTTCCAAGTCCCGGCTGCAGGACAACCCAAGCAAACGCTGGATGATCGTTATAGTAAAAAAAAAAAATAAATAAATAAAAAACCCTCAAAATACCAGCCGAGAAGAAATATGGGCACACTGCGGAGAATGACTGTTGCCAGTTTGGGCTCTGGCCACACATACAGAAAGCCCCCCCCAACCCCCTCAAACAGACACACACATATAAACTCACACGCTGTTCATGAGACATGACATGACATCCGCGTTGCGTTCGGAGCACACAATAGGAAATGACACACTTGTTTTCACATTAAGGGAGATGAACATGTTATTTGCGGAAAGGTCAAGCCTCCAAGCCCGGGGACAGGTTGTATAACTGCAGTAATTATTATGTAGCTACGCAGGAATTAGAGGGGACTTCATGTCAAATGTCAACATCCAGGATGCAGGCTGTTTGAATCCTCACACACGCGGTTGGCAAATGTCAGTGTTGAGGAAGTTACTTGAGAAAAGTAATGAATCAGACCAATTTTTGCCTGTCATTTGTGTCTTGTTCAGAATGCATCTGAAAGACTGTTCGCTGATTTGATGCTGTGGGTTCGTCTATCTGACCTGTATTAATGTTGTTGATAAAACGGTTTTAAATAATAAAAAATATATATAAATATAAATTAAAAAATATAACATAACATTGAATGTCCTTGCTTATTAAATGCTTGCATGCTTCTCTGTGAGCGTTCAAAAAAGCAGTGTGTAGGCATTTCTCTTTTTTTCCCCTTGTGCATAACTGTTGAACGTCAACATGACAGCAACCTGTGAAACATTTGTGAAGGTGCACACACCTCTTGAACAAAATAGCTTTACTTGACAGAGGTTGACAAGGGTACTTTGATACAGGGTTGACTTCAGTTTTTACTAACAAAATTCTGCTGAGATTTGTAATACGCCAACAGAATTTTCATCAGGACAGTAACTGTCAGGTAATTAAAAAAAAAACAAAACAAAACATAATGCATTAGACTTCAGTTATCAGTTATTATGTTATTATCTAATTAACTGTAAGCTTGTGTTTAAAATCATGGATTCTATATCACTGTCAGATAAAGGATAAGCTTTTCTTTTCACAGTGGTTAATCACAAAAACCTTCAGCGCCTGCTCAGCATTAGCACTGTAGCAACCATCACATACTTTCTTTAAGATTTTAAGAACATGGAATTGGAGGATTTTCACATAAATCTCTGTTTAGATTTTGCAAAAGGCCAAGAAAAACAAGACAATTAGCACAGTTCTGCTTAGAGCAATCGTAGTGGATGCACCTGCAAACCATGCTTGCAAGGGAATTTCAATGCAATTGGGCGCATCCCAAGGAGATGCAGCCTAAGCTATTTTGGAGAACTGGAAGCAATGAATATAGAGCACACAGAATCAGCCAACGGCGACTGATTTCACATAATAGCCACTTCACAGGACACACCTCCTCATCAACTCGGCGAGAGCCTTTTCCAAAATCAATAGTTGGCTGAACATTCGCTTCTTCATAGTTTTGCACACATGAACACAAATGCCTCTCCCTCTCTCTTTTTGTCTCTCTACCGCAAACACGGACACAAATGCACAAAAAGGCATGCACGCACACACATGTAGACACTAATACTTGTGTCTAAGGTGTGTTAAGGGTGCGTATCTAAAAACACGCCTTTAAAAGTGTCCTGAATTTAATAACAGCTTTTCTGAAGCCCCATAAATGTTTTAAGTTGTTCCCCAATTTCTAACAACTCTCAGAGGAAATGATGAGATCTATGAAAAGATTTAAGGACAAGCGTCAAGGCACACAGGAAGAAACTCGCTAGTTATCCGCCTAGTCGTAGATAAACAGAGCAAACGTTCTTGGATAAATACATAGATCACACCCCAAAACTGAACTCAGCTGGAGAGGGTCATTACGGCTGCCATTTGTTTTCTGGAGCAAACCTCTTCTGGGTTAGAGGAAGCAGAGTTGACAGTTTATGGGGCGAGAAGTCAAATAAAACAAATTGCCTCAGTTTCAGATACAAGAGAATTTTCTCTCCATGCTCAGCAGCAAAACAAATGAGATGGCATGGAGAAGGTTTCTTTCTTTTCAGCTTAATAATACACTTGTTCGCACTGGAAATGACTGGGCACTGCAGATGGCATTTAAATCAGGCATTTAAGCTGCGTGTATGGCGAGAAGTAATTCATTAAAAAGGAGATACATGATGGAAAATACTAATAATGGAACAGTATATGACCATCAACCTCTGGGGTAATTCACAGATACATAAAACGACAGAGAAACATACAGGATGACATGCATAGGCGCCTGAGTAATGGAGCAAGTGGAGTAAATGCGTCCCTATTATTAAATTACGGGGTGCAAAGTTCTGGTTTTGCTTGCCCACTTTTTGTCTGAGAAAGCGTATGGTCATTTTACCCACAAAAACAAGTAACAAGTAATAAAAGAATCACACATTTATGAGTTGGCTCAGTCGAATCCACGGCAAGTCTCCACAGCATGCTTTGGCTGTCAATTTACAAAGGTGATAAACATGCCAAAAATAGAACACAGGATAAGGCTAGCATATTTAAATGAACCTGCTTGGCCCACTGACGTCAGCCAAACTAAATTAGCTCAGTTAACTAAAAGTAGGATTGTAGAAATGCTGAACCGATTTGCAAGATGGGACCCTTGCAAAGAAGCTGGATCAAAATCAGCTCTTTTAAGTGTAACGTTATTAATATTTTGCATTAGCCATGTTGGTTTTATTATTTGGGATGTAGTGGAGGGTGAACGCAGTATGTTCACCTTTTTTTAAACATAGGGTTTACCAACCTTTTGAGTTTGTCGTTATCTAACATCGGACAGTTTAGCCAGCGAGCACTGATAGTTTACCCACTTTTATTTTACAAACAGCAGACCCACAACAACAGACTAAACTCGAATAGTGTTTCTCAAACCTCTATTAGACCACATGCCCCTTGTCCAGCATGTTTTCCACCCAACCCTGCTTCACCACAACAGGCTCAAAATCAGTGCGACACCAGTTTTTTTGCTGAGGCTGTTTCTCAGGTGGAGCAGGGTTGGATCAGATGTTAAACATTTTGGACAGGGGTTAGGAGGAGCGGTTTGGGGAACACTGACCCAGAAGAACAGTGGTGGAAGTTAGCAGGCCAAAGTTATGAGGCCCTTGATTTCTATTGCAGACAGGCAACATAGTGGTGAACAACAGTCATAATCCCACATCAAATGACATGACAACCAAGAAAGGAGAAGATGCAAAGCAGCCAACCTTATCAAGGGAATCAAAATATTATCCTAAAGTTAGTAACAGTTGAACTCTGAAGAGATGCTAGTGAAAATTGCATTATTAATTCAGGCTTTTGCTGGTAATTCAATCCAACATCAGGGAGCAAACAGAGTCTGATTGGTGAGGTTGACATGCCTGAAGTTTGTTTGAACCACCCTGCTAATTATGTATCTTTCCAAATTTGCTCCCCCATTTTAAAACATAACCAGGCGCCCCATGGTGACTGTACTGCAAATCAACTGATTATACCTTTCTGGCTTGTCAGTTCATTGCCAGTAAATAAGGATGCAACTGTTCACTTCTGTCTGCGAGAAGCCTTTGTTTTCATGAGAGGATTAAAGAGCTCTTAATTTCAATGGTAAGAAACTCAACAGCGTCATGCTTTGATGTGCAGTTCGGGTATTTAGGTAGGCATCAACATTATTTATATATATATTTTTTTCTAACTTCAGATGAATACAAATCCTCATTCTGTACATAATCAACAAATAAAGGAGAGATTAATTTAATAAACCCTCAAGTGCAGCAGGTTAGTCTGCCTTTTTGTCTAACAAAAGAGAGAATTTCTGTTTCAGCTGTCTTCTCTGAGTCATCCTAAAACCATTTTTTGTTCCCCATGCATATCTACTAGCAAAGTAATTCTGCTGCCTGGGCGTATTTTCTCTGTCAGACACTGCCCACTGTATGATTGACAGACTCATTACCCTATCCCCATTACGATATTGCCTAATCAATCTATTCATTGTGTTCTGCTCGAGGCAGAAAAGGCAATCTTTTGCATGAAAATGACCACACCAGCGCAGGAAGGACGAGGGGAGTGGATGAGTGTTAGGGTTCAATTTGCGGCTGAGCAAAGTAGTGGCGTTTACTGGCGAACTGATCAATATTAATGTCAGGATGAGCTCCCCGTAACTTCCCCTCTCCGTCTAACCCAAGCTGGGCACTACAGCGAGTGGCCAAGAGAGCAGTAATGGTGATATTATACAAAATGGATGAAGTATCTATAGATAGATACTATATAGAGGTAATCATATGAGCTCTGCAAAGAAAAGAAAAAAAAATCACCAAAGACCTTTTGGAGCCTTTCTCTTGATCCTCAAGTACCTGGCCAGCGAACAGCACCAATATTGAACTACAGGATCAAAAAGGAGAAGTTCACCAAGAAAATGACAGCTGCCCACGTGTGCCACAATGCCTTTGCACTCCACTGTGAGGTAAATCATACCTTTTGAAGTCGGCTCACTGACTCCCCGCTGAGGTTGCCATGCGGCTATCAACACACTATTGGGAGAGTGAGTTCCCAGCATTATGATCACTATCATTAGGACGGCATTGAAGTTATTATTACCATCATAAAAAGAATAATGTCCATCAGAAGTCAATCAGAATCCCGGCATGTGGCCAGAAGTGGACCGGCAGGAGGAGGGTGGTTGTGTGTGTGGGGAGGGTGGGGGGGTTAAATTCAGCCAAGTTTTCTTTACTTTTTGGACTTCATCAGCAAGGGAAAATACCTCATCTCACTGGTGTGAACAATATGATGCAAACGGAACATTGCACTATAGATTGCAGACATGGGAAATTTAGTTTTTCTTTATCTTTTTAAACTAATGTAGCTCTAAAGTGATAAAAATCACTTGAAATATGAAATGCTCACATATTACTCTGCGGCCTTCAGAAAATCAACCAACTGGACCACCAGGGAGGTATTAGTTGTAGCATGTGTTCTTTTTGTAGAAGAACAAACTGAAGTAAAAATGTGATATGAACAGATAAAGAAGAGGTGCATGACAAGCTACATTAAGGATAAACATTATTTATAAGGGGAGGATAGAAAAGCAAAAAATTCAGTTAGTATACCAGTACACCTGTCTAATTATGAGCTCACAAACAGAAACAAAAATGTAGTGCTATTTGCACACTAATACCCTGAAATTAGTAAAATGTAACAAAATTGAGATTTGAAAATATTGTGAATCAATGTAAAAATGAAGGGTCACTACACTTGCCACTGAATTAGTCATCCACATAAAATCTATTTGAAATGGAGCTTACATATCCAAACCATTTCCCTTCAGATGCAATAATGTGCTAAGGATTTGCTTAACTATTAATTGCTTTGATTACTCAGCCACCAATGGTAGCTGTTTCTCTTAATCCTGGAAGAAAAGAAAAGCTGTACACTGTATAGGAAACAGAGTAAATAAGGAATATGTGATCCCTGTACTGTAAGAAATGTCAACTGCATGCATGAACATCCACAAGAGGCCACAGTATAATGAAATCTGTGATGTTCCAACATTTCAGTCATGACTTCTTCTCATATGTTAACTTGTCATGATTAAATGTTTATATACTGTATTTAAAAAGGCATCTAAGATACAAATCAGGCAACTTAATAAATGTTAAGATGGATAACAATTACAGCTCTACTGACCTTGCCGTGAGCACAATTAGGTAATGAAAAGTACTCTTAGGTACAGTGCATCCCCTTCTTTCTGATGAAGGTCAGGTAAGCTGAAGAAATCCCTTACTAAGCCTCTGGTTTACTTCTAATGGACAGCTTCCGATTGGGAAGAAAACTTTTTTTTTTCCACAGTATAAACACTTATAATCCCAGGCCACTTACTTATAGCACTTCCTTCAGCATTAGCACTAAGTTGAGGCTCATCTTACGTCAGCGTCTCTTTTTGTGACTGTCTGAAAATATAAAATGAGCCCGCATCCACATATAATGGGCACCCAGTATTGTCAAGAAACAGTGTGAAAAATTGGTACCTGCGGCCCGCTTAGTAATAGAACAATTCCAAACAGTTTTTCAAGACTCCCAGCTGTGTTCTTGACACAGAGTGAAATTTCCTATACTGTGCACAAGCAGTTGAGCACACCTCCATACCTTTGCATTTACTGTTGGAGATACTCAGCAGCATATTACCAATATGAGGTCAGCAATTCAGACTTCAATGTGGATTTTTTCTGACCTGGTATATAGAGATGACTCGATGTGGACTCTTTGAACTCGCTGTTCAGTACTTCTGAGAATTTATAAAAAAATACCTGAAACGCTGTGACAACCTGTGATTTAAGCTCGGTGCACGCGTCATGTCCTCGTGAAAGCAAACTGATTAAGACTTCGGTAACCGTCTAAATCGAGCACACTGGCTGCGTCCAGTAAATAAATGCCAGCTTGGCTGGGTGGGTGAACAGACAGACAGGAAAAAAAGAGGGCAAAAATTAAGTGAGAATGAAAATGTGAGGCAGACAGAGATCTTAGGCCTGCAAAGAGTGAGAAGCTAATGAGACTTGAATTAAGAAGTGTGAACTGGAAAAGTATAGGCTGCACCATACTCCCACGTCAAGGAGAGGACAATTATAGTGTGCATTGGTGTCAGCTTTCAAACCCGACTTCCTTTCATTTTTCTTAATTACCGGGCAAATATTCTCTCCTCTTCTGCTTCATTAGCTACTTTGTTGAGCGTTGAGTGATGTCAAAGAGATGATGGAGGGACAGAGCAGCGAAGCGAGAGGGGGGGGTGGGAGGGACGATATCGCCAAGAGCCCTTGTCTTTAGTCTGAGATTAGGTCCCTTAAGAAGGCCTTCTGAGTGCCGACAGCCTCTATAACTCAACCAACAACTCTGACAAGCAAATGACTGTAGATTATGGTTTTGATGGGTGACCCACTCCTGTCTGGCAAGTTAAAGGGATGCTCGGGTGTTATGAATTTTTCGCGGGTTATCTCCCCTCGCCAGGCGCCTCTCCCATTGTGGGAAAAAAATGTCCTTATATCGGTACTTAGCCATTGTTTCGGATGAGGAATGTAAACAGCATAAACAAAGCTGGATATACGACCAATGCAGGGGCAGCCCACACCGAACACACACATACACACACGCATATACACACGCAGACACATCGACCATATCTCATTAAGGTAACCAAAGATATGGTCAGCAATCAGCCGGACTTGTATCAAAACAAATGCATCAGTAAGGAAAATAACCATTTCAGTTCATCACTGCTACTTGTATAAAAATACGAGGCTTTATCTTTTCAGAAAAACCCACAGGGACTCTGACTATTTTCTCCAATTTAGAAAAATCTTGTTAAGTCGGCCGCCCCTGGAATCTGTTCACTTATGTCTGCCTCTTTTCCTCCCTTTTCCCTCACTGTCTTTAAGACTCTTTGTCTGTCTCCTCTCCTCTCTCTCTCTCTCTTTCCTCCCTCTGTCTCTTTCTCCCTCTCCAGTGCCTTCCCAAACGGCGCAGCGAAATTGTTATTCCCAAGTCATTATCTTATTTGTGCGTCTCCACTCAGCTGTAAATCCTCTAGGTATTCCTCTCTATTCTCTATTAACTCTACTGCAGTCAAGCTTCAGCTGCCAATCACAAAACATTGCTGAGGGAGAAAAGAGGAATAGAGACAAAGACAAGGAGAGAGGAAGAGAGGGCGAGAGGCAGACGGGGACGAGGGGGACGCAGAAATGTGGTCAAGAAGTACCTGAGAAAGACAGACGGAGAGGATAAGTCACTGCAGTTACAGGAAGAAAGAGAGGGGAAAAAATAGACACGAAAGTACAGAGAATAAGAGATACAGAGAAAAGAAAAAGAGTCTTTTAGGGGCTAATAGGGGCTACAGGGCCAAGTGAGAGTCCAAATGAGGGGTCAGGGACTCAAGTTTGCTGGCTGCTGTATGGAAACGACTGGGAACGGAGATAACTCCATTCCTTTTCAGTTTCTTTATTTCTGTGGCAAAGATAAGACTCTGCGAGCTGGAAATGCAAAGAATATTCTACACTAATTGGAGTCTGGGTAAACACCGGCAAGAGTGTCTAAGAAAAGGATGGAGACACCAACATATGTATTCGTGGGTTGCATGCACCAGACAGCTTTCATGATACAGCTTCCTGGTTTGTGAAGTCAATATGAGATGATGAATGTGTTTTTGCGTGTGTTTGAAGGGAGGGGTTGTTAATGACTTACTGTACGGTTGTACTTTAAGTAGAGTAATGAGGTTCCATATATATATATATATATACACACACACACACATATATATATATATACACACACACACACACACACACACACACACATGTATCTCTCCCCAGTTATATGTTAGATAAATATGTACAGTATCTGATGATAACAGAGATATAAACTGTTAAAACTTGGAAAATGGTGGCAATCTCAAAGGAAAAAGTGAATACGAATAAAAGTCAGTCACACACAGTCACACAAAATACAAAAACTGCAAAAAAAGAAAAACATTAACAGCAAAGTGTTGTTACGCTTTTACGGACTGCCTCACGCTGATGAATGCCGTCCAAGCACTCAAAATACAGTAAAAAGTAGATTTACCTGTACAGTGTAATTTGATCTAAAAGCAGTGTTTTTTTCATTCTATTGTTAGGTGTTAACCCTCATAAAAAAATCCTTAAAATGATAATTTTTTTCATCATTACCTCTGCCTCTTCCATATAGTCTCAAAAATGATCATACTAGCCTAATAAAATAATACTGTATGAATTGCATTAGAATGTATAAATATTACATTCACCTCCTTTATCTCAGTTTAAGTTGGTGAAGTACAGAACGGCTCTTTCTTTTCATTCCTTCATTTAATTTAACCTTTTTTTTTACTGATTTATTCATTTGTTCTCCAGTTAGTGGTGTTTGTGTGACACGGAAGTCATTATGTCAGTCTCAATTTCATATAAATGAGAGAATGGCTGTCAAATGAAAGAAATGCATGTTGCAAAAGAGTTGTCCAATTATGACTCAATGACAACGGATCAACAAAAATAATCTCAAAACTCATTCAGCTATTTCTGCATTTGAAGACTGGCTAAACCAATGAGACAACATTCCTGCAGGCTCCTCACAAGTGTTGCAGAAGCCAAACTCGGAGAATCTCCGCCCTCACTGCCAACAGGATTACTAAATTTAGGCAACCGATTAGCACCGTTGAAAGTGGAGGATTTTGAGAACTAATGACCTACATAGACGCAGAGTGTATGGTCTTCGTTTGGAAAAGCGTCACCTTGCCACTTAATTCAGTCTGCATGTTTTGTTAGGGATGCTTTAGAACAAACAGGGGCCACTCACTGTGGAATCATAAATTTTATATTATATATTCTTTTTATGGACTGTATGCGTGGCTCCAAAAACCATTCAGTGGTTTCCACTGCATTTGAATTCAGCACAGAAAACAGCATGTGCCCCGTGTGCCGACTTAAATCAGTGGTTTGTGCGGCAAGAAAACAAAATACCACATGTAATATTCCTATGGCATGCTAAACTGGTCGGCAAAATCCTGGTTTGGCATGCCTGAATATAAATGGAGAGCGACTCTAACAGCTGTATAAAACCTTATGAGATTAATTCAAACTTTCCCTTATGATGGTTGTTTATTGTGTGATGCTGCCTTAAAATGCTGTGACCCTCTTTAAATTTTACCTGCGTCTAAGCACACCTTTGAGCAACTTCACCCACAGCAAGCAATAATCCCACACCTTCAGCCAAATCACCCGCTACTGTTTGAACACCACCCTCTATCACTTTTATACCTGCCACCTGTAAGGCATTAAACTGGTTTTAAACTGGTTTTCCTGTGCTTGCCGCATCCGAAGCCCTTAATATGTCATGCAGGTTTACTCAGATCAGATATAGAAGATTAACATTTGTTAGAAGGTTACCGTATTTACAACTTCGCAGCCTGCATGCAAGCTTCTATTTTGATTTCTTATTAATGGTGGTCTTCCTGGTTTAAACATAAGTTACTATGTGTCTGTTTTCTCATGTTTTTCGTTGAACTTTTCTGCATGTCATTGCATACATTGAGATGTGGTTGAAAGGGAGAGACAGAGAGAGCAAAGGTTCCAGCATGTAGCAGGTGGCATGTATGAATGGCCAGATGAGAAATCCAGCAATAAAAAGATTTTTAAAAAACGAAGGTGAAGATGATGAGGACAAGGACAAACAGAAAGAGACAGACTTAGAGATGCGGGGTGAGGCAGTAGAAGAACCTGATGGACATGGAGGGAAAAAAAAAGAAAAAAAGGGAAAGCTGTGCTGCCAGGCTAAACTCAAACCTGAGGTAGATGATGTTCAGAGTAAAACACGGGCAGCCTCAGAGAGCAGTGTAAAGACAAGACTGGAAAATATGTCTAGGAAGGCAACTCCCTCTTAACAACAGTTACAGAATGTGAAAAAGCTTCCTGGGTTTCTGTGTGTGTGTGTGTCCCTCCTGCAGCGTGACAGACCTACCCTTGACGATGGAAGAGCAGCCCCAGGGATCAGTGGACATCGGGGCTGTAGGAGCACTACGGCCAGGACACAGGTCTGCACAGAGCAAGTTCACAGACGCTGGATTGGATTCAAATGTTGTTTGTTTTATGTATGGCTAGCTCTGCTTTGAAAAAGGAAACAGACTATCCACCAGAGCCCGTATCCTGGCATGAGAAGTGAAGAAACCGTTCGCTGTGTTACAGTACGGTGCGGCGCAAACAAAGGTGGAAGTTGAAAGATAAACAATACACTCAATTTGCTCAGGTGACGCTAATCAAAGCAAATCTCTTTCTAGATTTATGCCAAAAGTGATAACGGTCACCGGAGATGCATTGAGCAAATCAATGACTGGAGTTGCCAAAAAAACATATTTTGCTTGAATAAGGATAAAACTGGTATTATTTCTGGTGCCAGAGAGGGGAGAGTGAATGTCGATATCCATCTAAACTCCCAGTCCGAAATGAAAGCCTGAATCGGAAACCTCCATGATGGATTTAGAACAGCCGCTTTAAGACAAGAACAAAAAAAAACAGACCATCGCCACCTCAAGAGGTAGTAAGGCTTTCAGAATTCATATCCAAAAACAAGACTGAGAAAAAATAATCCATGACTTTATGCGTGGTACTTTAGATTCACTTTAATGGGCTATGTCCTCCATGGGGGCATTTCTAGTCTTTACAAATACAGCTGAGCACATCACTCCACTTCTCAAATCTCCGCACTGGCCTATTTAACCTCTCGGGTCGAGCTTGTTTCCAGATTTAATTCCATGTTTGTTCATCATTGGTTTTGATTAAACTCTGGGCTCGCTCTGAGATATGCCGCTGAACCTTTTAGAATCCTTTCATTCTGCTTTGGTTTCCTCTTTTCCTGCCACTTCATTCATGTTGTTTTGGTCTGAATCGCATGCTTAAAGAACACTAAATTGCTATGTGTGTGAATATGATGATTGAAAAGTTTTTTTTGGTTTTTTTTTCAAAGACTAATCTATATTTTGTTGGTGGCTCTATTTTTTCTTCATATGCTATTACAGATGTTGCCATTTGTTGAAGTCTGGCATTTGGTTAGCACTTAAAGTTAGTTTTTCTTTTTTAGAGGCTTATTGGTGCTGTTTAGGGCCAACTCTGCATTTTAGGGTATAACAGTACACCAGTATTGCTTTCAAATCATAGGCTTGTTGGATTTCTTATTATTCTTTCCTAGAAAAAAAAAAAAAAACAAAAAAAAACAAAAAACAATATGGATAATTCCTTGGGAAATGCAGTCAATGTTTACTTTCTATGTTTAATAATGAGAGGTGCTGGCTAGGATGAAACATCAACAGCAATAACACATAATCATGTTTTTTTTTCCCATTTATACACTATTGCTAGCCTACTTCGGCACAAACAACGGGTGAAAAAATAAATGAATAAATAGAGCCCATTAACAAACCACGCAGGCAGACGTACAGCACGGAGGCCACATGGTTTTCCTGAACTGAGCCCAAATGCCAGCCTCTCACCAACATAAGTGTGGCCAGCATGTGACTCTTTGTTCTTGAAGTTTTAACCTTTTGCAAATAAAGGCGCTGAACATTCCAGTGCGCACTGATGTGGGCATGCTGACCGTACAAACATTTAGAGCTTGTGCATCCTGAACACACATGCGCACACACTTAGATTCATTGTCACAGCTCTCCCCTCCTGCCGTCTAAAGTGACACAGTGAGTCCAGTCTGAACTGCTCTCCCTGAGTGAGGAGCTGGAGTTGTTGTTTGTTCTCCTCTTCTATCTCAGATTGGTAAACACAACCGGTGTCTGTGCTCTGCATGGGAATCAGCCCGGGCGCCTGCTCAGCCCTGTCTGCTTGGATTAATCCTTAACAGGTCAAGGTCAGACACATTACAACAATGCCAGCCCGGTAATAAGCATGTCTGAAGATTTCGCGAGCTCTAATTTAATTCCTAAAGCGTTATGTGAAGCGGTTGAGGGACAGAAAAAAGGAGCGAGCGAGAGAGAAAGCGTGAGAGGGAGAGAGCGGGAGGGAAAGACGGGAGGTGAAACAACTCAGCAGCTGAATTAATGGCAGGCTGCCGCAGGACCTCGTCACTACGCCGCTAACAGTTTTCCTCTCTAACCCCCTCCGCACATCTGAATGTGGCAATCAGCTTCATTGGAGAATTAACAAGACCATTAGAGTGGAGGACACAAGCAATCAGAGTCCTCTAAGTTTGCCGTGCCGCCTTGCCAAAATAAAGCATTAGGGCTCGTCTGAACCCACTTCAGAGAAAAAACATTTCACAGACAGCAAAGATACAAACAATGGGAGCAAAGCTTCAAGAAAAATTATTTTTAAACAGAGCATGATGTTGATTTAACACAAGGAGACAAGACCATGCATTTGCTGTTAGTCTTATGGGACATCTGCTCTGCCTTGTTTCTTGTTGTTCCGTTGAATGGTAATGGCCTTATATATCCTGGTTGGCCAGGGTTGTTAGCGGAGATCGCTTCTGGAAATTGAAAATCTCTTGTCAGGTTCCAGGAGTTTTTCAGGAAAGGGGGGGTTGGATTGGGGGTAAGACCGCACTGATAAGAAGAAGAAGAAGAAGAAGAAGAAGAAGAACACCCTTTGTTAGTCCATCAATGGAGAAATTTAAAGATTTAAAAATAAGCGGAGTCAGATTGGTTTTACATCAAAGAAAAATTAGCCCTGTATTCTTATTCAAATGAGAAACTATAGAAGCAACACATACACCCCACATTGTACAGCTTAAAACCTTTAATGAAATATTCAGAATTAAACTTTCATATCCACACCATCATTTGATATAAGGAGGGAAAAAAATACTTGGATTTATTTTCTGAGTGACTTTGCTAAAGGTTTGGACACCTGCAGTCTTGAGAAAAATAAAATGATTGAATGCTTCCAAACGGTGTTGAGCTGGAGACGGTTAGGCCCTCAAGGCGTTCAGTCAAAATGTTAGTTTGAGTGTGTGGGCTGCCTTTCCCATCCAAGGCTGTGAGCGAGGGCTGCATCTGACCCCACACTGAGCACAAATACGCCGGCCTTGCTCTACCTAGTGATGAGTGACAAGCAGACAAGTGCACAGATACGGCTCACTCGCTTGCACACAGATACAAACAATGTAACGTTAAGGGTGTAAGGCATTTCCTGTGATAAATTAGTGCTCATTATAAGGAAAGCTCATGGATGGCTGTTTAGATAAAATCCTTTATCAGTAATGTAACTAATACTTGCTCTCACTTCAAGATTCATTCAAGGGTAGATTTTCAACTGTAGCCTATTTTTTTACTCATGGTATGAGACAACATAGCTGAAATAATGTAATGTCACCTCCCTCAGGCTTAAATTCACAGCACAGCAACTTTAAGGGTTTTGCTTAATGCAGTTATTAAATGGCTATTAAGCACACCAACATACAGTATATACATATAAGCCAACTTAAATGAAATTTGTGCGATAAATCAAAGATATTTGACAACATTTAGTATGCGCCATGCGTGTCTAATTTGTGGGTAAGTGTAGTTAATTGAAAAGAAAACAACAACACGAAGAGAAAAGCACACACCAACAAACAATCAATAGATCTATCCCAGTAATGATCTGTCTGAAAACAGTATGTAGTGCTCCCGCAGGAGGCAGCCGGCCATTTCATTTTAAGGCCACACATGCACCGCAGTCCCACACATTTATCATAGAGCAATGGGAGGTTATGGACCCTGGGAGGAAAGAGCAGTGTAGCTCACACACACACACACACACACACACAGAGGCACACTTGATACATACTGCACAAACAGATGCATGGTAAATACACACACACACACACACAAGCATGTACACATTCTTCTGCACGCTCATAGAAAAACGCAGCTGTGAGGCTGAGTTAACATAGGAAAAAACAAATAGTCACAGCTGCTAGCCATATAATGACACCCTGTTGGGTTACTATGACAGTAATGGCTCTCCAAACAGCAGTGGGATATTATGGCTAGTCACACAATACTATCAGCAAAGGAATTTTCAACAACCAGACCCTGACACTTGGTGAACATTTGGAGGACTGTTTGCATTATTTAAGAGGTATAGCTCAACTAAGGCTAATAAATGGATTTATCTTTTCATATGCTAAATTTACATTGGTTACCCGGAGCTCGAGGAGTTGCTGTGTGTTTCATCACATAGGATCCGTGTTCGTATTTATCAAGCATTCCAGTATCACCCCCAGGAATTACTCTTAAATTTGAACTAGCACTAGAAAATACTCCCATCAGGATGACATGTGTTATTTATGAAGCTTCCTGGAGCTGTCGGCGTGGAGCGAAAGTTTTCATTCATTTTTGAGCATCAGTGATATCACTGTTTTGGACGCTTATCCGATGTTACCCTCGTGTGAGAGAGAAGAGATGCAATGGAGAAATTCTAAAAATATATTGTGTTTGCACTGAATGAATAATCTATCACTGAACTCAGCTTGTATGATAAGTTGAGTTATGAGTTATTTTTCGTGTGCAAGATTACACCAAACCAACAAGGTTTAGTTGGAGTAGGCTTACGCAAGCCAAAGCGTCGGGAGTGTGTTTTTAGCTGGACTACGTCACCGAGTTAATGAGTGAGTGAGCAGGCAAGTGATAAAGTTACATGATTGGTCAGCCGAGCGTCGGAGCTTCCCGATTGGCCATTGCTCTGCCAATTTAAGGATTACCTGGAAAAAGAGAGGGAGCTATCTAACCTTCCGTACTGTCTGGAGTTTTTAATGCGATTGATAACGACTGCAGAAGACGGACCGGCGGCGACGTTAGGGCGCTAAAATTTTTGTACTTTTATTTTCGCTGTGGTGGCAAAACTTTACTGAGTCCAGCACAGAGCTGAGCAGGCCAGAATAGCCCCAAATAACAACCATTCGGACAAAACACTCAAAACAGTGACTCAGAAAAATAAAAGACATCCTGCAGATATAAATAAATGAACGAGATGTAGACTAAATGAGTAATGAGAAAAGTTTTAGAAAAAGAATTAGATTAAGTTTTCTTTCAAATCCTCAGATATGAGTGGAAGATTCTGTTTATGCAGTTGCTTTTTTAACATTTAGTCAAACATAGCTTAACTATATCATGTGATGTGCTACCTTGGTACACTTTAAGAACAAATATTACTGAGACCACTACAGAAAATTGCAGATGAACATTTAATATCCTGGAATTACCATTATGGACATGATTGCTCATCAATACAGCACATCAACCATACGTGATCCAGCCATATACGAGGTTCTGACCTTGCCTTGTTTAAACCTTTCAGACACTTGTGTGGTATTTAGAACAAAATAAATGGAGCGTGACTATCAGCATGCACAGTGTTTAGATGTCAGAAACTGCTAAATATTATGGCTTCATGGCCTCAGATATGTCCAAATAAATTACTGATGGCAACTTCAAGTGTTCACCGCGGTCATGATCATCTATTGTTCCACTCCAGTGTTTTATGTACTTCGTGTTTGGAATTAATTTTCTTATTGTTAATTTCCTTTCTTCTTTTGTATGTGTCCTAAAAAATGAGGATGACTAATTGATGTTTAAAATAAGGATTGCATTTTTTTTCTACAAATCTGTGTTTTATGTAACTGCCAGTATTACTGAAGGCAATGCTTATTTGATGTTTAGTATAACATTTTCTAAACTTAGTGTTGACAAATGCAAAGCATAGCTGCAGTTCAAAATCCCCAACAGAAGAGGTTTCAACAACTTACAACTCCAAGCCACTATTCCCTTTTCTCCAGACAAGCAAAGATGGCAAAGCTATATTTTTAACTTCTAAAATGGATGTGTTTTTTTTTTTTTTTTCATGCACAGAGACTGATCCTTTTACATAAATCCATTTTGAGAGCGCATTCAGCACTTACACCTTGTGAAAAGTGCCGGCAGCTTGAGTAATAGCTTGGCACATCTTTCTTATGACACAGAACAGGCGTTATAAAAGCTACTTGATAGGTATGGTAATTGCTGCCAGCCCAAAGACTTGAAGACGCCAGCCTTGATTCTTTAGGAGGTGTAGAGATAAATAAGCCTCTTTTAATGAGAATCTAACTCATGCTGAGCTTATGCACTCATGCACAAGCAACATAACCCATCCCCTGTAGGGATTACACCTTGTGTAGTTCCTCAGTTAAACACCGCAATTCATCTCCAGAAGTGTGTGGTGTTAGTGATGGAGGTTATATCGTTGCTCATGGTGTACCCCACAGCAGGACTCATGACTTATGAGTGACCCAGTTGACCGTGTATATAGAAGTGTTCTGATTTGTGTAAGTGTGTGTGACTTCATTTAATAAGATATGATTTCATTTCAGGCCACTCACATGCTATGTTGCTATTTTTCTCAAATAACAGGTCAAAATGAGAGCAATCAATCATTTATTATGAACTTAACATGTATCTCAACATCTTTTATATATCAAAGCCACCTTCATTCTTAATCTCCCGTATCCGGTTTCTCCTTAGCAATTATTTGTTTTATCTTTAATTTACTCATCTCCTCGGCTTTATTTCTTGAGTCTTTAGAGGAGAATATAATAACCTTTAAAATTCAATATAGCAGTTAGAATCACTGACTGATACCACTGCCGAGAACCTATTAAATGACCATCACTTTCTGAGGGTTCGTGGAGATAGTACAAGAGACAGGCAGCAGAGATGGAGAGCGGTGCTTGCACATAATAAGACTCACCAAGCAAGTCCTTAAGACAGTTGGCTGCCTGATGATGACTGACAAGCACGAATCAAAGAGATACACTAGATTGCACAAATCGGAGAAATATGGGTTCTATCTTACATAAACACACAAACGGCAAATTGAGTCAATATGCTCGTCTTCCAGATTCCCGGTTGCTTCAGATACTTCCCCGGTGCTGTTATTTATACAAGCCAGAAAATCAAAGATGCACGAGGCAGACTGGACCGAACGGATGACAAAGGAGCACAGAGTTGAGGAAAATGAGAGGACCACGGGCATTTCCTCCTAATTTGGAAGCAGAGGGAGAGCACCGTAACACAGCAAGTGGCTGAAAGACAAAGAAAGGGAGAGACCGAGAGGAGAAAAGACACAAGCACTGGGGGTGGGGGGGGGGGGAGGAAGGAAGGACCCAGAGGCACCGGCTGAGTGACCGCCATGTCTCATCCTTTACCCCGATGGCACGGGACTCAATCAAACTCTCCTCATTCTTGACCGTGCATCAGCTTAGCAAGCAGGGACCTTGTTTCAGTCCCTCAATTAAATGCCCACCCGCACATAATTAACGACTGTTTTGTCCACAGATCAATAAAGGGCCTGTTCATTAAAAGTCCCTTTGCTTCCTCAAAGATCCCTTTGCTTAGTTCGCTATTACATCTGAGGAGGTGGCAGCGCCTGGCAGAATTTCCATTCCGGTTTCATGTCTGTGGGTTTCGTTTTTTTTTTTTTTCCCTTGCTTTTTTTTTTTTTTTCCAGCTGGTGCAAGATAGAAAAGGAAATCAAAGAAGAACTGGAAGCATGCAGAATGCGACGAAAGCTTTTGAAACAGAGAAAAGACTTATGTGAACTTATTAGTTTGAATGTAAAAATCAGAGGAGCGGCCCTAGCTTGGCCATTTATCTTGCAAAGGCACGTAATTACAATGCAGTATTACAGAGGAAAGTGCACTGTAAAACAAGTCAAGAAAGAATGGCTGCATGATTAACGGTATATTAGCTTTCGCTGAGAGGGTCAACACTCTGGATGTAGGCAGCATTTTCCCCGCTGAACGAAGTCCACAAATATTTTAGATCCATGGTTAAAGAGCAAACACAGCAGTAGTTTGAAGGGCAACGTCTTCTCATCGATATGCCGCTTATACACCGCTCTGTAATCACTCATAATCAATGTCTAAGTCAGCTCCACAGACTACAACCACCATCAGTGTTTACAGATGCAAAAACAAAAGACCTGTCTGTTAGTTCTTAAAAGATCAAACATCAATAAACACAACAGGAGCTGAATTTAACATGGAGCACGCCTGACTGTCAGCCAGCTGCCATAGCTAACACACTGAATGATTGGACCAGTGGTTGCTTCAATCTTGAGGATACACACACACACACTCAGAGACACAGAGAGTTTGCTCAGTGTAATGATCAGTGTGTACTGTACTGTTGCCTCTCACCTCTCCCATCTGCCATGGAATCTGGGGGTCTCCTGAGATGGATAACAGGGTTTGAACAAACAGCAGTCTCATACCGGGGTGTGTTGTTACTGTGTTTATAGGATTACCCAGCTGAAGCAGTATCTTTGAGTTACTGTTTGAATTCATCTCTTTTTTTTTTTTTTTTTTTTTTTTTTTGTGCACCGAAAAAACTCAACCACTGTAGCTTGAAAAAAACTCAACTACTGATATCATCGATGGTAACCGTGTTACGTCTACGGTTCTGCTTCGTGGCTATTTCTTTGTAATTTCACTTTTGTTTAATTTCAACCTCACTGTGAGATTGTTCCCAGGGGATCTGCTGGGTACTGACAGCAAATGGAATGACCAGGTAGCATTCATATAGGACACATGACACAAGACATTAAGCCAACCTGCTGTTTCCATATGTGACCTTCATACTTTCTTGTTCTATATGTGGTGCCAATTCTTTGGTTAAAAAAAAAAAGGAGACACTTTACCTCAAGAGACTTGTATTAATAAATACTCTCATATTGTATGTACTAACAATGTGACAGTCCAACCTAGATCAAATGATGTGCTAACTAATGACTGTAATTGATAGTTTTAACCAACAAAGTGTTTCGCTTTTAAACATTTGAAAGGCAGGATATGTAGTGAATATGCCTTACTCATGTAAAGATACTTTAGTGCACAATAATAGCAATCTCTACTGTATGTGGTTCTGAATTGAACATATTTGACCTCATATTATGTTGTATAAAGCACGGTAGCATGGGCTGATTCAACAGCACTTTGCAATTAGGTTGCAAAATTACTAGAATTCGCACATCTGTAATTATTTGGATAATAGGAACATCTTGAACATGCATATAAATAGTAATGGGCACAGGATACATTAAAGAGATGTTTTTTTCACATTAATACAGAAAACAGCAAATATGTTCAAAATGCTGTAGTGTAAAGAAATCCTTAAAAAAATATATAAATTGGGATCTACAGCAGAAACTTCATGGCTGCACTTGCCACCAAATGTAATTGAAATCTAGTTTTTGAGATATCATACCAAGTAACAACAGGCAGACAAACACCACTCACAACTCAACCTCCTTGGCAGAGGTAATGAAAAAAAAGACGCTGAATTAAACTGGCAACCGTTTCTTAAAAACACACTCTGTTCCCTAAATATTGCCTTCATCTGTTTGTATGCGAGGACCCAATTTTTCAGAGCCAATTTAGAATCATTCCACCCTTGGTCAGTCTTGCTGTAGATGGATTCCCTTGTGTAACATCTGGCGGTCTCTAGGCAATGTGCATCCCTCTATTCACTCCCTTGCTCATAAGCTGGTGTAAAATTGCCCCTTTGAATCTCCTCCACAGCGGATTCCTCATTCAGCGAGGCAGCCGTTCCCTGCGCGCAGTCGAAATCTTTCTTTATTTTGTGTAATATGCTAAACACAGCCACATAAGTTCTCTGTCTGTTTCTTTAGACTGATGAATGTGGCAGAACGGCTCTGAATACCCCAGCTCCCAACGCTATGATGTGTGCCAGTCTCCTGGATTATGAGACATATGGAGGCATGTGAGTACACAAGCATGAGCAAATAAACTCAGACACACTCACATTCACAGTTGCAGATACGGCATGCCTAGTGTGCGCGTAAACACACTGATGGGAGAATCCAGTGTGGATGGACACACTGACACGGTAAACATTCACACCTTTTTTTTTTTTAAAGCTTGCATATTACAATTTTTTACCAAACTAAATTGTGAGAACTTAAGATTTGGAAAAGCCTCTAAAAATACTCAAACTCAGACTTGCAGACTTAACAGTCATATTTTCATTTGAAGAAGTTAATCCAAATCTTTAGTTGTTAAAACCTCTGGGGCTGGAGCAACACACTCTAAAGAGCATTTCTCATCTCCAATCATTCCAGTGCCCCAAAGCAAAACTGGTCTAAATTTGAATATGAATTTACTGTTCAATGCAAACAGCACGACTGATTAAAAAAGAAATGCAGAATGTGAAACACACATAATTTCATGGTAGTCCACAGGCTGAATCAGTGCACACTGGCACACTATGAAAAAAAAAGAACAATGTTTTGGCTGTGTTTGTTGATGCATTATTGCATTTCTATTGCAGTTCTCAGAAATGGACAAAAATAAATATAGAATAAGACAGTTTGATAAAAGGAGAGGGACCACAGTACGCCAGCATCCCGGGCCACATGGTATGATCTACTGCTGACTGTCATCTGGTCCGTGAACCGCACCACAGAGGTCACCAATGTTGGTATTATTGTTCGAGCTATTGTCATCAAAGCATGAGTTTTTGTGTTTGCGTGTGTGTGTGAATGTTGTCGAGTGCACCAGTTTCCCTGCGTGTGCAATAAGTCTGGGTTTGATCAGTGCTGGAGGATTTAAAGCTAGTAATACCTTATCCTGGCTTGGTACCAGTGACATACTTTTCACTACTCTACCTCTTTGAACTACAGATCCTCTGTGGGGTGAAAACAAAAATACATCACATGTAACATCCTTGTTTTGTATTTCTGGGGATACTGCTTTGAAGTCTACTGTAGCTGTTGTCTTGACACAATGACAAATGCTGCTGCACCCATGTATGAACCCCGTGACATGTGTCTTCTTCCTGTAACGGTTCACATGACTGGTAGGTATTAATGTGAAGACAATTGTGGTAGGATGTGCATGCATAATGGCAGGGTAAAAAATAAAAAGGTAAATGATAGTTTAATAGTTTTCTGTTTCATTTTTGGGAAATGCACTTATATATGCTTCAGGGCAGTAAATGTAAGAATATAGCATAAAGACTGAAGGAAACAGCTAACCTGGCTCTGTCCAAAGATATATATATAAAAAAAATGTTAAAAACTGTCGGCATCTCCAAAGCCCGCTAACTAACACATTATATCTCAATTCATCACTGTGACGGGAAGATGCCCGGAAGATACTGCACCCAGATGGGAAACAGTCCAGCTTGTAATTCACCATAAAAATACAACTTTTTTTTGCACTTTGGTTTTATGTGTGGAAACCTTAAGAAGTGCTGGTAGGTTGATTTCTTTCACCTCTTCACAAAGCCAGACTAACTGTTTCCTGGGTGATAAACTGAGACTACTATCATCTGGCAAATAGCCTTATATCTAAGAGACAAACATGTGATTGGTATCAATCTGCTCTTGCCATAGAGAGCGTAGCTATTCATTTAACAGGAACAAGACAGGGTTCTTTATGGAGATAGGGAGATCTTTGTACCTCAGATACAGTTAACTAAAAGAAGACAACAGTTGACACTGCTGTCCCACTGTACATCAGCCAGTTAGAGACAACCGGTTGTTAAGAGGGACTGTTTCATCACCCTGAGTGTCGACGTGGCCCGGCAGCAGCCTTGTACCCTGTCGAAGTGTCCTTGAGCCTGACACTGAACCCCATTCTGCACCTGCTCACTCATCCCTCTTGCATGGCAGCCTCAGACTAAAATGTTAATGTGAGTGTCAAGTGCGAGTATCAAATGCTTTGGGTCGTGGTAAATGAGGACCGCTGTGTTAAATGTTCACAGCCATAACCTCCTGCTACATTAAAAAGCCCAAATCGAACATAAAACCGCACATCACATAAACAAAAAGAAACAAACTCTAATTAATTACGAGTTAAATAGGAAAATCACTAAAAAAGACAGCACTTGTTAAAAGTGCACACATAATGAGGAGCTCTGTTTGAAATTCGGGGGAAAAAAAAAACAGTTTTGTCAGTGTAGTCAACTATTACACCGATGAATACAGAGAGCGGTTTTATCAGGATGTGCGGCCCCCTTCAACACATTAATCAGATGCAGAGGATGTATGATGTGTGATCATTCACCATACAGCCGTGACTAAATCCTGCAGGCAATTTTGGCTTCCTACAGGGCATCTGTGGGCTATGGTACACTGCACACACACGCAAAAACGGCAGCAGTAGCAAAACATCACCCCCGGATGTATCAGATTATACCATGCAGTACATTCAATTACATCTGATGGCAGATGCTGTAAACAAAATCAAACGCACATAATCTCGGAGATTGGATCCTTCAGTTAGATATTAACTCTGATATCCAAAGACCTGACACAGGACTAGACATATTAAGACAAGGAGCGGCGGCCTGTGAGGGCTCTAAGCTGGCTGACTCAGCAGTTTTTAGATGTGAGCTTATCCAGAGCACGGGGAATACATACACTGTGGTGAAACACAAATGAGGACAGAATATTGAGTGAATCACACACGGATTGGAAACACTGTCTCTCCCTCTATCTCTCTCCCCCTCTCTCTCTCTGTAATTGACTCGGCTTTAACTAAGTGACTTATTTTATTATGGTAATAGAGCGTTGATTACCCCAAATGTAATGCAGTCGTTGTGTTGTGCATACAAATATGTCACAAATATAACAGATTGATTAGTAATAATGGATCATATTAATGTGTTTATTCAGCAGGAGATTTCATTGTGATTATATGCTATTCAGACTTGCCTACAGTGTTAATACAACCTCTTCTGTGCTTTACAGAGGAATTATTTTTCTTGATTAGACTTAAATGTCTCAATCCAGACCTGCAATTTTATGGCCTGTCAACCAATTACTATATGTGACGCTTGAAAGTTTAATGGCTGTTATCAGCATTAATCGAACAGCTTGGCAAAAAAAAAAAAAAGAAATAAATATATATGCAGCTTGTATTTTTCATATCCAAAAGATATGTAGGGTTATCTTATCTGCACCAGTGCATGCATGAAAGCGTATAATAACTAGGCAAATCAAACAGCCTGGTGGCCAGTTTACTAATGGTTGTCTTAACGCTTTTTAAAATGATTAAATGGAGGAGCTGAGCAGACCTTATTACTTCATAGCCCACGGCATATGCAAATAACAGACTCACCACCCCTTTGCCAGATGACCTTGCTGCCGCTCTGTGCGAATGATGGCTCTCAGGTCCTTCAGGTTGTCTTTACTATGCCATCCAGCATTAGTCTCTCTCTCGAGCTTTTGTGGCTTGTCCGCGACTTCTGAAAAATAAAACAGACCCCCGGAGTGAACTTCATTGTTTTTACCAGTTTAAATTAATAAATTCCCCAGTTAGGTTTCTAATGGGAGGGTTAAGGGGCCAGACGGGGAGGTGGAAACAAGCAGAGGAGAGGAAAAAGAAGGGGGAGGCAATTTGCTAATGGAACGTGGAGGGGGAAAAAAAATGGTGTGGCCCTATCTCGGTAAAGGATGAAAGTAGAGGCGAAAAAAAAAGAAATAATAAAATAACCTCTGCCTGTTTCGAGGAGCCAGAGTGAGCTACGGGGCAGGAGCTAAAGTGGTTTAAAAAAAAAAAAAAACACCATCATTAACTGTCATCCTCATCTCAGGTGCAAGGCTAGAGAATGAGGGCTGGGAGAGCGAGGGCGAGGAGGGAGGAAGAGGAGGAGGTGCCGTATTTGCCCAGGAGATCACTCAATAGCCTACAATCTTCATTTAATTACCTGCTTTACATCTCCGAACTACCGCCTCCCCCCCCCTGCCCTACGCCCCTCTTTTTACCTTGAGTGTAACAAGCAGGGGTCCCGGGAGATTGCGGTGCAGCTATTTAACTATGTTAATTACAGCCTAACTTAAGTCTAATCACACAAACTTTGTCCTGACGATGGCATTACTGAAAAAAAAAAAACAAGCAGCAAGCTACCTCCTGAAACTCAGCCGCTCTGTGACCGTGCGTCCAGATTACAGACCACGGACTCTGTCAGCAAGATGAAGCTCCAGGGCTTTAGGCCTCTTAATTCAGTGGAACATTATTTACAATCTCTCTCCAATGGCTGGAATTGAGGTCATTCGAACGGGATGCATGTTTTTTCTGACTGAAGTGCGAGCGCAGACATCATTTTAAGACCTCCGAAGGCACGAACACCCGGTCTTTGGTCCTTGCAGTCTATATTGCAGATTTGTACTCATAATATGCCAATGAGGAGACTTCAGCAGACAGACTTCTGTGCAGAACAGATGATAACCACACTCAAAATTGAGATGTGCAAATATTACAGATCCATTCAATTCCAAAGTCTGGTATTTTTCTTTCTTTCTTTTTTTTTTTTCCAGCCATTGAATGATTCTTTAAAGTTCAAGAGCGCCGTAAAGTCCCTGTGCTACAGCTGAAATGCCATGTTTTGTCAAAATTCTTGCCAACATTTTTTTATGAGACCTTAATCTCTTTAATCACTTTAAATGGCAATGCAATAACAAGGGGGGCTGACACAATATAATGTACACCAGTGGTATTGCAGCATTGCAGCTCAAAACAGCCGGGCAAATAAATGCTAATTTTGAATAATGTTCAATTTGAACTTGCCTCAGAGATGTCCTGATTCTGCAGTACTCTGTGATTTTAGATTTTTTAAACTTGTAGTTTGGTATTGTATTCAATTGTAAGAAGCATCTTTTATAATGAACTGAGAAAGCACACAACCTGCAGAGGTTCAGAGCACGTACCGCTGCTGTTTACACCATCTTTAAAGACTACTGTAGGCGATATCACACGCCTGGTTAACCACGTCTTTCTAATGGCCCGTCATGTTATCTGAGAGTACAGGTGATTTCTATCAAGTGGATAAGTGGCCCCGGTCGATAAGAAACAACGAACAGTCTAACAGGCACCAACAGGCCACATTAACTTGTAATGACATGATCAAGTGGGTGGAAACATTCATAAAAAGGCAAGTAAATGACAAAGCACAGATTTTTCCCACCGGAGCTGTTTGTCTATTTAACACTACAACGGCTGTGTTCAATAAAGAAAAGAAAAACAGGTGTCCAAATCTGAGATGGTAACGCAGTAATGAGGAAAACGGCTAGGTGCTGGCACTGTTAACATCTGTTGGGAAGTCAGTATACAAATTAAGGTAACATGTGAAAAATCAATTAGGTACTTGGATCTGCCTAGAGTATCCCCTTTTTTCTTTTTTTCACTCATCTGGGTTCACATTCATAAATTGATACATTACATTGATACATTAATAAACACACACACACACACACACACACACACACACACACACACACATATATATATATATATATATATATATATATATATATATATATATATATATATATGTGATGAAAAATAATATTTGGTATATCAAATGTTCAAACAAGACATGAAGTTTTAACGCTTGAACGTGATGAAAAGTCAGAGCTTTTGTAGCGGAAAACAAAAAGACACTTTTAGTGATTGTTGCTGATTGGTTGCACGGGGCCGTGAAGAGGCGCTGGGGCTCTAAGCTTATTGTGATCAAACGCCAACAAGGTGCAGATTCAGGTCCTGAAAAGACTGCGTTGTTTTGTTTATATTTTGTCCTTCCCCATCCATCTTTTATTGGTTTTGCTTGTTGCTGTGATGCTGAGTTGTCTTTCATCACTGCAGAGCATTTTAAGGCATCACTCACATGTTCCCGCAACAGCAATTCACATAATTTGTCTCCCAGTTCAGACAAATAACAAAGCAGTCACTAAGTAAATGTCATATCTTCAAAATGATTTCATGCTCTTTGTGATGATTGTCTTGTATTAATCATTCATTGTTATTCACTCGTTGTCATGTCATTTTTAAACATTTCATTTTTAGTAAATTATACCGACATATTATTATTTATACACGACATATTATTATGCACACATCATCGTGTTAGGACAGTGGATGTGTCGACTTATACTCCATTCATGGACGTTTATACTTATAGTAACCATAATCACTATGGAAACAGGTGAAAGCACCCTGACTACACACCAGTCAGATCATTGTCTGTTAGATGCAATTAATCATGACAATAGGTGCACTTCTGAAAATACATTTACTGCGGAGTTAAAAGGGACTGCACTGGAGTTAATGTGCAAAGTTATGAAAAAGTATGTCTCCCTCTCGTCTGAGAAAGAGTTTTGTTACGGGCCTTCCTTAAATAGATTTGGAAAACAAGTGATTTCTCTCTGTTCTGAGGGGATTGTGTCTGAAAAACAAAGATGGGGCAGCAGAGGAAAACATTCATTTTCAAGAAACGGTCTCCGATGTAGTTTTACACAGCCTTATAAAAATTATATCCTGCAGTTTTCCCAGATGGGGCATTTCAACTTCTGTTATTCCGGAGCATTTTGACATTTTGACTTCACATGGACACAGTCTTAATACTAGAACCGCCAATGGGTAAAATTTACCCGGGGCTGTTTTTCAAATGTACATAACTATGTTTTAATAAAATATTAAAGACCCCAGTTTGTTTTACTTTTCATAAAACTGTGTTGTTTGCAGTCCTTATTGTTAAGTATAGCCAAGATCAATCCAGATTACAATTATTTACACCTGTAACCACACATGGTAACGTTTACCCCTACTTAAAAAAAATGTAATGTAATGCTGTCAAAAGGATCTGTGGCCATGTGAGGACATTTCACACAATGCATTATTACACTGACAGAGTACATTTTCTTGTACTAGAAATGCGGCATCCAGGCGCACAGTTAACCTTTATCCACTGACAGTTTTATCTCAGATCACCGGCAGTTCTAGTGTTAAAGACTTCAGCCATTCAGAGATGCTTTAAACTAATCAGTAAAATCTCACATGTGAAATAAGAAGGTTAAACACAAAGACGCTGATCTTTTCACATCCACATTCCACAAAGGTCTTTTTAGTTTCGTTGAATTAATCATGTTGCCCACCCCCTCCCCCCCCCCCTCCCCCCACTCCCTATGAGAGCATGGGACATGTCCTTCTCTGTAGCAGCTACCACAAATCCTGTGCAGCTTCTCCACCTCCCAGTGTGTATATTTTGTTTGCTGCACGCCGTGGCTCTGAGGGAGTTTTACACCAATTCCCAGGAGGCAGGAGTCTATTTATACAGGATCCTAAAACAGGGTAGTCATACCCCACCCCTACCCACCCCCAACCCCCCACATGGCAGCAGCTTTAGGTGACGATGCTGACACACAACCGCACCATAGTCCAATATCTAATCTTTTAATCGCTCCGGTAACTTCATGTCTTCGGGTGAGTTGGGGCAGGCTAGCGGTGGTGATGGTGGGATACCGTCTGCAGAGATTCGATATGATCCTCGAACACATAACAGAAAAAAAAAACACAGACGCACACACACACAAACTTACACACAGACTTATACACACTGTCCCACTCCACCCCACCCCCAGAGTACTATGGCGAAGCCTCATGTATCTGTGGGTATTAACAGATCAGCACAGAGCAGCAGCCACCCTGCTTTAAAGTCTTTTCCTGAGGTAGTGCTTCAGAAGCCTGCTGCAGAGGAGGATAAACGCACAGCAATCCCCCAGGCCCGGTGCCTCCTCAGCTCCACTCAGCTCTCGTCGCCCCCCCCCCAATCCCCCACCTCTTTTCCTCCATTCCTCGCTTATCCCCACTTTCCTTCCATCCCTCATTATTTCTATCCCCCTTCTTTTCCTCAGAATCTCATGCTTTCTGTCCTACTATCTGTCCCCTCCTTCCCTCCGGCCCTTCATATAATTCTCCTTTCCGTGCCTCCTCATCCCCTCCCCTCCCATTTTGTGTCTGCCTCTTTTCTCCATCTCTCGCCCTCATCTCGCCGTCTTTCTCCAGACTTCTGTAATTAACAGAGCTCGCGGCCCATCCAGTTCCACCCAGAGAGAGGGGAGCCGATGGTTACACATTGTGACTTAAGTTCAGTGGACGCAGAATGAGCTCTGAAGTGGGACTGTGAAGCCTCAGCCGCTCGTCTTAGTGTCTTTCTGTCCCGGGAGGCCACGTTCTTCCTGATTCCTCATCAACTAAGTGTCTTAAGAGACAAGTTGATCATCAGGGAAACATTTTCATGTGCAATGAGCTTAAAATGCTCTCCCCCACAGATGCCACTGGTTTTGTGAATTTATGTTTAGGCTAAAATAGTGTCTACAAATGTAAACGTAACAGTTCCTCATCAGTTCAGTGATACTATTTTAACAATTAATGACAAACTAAGCATCAATGGAGCCATTGTTAAAACCTAATGAATAGTAACTGACAATATTTTTCCACATGTTGTGTTATGGTTTTATGCAATAACTAAACACCTAATTCTAGCACTATCTGACAGTGACTGCATGGCACTTAATATACACAAATAGACACAGGCATATTGTCCTTGTCCTCCTTATTCTTGAAAGGGAGATTCGTGGGTGCAGAGTCAAGACAACTTGGCTGCTAATTACAATTCACTATTTAAAATTCGTTAGTTAACACTATTTCAGTGAAAAGAAACCTATTTAACATGTACTAAAGACACACAGCAACACAGCAGACATTTAACTCAAGTTGAATGTTGAAGTTGAAGGTCTGAAAATAGAAACTTCAGATTTTAACTTTAACTAAATTGAGATGAACACATTTATACTGTATTGGTGTTAAGTTAATGAGAAAAGATAAGTCAACTCCACTTAATTCCTATATTATGTTTTGCCTTGCGGAGTCTTGCTTTAGCCTTGTCTACTATAAATTCACTTTGTGATTGGGCAAGAAAGTTGCTTTGAGTGGAGCCGTTGCGTCAAGGAGGATTGAATTTAACTGAAATAGAAAACTCTAACAAGAATTCTTCTGACTCAACTCAGTTACTGGTGTATGGATATAATACACAAATAACATCAGGTGTTGTCAGAAGAGCGTGTGATTTTTAAAAAAGGATCAGATTTTTCGGAAATGTTGACTTTCGGGGACTTTTTGGATTCAGGAAATTGACAGTTTCCACATTCTGTTATTCTTATTGTCAGTCAGTCTCTGGGAGCCTCCAGAGGAAGACTGAAAGACTGCTGCAGTCAATATACTGCATTGACGCCCTGCCAAGACATTCAGACAGAATGAGTTCATTACATGTTTTTTTTTTTTTATAAAAAAAGAAGAAGAAAGAGAGAAAAAAGGGATCTACCTGGAGCAAGTGTACTTCTTTTTGGAACAAACAAAAAAGCTATAATATATTCATCCGTTCGTTGTAAGGGTAAAATATTTTTATGTTATTCATGAAACAACAAGACAACTGCGCACTGACATGAGCTTTGGAAGAGTGGGGGGCTAAAAATGGGTGGAGGTATAACTCGCTGGTGGTAATCCTTGTTAAAGACAAGACAGAGAGAGACAGTTAAATAAAGTGACACGCACACATGCAGGCAAACATCTTGCCATTCAAGCAGACAGAATGACAGATGAACATGCAGACAGACTGACAGGCAGACCAGGGAGGGGTAAGTAGGCTGAATCCAAATTAAGCTGATCAGAGCTCACTGTGAGTTAATCTAGTTATGTGGATAAAGGACTTCCCTATGGCTAAAAACACAGCGAGTTATGACTCAGGGAGTATGTGTGTGTGTGTTTGTGTGCACGTGGGAGAAAGAGAGCATGTGTCTGTTTCCCAGTGTGCCCTGTCTGTACCTGTTTATCCATATTTAAATATACCCCCAGACTCACGAACCACGAAAGCTTTCCCAACAGCTTTTTTGGTTGCAATCGGTGTTTTGTACCCTTCTCACTCCTCTCACCCTTTCAAATGGAAGCTGAGCTCGGCAGGTCCCTCAAAAGGCCAGAGATGTATTGATTTGTAAGGCAAAACTATGCTAATGACAGACAGGCTGTCAAATCTGACAAGCCTGAGAGAGCCCTCAGTGATGTATTTTGTTTGCGAGTTTAAGTCTGTGTGCACTGTGTGAGAATTGTCTGTCTGTGACTTCTTTTGTTTTGTGTGTTTGTATGAGAAAATGTGAGAATAACTATCTGCCGCCTGTTTGTCTGCGGAAGACAAGGAGAAGGGGTGGGGGAGCAAAAGGGAGCGTGGTTGGGCGAGTGGATTTTTTAAAGAATGCTAAATGAATCTACACTGGAAGCTTTAGAGGCTCACGAGGGTTCATAAGCATCTCCCTCTCATGCGTATACCACTTCAAACAGCGGTTCGAAAGTAAAAACAAATATCCAAGTCAATCAGCCACCTTTTCTTCATCTCTCTCATCCAGCAGTCTTCACCAAAAGACATCAAGGGTGAACGATAGCAGGGATGGTTATCAACCACCAGAAATGCAGTAACGCCAATGCATTTGATGAAATTAGGTCTCAAAGAAGAAGAAGACTGACAAAAAACGAATACAAATTCAATCAGCTCTGTGTACACTGCCTGCATATCAAAGAGAATGAGGAAAGGGGAGGGCTGAAGTTGCAGGCCAAGAGATTTAAGTTCGAAATAAGCTTCAACTTCAAACAACTCCTGATTTTCCATAAAATGCTTTCAACACACTGTTGAGCTAGAGTATGCACGCAATGAAAAAGCATTATTTACTACTGAGAAAAGGAATAGGAGCGCGCTACAGTGAGTCAAAAAGACAGAGAGAGAAGGGGCAATTTCCCTTGCCTTTCTCGGTTGGCACAAGGCTCCCCTGCGCAGAGCAGAGAAATAAAACATGGGCTGAGAAACATGACAGTATCCGGAGGAAGTGAGAGAATATGCCTTTAAGATAACACGATCAAGGAAAGGAAAAGGTTCTCTTAGCTGCTCTGGGTTATTCTTATCAGGGTGTAGAGCCAGACTGAAGTGAAGCCCTGTTAAATTGGTCTATCCAGTACAGTGAGGCTGAAGAGTGAAAATGTTTAGTGATGATATTTAAGTCTCATAGAATAAGAGATTGAGATGCAGCTGTGGCACAACTACAAAGCAGTGCTACATTTTTATATATGTTAATGCCAGTGGTGCCAATCCATTCAGATGACAGACTTCTAACTTTAAGGGGGCGTACAGGACTGTACAAACCTTTAGTTTCAGTATTGACTCCATGTGTTAATGTAAAATGTGAATTCTTGTTTTTGGATCCTGTCTTCCTGTTTTCAGGGAACACTTCATTATTGCATGTTGCACATCTTGTTAAGGTTTTACTTCACACACTTCCATGTTCCACACTCTCAACTATTGTATGTCTGACCTGACATTTTGTGTTTTGCTTTTAGAGCTCACCTCCACCAAGCATCCACTCTAAAAACATCTTTGCTGCTCTTTTTTTGTTTTGTTTTTTTCCAAAAGCATACCCCTTAAGTTTCTGTGTGCAAGCGTGCAAGCATTACGCTGTTGCTCTCAGAGAAGATCTCATTAGGAAATTTTAGCAGGGAAGATGCCTCAGAAAATGGCAGTCAAGAAGAGAGAAACCACATCTGAAGCCACGAGAATGCCAGTCCTGTGTCTCCCTGCAAAAAAATAACAAGAATTCTATCGATTATTGAAATGAATAAGGAATGACCTAAAACTGATACGTGTACGCGGCCCTTTCTGGAATTGCACCTGCTGTGTAATTGCAAAGGCACGCATCCATTTGCAAGACTGTTTTGTCTCTCGTTTTTTTTGTACGCGCATTTCCTTTTCTCTCGAGCTCTCTGCTTAGACAGTTGTCAACAGGCAATTGTCTTGAAAAATGTGACTCTCAGCATGGACACAAACAATCTTACTGTGCCGCTGGTTTACCTGTCTTGCCAGATTATATATTACAGAACCATGGGTGTTAAAGTTGAGGAGGAAAATAAAAATAATGTGTTGAAAATAGATGCACACGTGTATGCACATCTTTTTGTGTCATGTATTCATATTTCAGAATAGAATACTGAGGCAGACTTATCTGGTTATTGTATTATAGATCAATAATGTGATTAAAACTTTTTATGGAGGTTAGGACACCATTACTTGTAATTTATGGCAGCTGTGCAGAAACAAATCTTGTTTTGTTTTTTTAATATTCCTCTTGGGAATCTGGCACAAGGGCTGCAGTTGCAGAGCGAGCCTGCAGTACAAAGTACATTTCTACAATCAGTGCTTCTGCTAAGACAATGTGACTTGCGAATCGCGAGGGAATAATGAGAGAACAAGGTGTAACTCTCGCCTCACTCACACTCTATTAATCCTCGCCTTTGTCTGTTTGCTCAGCTAGCGTCTTTCATCACCTCAAATCTCTCCTTTGCTACCTCTGGTCATTACTGTACCTGTGTATCTGCCAAGCTTCTTAAAGTTCGTGCCGAGGTGGTGATCAAAGCGCCTCTCCTTCCAGCGTAACGGAATCTCACATTCGCCGAACAACAACATACGTGTAAAACAAAACGAACAGCGATGGTGTGCCGTCACAGTGAAGATGACCTTTAAAAGCCTTAATGTGCATTTGCTAAGAGAAGTTATTAGTGACAGAGAACCCATTTTCACCGGGACCAATAATTAACCATGCTCTCATCCGTAGTAATAATCCAGACTTATAAAACTGTGAGGGCTGAATTAAATTTTCTAAGTTAAACAATTGTGAGGAGCTACACTAAGCACGGCGGCATCTACAGACCGGGGCTGCGGTGCGAAAATGAGTGATGACATTAAGATTTAGATTAACATTTAGATTAACCTCTGCATAAGAGGGATTTGGTCGAAGAAGGTGTCACCGCGAAAACAGGATGATCTATGTGATGCTTTTAGACAGATCTAAGGCTAAATGACACCTCAAAGTGACGCTTTTATGAGAATGGTGGCATTTGGGGAAATTGCCACCGGTGTAACTTGGTGCTGTCAAGTATTCATTTTGCTCTGGAGCTTTGAAATACTGAGGGCAAAACATCTTGAACACGGGACTGCACAAAAATGAATGAAAATGATGTCGGAACACAGCCAAGGATAATGATGCCTTCCTTTTTTTTCCTGTACTTCTGAATGTGTTATTTCAAAGTCTGGAATTTTTCTTTCCACAAAGCTAGATTATCTGCAGATGTTTTCAGAGCAACGTGTCCTTAAACCTAAACCTTCAAAAGAGCAGCCTTATAAACAATTAGCTTGATCGTGATCAAGACAATTTAGAGATAACACCACGCGTCAAATCCTTTTTCAGAAGCAAATGACTTCTTCTCTTGGAGGGATGATGCCTTTAGAGTTGGTGTAGGTTCCTGAGAAACCCTTGGTAGTGTTATTATTAGTTCATTTATTAACAGAAAATAAAAATCAAAATAAAATAGGTAACATTCAGAAAACAACCAACCCTAAGAAAGAAAGATATGAATCTTCTGACTGTTAAAAGACCATTGGAAACAGAAAACACAATAGGGCATTAAGATGGGTTTTTGTCATTTTAACATTAAAATTCATGACTTTTACTTGCACCTAACAAAACTTAGAACATGTGTATTGACTACAGGTACATTATTTTGTGTGCCAGACACTATTAACTGAAATAGTTTACAATTAAATATGCTCTATCTCATAATAACTAATAATGTAACAACTGTTGAAGTGTGGATCGGGGTTTCAGCTGTCCACATTTTGCCTTTATTTCAAAATACGAGTACACTGTTACTTAACATAACTTCATCCAGGATCAAGAAATCAATCCTATAACCGCATTCTAAGAATCAAATTAGCTAGATGAGAATAAACAGGATTATTTTAGCTTGAGACACTTAAGCCACATTGGTCTGTATTTCTAAGCTTTCATTACTGTCTGCCACAGACAGAGAGATAGTAGGAGGCCCTACAGCCCTTATCTCTGATTTCACACTAGTGTATAGCTCCAATCCAGATAGACCCGAGTGATTGTTTAGATACTGAGGCACATTTTCTGTCCTGAGACTGATAGTGGTACTGTAGCACAAAACGCACACAGTCGCTTTTTTTTTTTTTTTTTTTTTGAGAGTGGATTGTGTATTAGAACTATACACAGCCCTATTAAAACCATGATATTAGAAATATGTCAACTTATGAAACTTGAATTAGCATAAATATTAGACTGCTGAGGGAGGCAGTACAAAGTGGCATCATCTAAGTTGTTTACTGAAGAACAATCTTTTACATCGAACAAGTTCTAAAGCAAGTTCGAAACACCACAGAAGAATTATGTAAAAATCATTGAAATTCCCTTTCTTCTTTTCTTTTGAACTAACTTTGCACGGGACTGCTTGAAGAGGCTTTTGCTTTTTTAAAGCAGAGTCACTTGATATGTTTGTGTGAGCTCGGGGGGGCATATAGGACAAGGTTTTTGATGAAAAGAAAAAAAAAAGTTTGCTGCTTGCAGAGTGTAATATTAGGAGACCTGCTCAAAAAGGGCAGCCTCCTTGGTGAAGGGCAAGTTGTGCGGAGTGTTCAGCACTGATGAGAAAACAACTATGGTTCAATCCACGGGCTGATGGCCTGGAAAAAAAGAAAAAAATCTCACATCTTGAAAGCCTCTGTGAATGGCTGTTGAACAGAAGACATGCGTCAGAAATGTGCTTCCAGTGTGATTGTCTGAGGGATCCCTCTTTTTTTTGCCTCCTGTCTTTGTCTCACCGTCTCTGCAGCTGTCTGTCTTCCTCAGCCTCCCGAAAACTGAAGGCTGTAGAAAGAATGGCCCACAAACTGCTTTGCAAAAATGGTGGAATGACAATGGGGCTGTTAAAACCATTTGGCCATCCTAATGCTCATCCTATCGACGTTATTGATTTCCCATTCCGCTAGCAAACCGCATAGCCCTGTGGAAGGAAGAGCATCTGCCTCGCCCCTTTGGTGATGGTCAGCAAAGTCAGTTTAAATAGATACATGGCCCAGCACATAGCACACCCCGCTGCATGCATGCACTGCACGTACACACACACACACACACACACACACACACAGAGACACATGCCCGGTCTAAGACTGAAATAGCCCGTGTTCAAAAGCAGCAGTGACGAAAGTCCAAACTTCAAACTCCTCTCACATCCAGTCCTGCCAGTCTGTGAGAAGAGAAGCTTTCAGACAGCACAGCAAGTATCTTGTCTTTTAGCCTGTCTGCTCGGCCTCTTATCTACTTCACTTATTCCCCCACTGCAGCCAGAGGCTCTGACCTTGTGTAATGTCCTCCAACTAACCGGCCACTCAGACAAATCTTCCCACCCTAATGAGAGAATGTCACTTGTTAGGCAGCGCCATTAGCTCCAGTCCCTCTCTCGAAATGTACCTGAAAGAGCAGGTTGCACCCCCCTCCACCCCACCACCCTCAAACCCAATGCAGACTATGTTACACTGACAACTGAGAGGAAAAGAAAACTCAAATATGTACAAATGCTGTATATAAGCTACACAGAAACAGTCCATGTTCCTTAAGATCCTTGCAGATTACACAACATTTTATTTTTTACTGCTAAAAAAAAAAAAACATGGGAATGACTGAAGAATTTCAAGACGAGTGATGGGTTGGCACAGTAAAAGGGAACAAACTAGAAAAAGTGGTGTGAATGAGAAATATCAAGCAGGCTCTGAAGTTTTGACAAAATATACAAGAGTGTCTACAAAAAGGCGAATAACAGAACACCAACAAGACAATGAAGAAGAAAGCACTTTGTTGCCATGTATTTGCATTTTGAGTTGCCACTGGGCTCAAGCTCTTTGTTTTGTTTTTTCTTTTCATCAGATTTATTTGCTGCTTTTTTTTTAGGAAGGGCACTCATGTTTGAAAAAAAAAAAAAGTCACAAAAGTGCCCTCTTGGATACCCCTGTGGTGGATAAAACATGATAAAGTGCCCTCTAGAAGACATGTGCAAGACAAGTGAAAAGGTGCCCTCAAGTGTGGCTTTCCGGGGGACAAAACTTGATGAAATGCCCTCTAAGGTGCCCTTCCAGTGGAGAAAATGCAATATGCTGTAAGTCATACAGCTGGTGCCCTTTTTTTATTTGCCTCTGCCCCTCAACAGAGTCCGCCACTGTACCATTCCATGTTGTAACAACGGGTGAAACCACTTTAATTAGATAAAGAAAAAGAAAGAAAAAACCTGGACATTTCAGTTTTTTGGAGAATATCTTCCCTCTAAGACGACACTCTGCTTCCTGTTATCACCGCGCTCCATTACCGCATTACGTTTGTCAGAACTGGCACATGGAAGAATTAATATGGGAATAAGCAGCATGGTGAGCACAGGCCTGACTAATCACAGTCTGCCAACATCTGAAAGTTCGTCTGCCTGTTCTCCAGTCAGATTTCACCACTTTGGAAGCAAAGCGGCAGAGAGGAGACAGGGATGCTGCTTCGGTGTTAAAGTGTCGACTCTCTAGGAAAGGCGAAATGCATCTCATCTGAGTCATAAGGCTTTTATCTTCACAATGAGTCTTTTTGCTTTCTTTTTTTTTTTTGATATCCGAATGGCAAATTCTACAGCCTTTAAAAAAAAAAAAAAAAAAAACAGTGCTTTGAGTGACCCTGCCTGAAACGCCATTCATCGACCCACCCAAATGGAACCATTGTTCGGGGGGGACTCCACAAGTGGCTGCATTATGAAGATGATAGATGTATTGTGAGAGGCCTTTCAGACTTCCCGGTCTGTTCCCCCACGTCCATACTGAGCGGTACCCATTAAGGGCACACTGTCTTGACTGGAGAATCTATAAACCAAGGCAATCAAACATGTTCGATGAGCGGGGCCTATTCAGCCTTTGCGAACATCAACAATTGTTAGCAACATGTGGAGACGCCATGCAAGCAGTCTGACTCAAAATATCTCACGAGGTTATATCACAACATACTGAGAGAACTGAGAGAAGTTGAAAATCCCCTTCTCGCACAACCTAAAGTAACTATTTAATAAATTGTTGAAGGGTTGTTGAAGGGAAAATTGTCAATCTGAAAGAAGTCAATCCTTTAACTCTACAACAGGAATAAGTGACGTAACAACCCAGTACAGTACAGTCATGAGGGCTCTCCAACAACAGCAGCACCTTACAATTTGATTACATGCATGATCACACATATAATATGACATATGCTTGTATTTCATGTTCATTCAAAGAACCGCATTTACACAACAAAGCAAAATCTATGGTTATCGAGTCCAAACTGAAAAGGTAAACATAATCAGTACATCCTGTTACATCACAATGTTCCTCCGGTTTCAGTTTGATTTTCAAAACACAAGAGATGTAGCCTTCTTACTGCAGGTGATTCATCGTTCATTGCCACTTGATGAAAAGTTGCTTCGGTCTAATAATTCCTGAAAGTACACAGAGTCTATACGTTTCTTCTCTCTCGCTCTATTTCCCTTTCTCTCACGTACACACACACACACACACACACACACACAAACCAAAGAAAGAGAAAGGTCAAGGTCAAGATACGTCTTACTCATACTGCACCAAGCGCTGCACGCTGCACTCTCGCAGGAATGCTCAGATGCTCAGAAATAAACCATTTGCATGGACAAAGTGTTAAAAAGAAAAGGTCATACAACTTACTACCGTTACATAATGCACTAAATTATTCACTGCCATTTTTCTTAGGGCTGCCAGAGATTTTGGAAGAGGGGAATTGAACTTAATGAAGAAGCCACCTGCAAGAAAATAAAGACGGAGGTGAGAGGGGGGACAAAATGTCAGCCCGAAAGATCACCGGGTCGCACCCATTCATTGTGGTGCATTGTTTTTTTCTTTTCGGTGCGACAAAAAAAAAAAAAAAAAAAGAATTGCTGTGTCCCAGGAGAGGTGACCTCCTTATGTAGTGTGTTTCCCCTTTAACCTAGCTCTAAGCCATTCTCACCTGTCAGATCACTGCCTGGATGTGTACTTACGTGTGCGTGAGTGTGCACGAGTTCACATGTTAGCGCGTACTGCTATATGCGTGTGTGTTTGTGTGCGTCACAGGGTTTTGTGTACACATGTGGGATTTTTTTTCTTTAATACGAGAGGAGAAGCATTTTTCTCTACCCCTGTCAACAGCCCAAAGCCATTCAAATGAAGCTTCAAATTTTTTATCTTCCTATGCTTCACTGTCTCACTCACACACAGAAACACACACATATGCTATTTCCACAGTAGAGAGTGTAAAAGCACAGTTATGTATATACTCACTGCAGTAATGAATTAGGCCGGTGTGTTCGGCAGTGTTAAGTTGAGGTGTGACAGCGTATGCGTGACAATGTGCTTCATATATTTGCTTTAACTTGTGTGTGTGTGTGTGTGTGTGTGTGCATGTTCATACACCTAGCCTGATATTATTTACACAGTCTACCTCTCAAACATTCAATCAGAGGTAGAAAATTGAATGTTCTTTATCTTCCTCAGCCTCGCTCAGGTGCAGTTTATATCGGGAAATGCCACTACCCCTCCAAGTCCTCTCTATTCATCTACCTTTACCCTTCTGTTCTGCTGGTTTAGCCCAGTGCAATCACAACTGTAATTGATATTTACAATAGCCGGGCTTGTATATTTTGAGGAGATGTTAGAACAGGCATTGTTTATGGGTATCATTCAGGCATAATAAAAAGGTGTTTAGTGCACAGCCACGCAGGACAAAACAGAGGTCATGCAAATTGGCAATATGCGACCAGTTTTCAAATTACGTGTCTAGAATTTTTTTTGTTTACTACAATTTAAAGAGAAAACACCGTCAGATGCAGCAGGGGCTTGGGTACGTAGATGCATTTGAGGAGTCGGCTGATGATATCCAGCTTTCTAATATTGAGCGTTAGCAGCCGGGACTGAATGTAGTCTTTTAGGCCTTTTGTTGACCACCCAATGGCAACGTGTGCGAAGCATTGTACCCAAGGCTCTATTCAGGTTTTTTCAAAGCTGCTTTACTTAAGTTCAGCTTAGGTGACCTTTTTGTTGCATACAAAGCTCTACGATATATACAGGAAAATAAATACAAACATTTTTATGTTTATCTGACTTCAGATAACCATTTTCTGGAGAACAAAGTAACCTCACGACAAATTTAGAGAAAAAATACAAAACGTTCACTGGCAACAATCTGCAGTGTGGTTAAGGGATGGTTAAGTAATTAAAATGCTTTCTTAAGGTTTGTTAAAGAACATGGTTGTGGTTTAAAAAAAGAAAAAAAAATACATGATTAAGTATTGGTCTGAGATGGGCTGTGATCTTCTGTCTCTAGCATGACGGTCTGACATGCTGAAGGCTCATTCACTACACCGACCTTCACACCCTCTCTCTTTTCACTTGGCTGCATAAAGGGCACACTACTTCCTGTGTTGGCAGGGAACATTGGCATTGGTCATAAATTGTGTGCGGCAGAACCCAAACGGACTGCTTAATTCCTGTTGAGTTAGTAATAAGAGATGCCTATATTTTTGTGATGTTCAAAATTAATATATTACATTTACACATTTACTTATTTTGACCAATTAGATACATGAATTAGAATGAATTAAAACTAGGTAGATTTTCTTTTCTTTTTTTTTTTTTTTTTTTGTGAAGGGTGGCTGCTTTAAATATGGACAGCATCACTCACGCGGATCCCTGTATTGACAATTCGTGTATTGCTTTTCATGACTAATGAGGAGGAACAAATAGCATTGCATTTGGGATTGTGCTGCTAAATCCTATGGAAACAAACTGGGTAAATATCTGATAATTGCACTTGTGAGCAAACCTTTGTTGCCATGATCTGCTTGAAGAAGAAGGAGCAAAGCCGTGCCGACAATATCCCCCAAACATTACGTGAGCTTTAAGAAAATCTGAGAACTTCCATCAATGGAGAGGTTGCTGCATATTTTTCATTAAGTAAAAATACAATAACCTTTTAAAATGAGAAACTTATAAACCTATTTAAAATTTACAGGAGGAGGAAGGGGTGCAGAGTTTTGTTTCGCCTAGTTCTTATTTTGAAAGCTAATTAGCTAAATGTATTCACACCATTCCCCTGAATGTGCCATGCATTTGCAAATAGTTGGGGTTTTTTTTTAAATCATTTTGATCATTATTTTTGTTCAAGGGCTGGAACCAAATGTGTGTTCTTTTCACCTCGAGCCTTTGGTGTCTATGTCGCTCGAAAACACAGAGGACGACGTGCTGAAGGTCACACAGCTGTCAAAACACGCTATGCGTTCAGACTCTTGTGAACAATGCAATCTTTTTGTGGTCATTTGTCAAGAGCAACTGCAGAGAATAACATCAAACGGCGAAAACACGCTCAAGTTCATGCAAATTAATCACATGAGAATTAGGCAAGTGTTTATATTTTGAGCTAGATGCATAAAGAAATGAACACAAGCGTGAACACACATGCACAGACTGTACACATACACACACAAAATAAAAACTGTAAACACACATTGTTTGAGACCTGTGGTGTATTTGAAGTAACAGAACACAGTTTCATTGTCAGTCTGCCACTGTAAGCTGGATCATCATGTCATTTGGTGATTAGGCCTTTGTGGACTCGCTGTCTCAGAAGCAGAGGCCTTATACCCATGCATCCGGGGAACAGACCCCCCAAAGTCTCTCCCGCCTCTTTCTTTTCAGGCTTGGCCAAGAGAGTGTTTAGAAAACAGTGTGTAAAAGTGTTCTGTTATCCCTGCATACCGCCTTGCGGGTTTGAAGATGCGTAATTTTCTCACAACAAGGGTTCCCATGATAGCTCTCTGCTTTGAGTAGCTATTAATGCCCTTTCTAGCTCAGTGGTTTGTCAAATGCATTAATCTGAGGCTTTAGCAATGGATGGAAAGAGGCAGAGGACAGATGCTGAGGGGAGAGGAGAGGAAAGATAAAGTAAACAAAAAAAAAGAAAAAGACATCCATATTCTTTTATGTTTTAACCCTAGAACACTAACTATCAGTTAGTGACCATCTCTAACGTTGGGTATATTTTACCCGATATAAAGAAATACTTCTCATCAAAATATATTCAACAATACATACATTGTTTTCCCCTATGCAACGTCTGATTTGAGAACCTGGCCACCACCACTGCAATCCTGTATGCCTTGTTCTTCCTGATCTCCAGTCCACGAAGCCAAAATTGCTTGAAAATTACTTTCCCTGGTTCTATGTCAGATAATTTCTCCCTCATCAGAGCAATTTGTTGCGTGGAATCGTGAACCTACCAGATCAAACATTATCTGGATCTGCTTGAAAAAAAAAGGACCACACTCCTTTCGACTTTGATTGGTACACTGATTGCGTTTCCATTTTCCTTTCTCTCTGCCTTTTGTGTCGCAGTTGTGGCTGCGTATTTGCATACAGTGCGAGAGCCTTTCAACGCGTACAACAAAGTTTAAATTAATGGCGCTTTTCTTGGCTGCGCCTTGTTGGAACCCCGTAAACTGCTGCATGTTCAGTAAAACATATTTATTAGAGGCAACACAGCTAATGCAGCGACAAGCTCCATGAGGTGACACTGCAGATTTGATGAAACACTGAGTGCCACTGGCGATCTTCCCAAAAAATGCTCCAGAAAATGCCTGCTAAAAAGCTTACATATTTGGCAAGACAGATCAGACAAAAAAAGGACAAGTTTCTCTGATGAGCCAACTTACATACTTACTGCCTTTAAATATAAAAGCATAAACACATTGTTGGAACTTGTTGGAAAAAAAAAATCCACAAATTGTGCTAAATAATATGAATACCCCAGATAAAATATAGCACACACAATGCATCAGCAGAACTCTTACTTCTTCTTTTTTTGCTTCTGTTTGAATCACTACCATGTGCTCTGACTGTTGATTGCAATGTTAATTTATGTGGAGACATGCTAATGATTATCTAGTTATCAAATTCAGGAAATTTGACTTAGATTAATGTGGCAAGATCAAAGAAAATGCTACACATTACAGCGGGGCTTGCGGTGAAAACAGGAAGGGGATGCCCATGGGATGTGTTGAGCTGAAGGAGATAAACACGCAACCCACAAACTCGACATCTCTTTGGGTAATTACAAGGGACTTGGGGGTCTCTTTGTCTGTGGGAAATGAGTTGTGCGTCATGTACCAACACAGTAAAACAGTCTCTGGATTCATTAGATTCCACATCTAAACAGGGAATAAATAAAATGACATTAAGCTGTGCCATGGCTGTACTTCACACTGAATTTATACAATTACTCAAGGAAAACCAGACATGCACAAACAGGGCGGTAATGACCTGTTACACTGCGGCAGAAGTTATCAAGAGAAAATTTATCTGAAGGGCTATTGCTAGTAAGGGTATTTTTTCCGGCTCAGTAACGACAAGAGCAGGGAATTAATTCAAAGAAGATGGCTTCTCTTATGATTTACAGTTTGTTTTTTTTATCTCATGAAGCCATCAGTACATGAGGATCGGACATTTTTTCGCCATTGTGCACAAACACGTTTAATGAGATTTAAGTTCAAAGAGCATTTGTATGAGCAAGACTTGCTCTGTTCTCATTGTGACGGCAGCGGAGGGTTTCCCAGGCTTTATGTGATTTTAATTCATCCTAATGCTGGTGTATGCAAGGCAATCAGAGACTTGTTGGGCATTTAGCGCTTGGCTTCAATACAGTGTTACCTTCTGGATCAGGGACTGAATGGAGCCTTGCTGCAAACTCTCTTGCATAGCAATGACACAGAGAGGACACCAGTAAGGTCTCGCTGATTTTCCCTTACATAATTTGAGCATCCACTCTGAAGGCTGACTGATCCTTCTGTGTAGTCTCTTCCCCCAAACTGCACATTTCTCTCATTTCATTTCCAGCACATAGTGTTATTCATAGTCAAGAGGGTCATTTTTTTTTCGGGTCGGAGACATTGACATCTCTGATTCAGACAAGGAAGGAGGGGGAGACAGAGGGTTACTTTAAATCACCTTTAGTACATGTGAAGAGGCACAGTGGTCAATGAACGTTTAGCAGAGCACAAATAGAGTATCAAAACATTCAGTTGATAGCGTTTGCCCATTAAATTATCTTACTCCAATGAATTTCAAAGTGAAAGTTAATGTAAAGTTTATCAGCACTAGACAGAAGTTGTCATGCAAGGTGATACACTAGAAAGGCTTCTGTATGCCATCAGGGAAATACAACATGAGCCTTTATGATTAGACTCATAGTGACATAAGAATGTAAAATAGGAAAACAGTGATATTGACAAAGGAAAAAAAAGAAAAGAAAGAAAGAAAGAAAGAAAGAGAGAGAGAGAGCATATCAAAGGCATGAAAGAGGGATATACTGTACGAGGCAGCTGCTCTGCTGACAGCTTTCAAGCAAGAGCCAGTGGAGTAAGAAGAGGGGCCTTTCCCTCTCTTCCTCATCACCCCTCCCTCCTTTCCTCTCTGATCTGACCCTCGCTGTCACCCCCACCGCTCCTCACCCCCACCTTTACCTGAGCCTCGCATTTCCCAAGGGGCATTAAACTCACTGGCCCTGTTTGATTTAGGCAGGTCGGGTGTCAGTGTTCGCTACAAGCCCATGGTGAACCATGAATAATGGATCTGCCACGGGTCTGAGTCCCCCTGGGACTCCCAGCTGCCCCCTCCCCTCACTCCTGCTGTGACTGGAATAGCCAATGTCCCATTAACAACCAATGATTCATAAAGGTTCTCACTGCCAGCGTGCAGAAAAACAGGATATGTGAAAGAGGGATTGTTACAGGGGAGAGACAATGGAGCTTGATATAAGGCTTTTACTTATAAGCTTGTATTCATCAATGAAATGACAGAACCACTAGAAATATCCTTATTAGGTCCATTAGACATATGGCTTTGTTGAAGGAGGCAAAGAAGCAACTTTTCTTTCCCTCTCTCATGGCAAACATCTGGGTAACTGGGCTTCAAAGAATAACCAACAGAACCAACAGTTGGTGTGCTAATTTACAAAGTACATTTTCCAGCTTTTTGATGTAGAGTTCTTATGATGCCCTAGACGTAACAAAAAAAAATGAAGGATTTCAATACTTCCAGCTTTACTGTTATCCAGGTCATAAAACTCAAAGTCCTGCCTCAAGCTCCAAAAGTCCCTGTAGCTTGTTTACATAATCTTTTGTTGATCCTGTTCCTCAAACTTATACAGCTCCCTGAGTAAATTGGTGCAGGCTTTGCATTTACTGTGTATTGTTTGAGTTTTATGATTTATGCTGAAGGACAGTTTCATCCACACAACTACGGGGTTAACACCTCTGCTGGATAGGGAGCACTGCAGATGCCTTTTTGTTCTAAAAATTCTTGTTTATACTTCATCTTTTCTCCACTTTTTTTATTTTCTTTTCCCTGAGGCGCAATGTTGAGGAAAAAAAAAAACAAAAAAACAGAAGCTCTTCCTTGATACAGCATCTATGTGAACAGAAAGTAAGAGCTTCACATTATATCGTGCACATTATTACACTTTGACATCTACTGGAGTAATAATTTTGCTGACTGAAATCAACAAGATAAGACCTTCCGGCATTCTTGAAACACAGTCATGTAAACGAACACTTCCACTTGGAGCCACAAGATCTCAAAAGATTATCCTCAAAAGGTTACCCTCAAAGTCAACATGATCAACCTCCTCATCATCGGGGACGTTCACTAAAGTGGTTTAATACTGTTTCCGCTAAGCTGCTGCAGCTATACCTGCCCCCAGGTGACTTTTACCGTACACTCCACTTTGTCATTTCACCTTCAACTCCCTCACCCCCTTTTTCATCAGGTCCCCTTTCTCCCCATCTGCCACCTCCACCTCTTATATGTTGAAGCATGGCCAAGACGAACCAGGGGACAGTTTCCCCATCACACTGCCGCTGATGGCTTCACTTCCCCCATGGCTGCAAACCTTAAAGGAGCGGAAAAACCATATTTCTAATTTCCACATGGCTGAGGCGGATTCAACCACCTGTTGCGATGAGCAGACAGGAGAGCCGTTTCACTATCTGTCATAGCGTTCGCCTCGTTAGTATGCACCTGGCTTCGGTACAATCAAGTCCACGTGCGAGCGTTTGGATAGAAGTTCAGATATGCTAGGCAGAAAGTGTGCTCGTGGGGATGCCCGCGCAGACACACACATTCACAAAGGAACAGGTCACAGAGCCTACCTGAAATGTCATTGGTGCGTTATTACCACAACAAATGAACAAAAACGACCCCCGAGTAACTACTGGGGTTCTCTCTTGCTAGAGATGGTGAGCGTATTCAAAGGACTATGACAGGTGCATGCCCAGTCATCATTCACGCTGACAAACCAGTCGCTGTGGACACCAAAACCTTTCAGACATCACAAAGCCCCAGGTGCGCACACACACACTCACACACACACAAACACAGAGGCTGTCATTGTTTCTGCATCAAACATCCTCACAGGCAGACACACACACACACAAATACAGAAACAGAGAATCCATTACAGAGACTTTATATGAAGCACTGTCACATAATCCCCCGTAAGTATGCAGGTAGGAGAGCAAAGACTTATATAGCTGGAACCTGTCTGTCAGATCACATTCCCATCAGTAAAAGTCCAATGGAAGAGCATGGGGGATAATAAGCAAAAAAAAAAAAGATGCTGCTTCATTCGAGAGGTTTGAGTTTGGGAACCATTCAGACACATGTGCTATTTGAAGTCTAGAGTTACAATAATAATAACTTTATTTATATAGCACATTTCAGAACTACCCTTACAAAGTGCTTCACACACAAGGACAAATAAAAGAAAGCAGGATAGCAATAAAAATAAATAAATGAAAGGAGTGGAGTAGGTGGCCGATGCAATTTTGAATTCAGTCGATTCAAGAGGGGCGGTATCATTCCTAATTGTGTTGAAACAAAGAGCATGGGGTGTTCTTTTTTGTTTTGTTTTTTTTTCTCATCGGATAGGCCAAAAGCCTGCTAGACAGCATTTCACAGAAAGGCATCTCATACCTCCGAACCATAATTACCATTTTAAAGCTGGTCCAGTGCACACAGTTGAAGAGGAGCCAGAAACACGAGGCAACATGTAAAACAGGCTAATGACGACACAGAGGGAACTGGGAGTCAAAACCATGTCCTCCATTACAAATTACAGCTTAATATGAGCTCTGCTTCCGGTTGCTGTACTTACACATGGGAAACGTTTGACAAACGAGTGCTTTGTACTATCGCAATCAGATGAGCAAGGAGCTTAGGCGCCAGGGAGACTCAGCAGGGGACGTGTGTTAGCTCTGCTTTTGTATCGTAAACACTAAATAAGTGAAAACAGATTAGCTAGTCGCGACATCCAATGTGCCGTGCCCCGCTGATAAGTGCCTTACAGATAGCATGTCAGTCTCGGCGTCAGAATTGAAGTCGTGACAGATAGATTGAAAATGTCAGCTGTCAGCTCCACTGTTTGTTTACCGTCTCTCAGCTGTTGTTAAATGTTGGGCCGAAACACATGTGACATACGGCGTGTGTGTGTGTCTGAACTGGAAGAAAAAAAGCGGGAGGAGGTTTTTTTTTTTTTTTTTTTTACAGTGAGTGGAGCAAAATGAATAATTCCTATCGTGCTGACAGACTTTGTAAACTCTAAAAGATTGATTCAAACCTCAAAAAAAAAAAATAAAAATACTGCGAGATGGCAGCGTTGGCTACTGAGCCATCTGTGGAGAATAGATTTAGAGGTAGATCGCTGGATAGGTGGATGAGGGAAAGACTCTGTGGCTGAAATGTTAAAAAAAACATCTTATGGACGAATCGCGGACTAGATGGTTGATGCACAGAGATGAAAAAGCAGAGGGGACAGACTGAAGGGGCCAGTTGCTAATCTCATCTTTCGCCTCCTGCCTCTTCAGCGTCCTAATTGGCTGGATAAGCTAACTGACTGGCTGAGAAAGTGGCTGGCTAGGTGTAAAATTAGCTGCTGTTAGACTGCGGGGCACACTAAACTATAACCTGTCACGAGAAATGAAGGCCAGACAGTTTATCTTTCAGAGCCAAATGTCTTTATCAATACAAGCTAAAGCAGCTCCGAGCATAATTGTCCTGTTTATCAGTTCTATTACAGGCCTTCGAGAGGCATCGAGCGAGGGGCAATAAATACGCAGGTACTGTCGAGTTACAGTGCAATACCCCATCTCACTTGATAGATCTCTAATAAAGGGCGCATCCCTCACAAAAATGAATTATGCTATCTATTTCAATGTCTTCTAGAGTGCAACGTCTCCCATACCAAAGCAATCACCAGGAGAGCCTGATACATGCCGCTGTCAAAATAATCATTTATAACTCTTGCTGTTTTAGGTGAGATCCGCTATTATATTGAACATTTATGGTCGCGGTCTTTACCTGTACCCGCGAATAATAACGTAATCGGCAAAAGAGCAGTGTGAAATGAATTTTCGGTGCTGAAAACAGACTAAATATTTGCAATTCTGTATGCGATGTTGTTGTGGAGTGCATAGTCAACATTGCTTAATTCAACAAAACCTTGCAAATAGTAAGTAACACAGAGATTGCAAAGGATTCTGATTCAATATTTACATCAGTCTGTTATTGCTTCACATTCATCACAGTGGCAAACTGAACATTTTGAGCAAGAACCTGACTTCTAGGGCTGCAACAGAAAACCATCGTACGGCCCGTACTGTTTGAGGTCAAACTGTCTTATGAAAGCGTGTTTCCTCCAATAAACTAAACACGATTACGCCACGGGAAAAAGGATGAAATGGGCTTTACAAAGGAAAAGCAGACCTAATGATTTCAAACTGTCACTTCAAAACGGCAGGCGAAATGATTTATCTACTTGTTTTTTGTTTTGTTTTTCCCCCCACTGAATAACAGTGTGTTTGTGTGTGTGTGTGTGTGTGCGCTGTGAAACAGTGGTGTAGCAAAACACAGTTCAACAGCGCTCTTTAAAATTTCTAAGCCACTTCATCAGCCGAAAATGAAACAGCCGATTAAAGGACCACTTTGCCGGTTTTCAAACTGAACTGTTTCACTGCACTGTGGAGACAATGTGTGAGAAAAGGACCCACTGTGTCTGTGTCTCCAAAGCTTGATAACCGCTGCGTCCTGCCATTTGATGAATGAAATATTTCTTAAAATCCAGCGTACAACAAACTGCAGCTTGCTAACAACCTGTTCACAACAGGTGAGAGTAACCTACCTGGGCATACTGTATGGACCAAAAAAAAAACTATGGCAAAACGTATGTATATTCATATAAATCATGAATAAATAATTTATTAACTTACTGAATATAAATACTAGTATATATTTAGGCTAACTTAACACATAAGCAATACCTATTTTTGATAGAAAATATAGTGAAACGTCCCCCAAAGTACCTCAGCTAACTAGCTGCTTCTAACTGCTTACCGTATGTAGCTAGTTTCTTTAACCATAAAAAATGGAAAACATATTTTCACACTACTCATAAACAAACACAGCTTCAGGTTGGAGAGGAACTCTCTCAGTAGTAAACTGCTCTCTTACTCCTGTTGGCACCGCTTTCTTTGATTTATCTTTGACTCGGCGGCACTAACAGCTGGTTGAAGGCCGCAGCCAAATGCCGTCTAGCTGCTGGCCGACTGCTCGCAAGACTCGGCTGGCTTCCTGACACGAAAGCTCGGCAGTGAGGCCGTTTGAAAACGTGTAGGGTGACCATACGTCCCATATTCCCGTGGACGGTGAAATAATATTTCACGTGGCAAGAAAGCCCGGGCAGCAGAGACTACACCAGTTTGACGTCTCAATCACATCTTTTGGCCAACAGAGGGGGCTGCTCACTAAAGCAGCTTCATATCACTCTCGTTCTACTAACGACTTTGTCATGCTAGCATCTAAGAAAACTGCTGTGAAAATCTCAAGTGAATCAAATGAGTCCACAACATCACCGCCGATGTCTTTTCAAGTGTGGAGAGGAAGAAGAGTTGAAGGAGGTAGTGGAGGAAGGACATGATCACAGAGCCCGCTAGTTTATTACGTCAAACAACGTGAATGAGATGAAATTCAAAACTGAGGCAAGCGATGAGAATCTGCTAACGAAAGTATTTTATCTAATAGTGTACTTTAAAGATAACGGGGAGGAAGAGAGTGACGTACGGAGATGAAGAAGAGCAGAAAGAGGAGGTACGATGGCTCGGCTTCACTTGCCTCAGTACTGTAAACTGGGCTTTTCTGACAGAGTTTACTTGGTTAGTACCCAGTTTTATTCAGTCGGCCTGTACCGATTTACTACAGTATAACAGTTACTATGGTCAAAATACTCAAATACTTGAATCCCCCCCCCCTTTTTTTATTCTATTTATAACACTTGATATTTTAATGTTACATTGACCGCCAAATTTGAAATGTCCCTGGTTTTCATTTAAAAAATCTGGTCACCTTAAAAACGTGGGGCTCATGTTTAGAGTTTGAGACTGTCTGTGCTCTCCCTATCTCTCTCTAACTAAGATTAAAGTATTTTTCTGTGGTGAACATAGCCGACCATAGCTAGCAAGCCTTATATTAGCTGCTAACTGTAGCTAGTTAGCGACGGTAACAGAAGGTTTGTCAGGACAAAGTCGTTACATTTCTTACGAAGCAATACTTTGCCAAAGGTTACTATGTTTGTACGTTTTATAAAACATAAACGCTTGGAACAGCTGAGAACACACATAACACACAGAAACTATTTCTCTGCCAATACCAGGATGTTTACCACTAGCTAGTACATAATGTGTGTTTCATGTGTGTATATATACACACACATATATATATACACACACATATATACATATATATACACACATATACACACACACACATATATATATGAAAATATATATATACACACACATATGTATGTGTACGCATATGTATATGTATGTGTGTGTGTGTGTATACATATATATATATATATACATATATAGTACCACTAGTATACAAGTGCAACTCTCTCACACCCGCTCCGACAAAGAAAAATATTGCAGAGGATGTCACTGTGGGAGTGAATTAGAAGGTACACAGAAAGTAGCATAGAAACTGAGGGCAAAGTGATTGAAAAGAGAGGAGATGATAAAGTGAAGAGGACCACGGCAGCGATTAATATCATTTGCCGTTAAATCCAGGTTTCCAATCATAGCTGGAGCTCGGAGCCAAAGCGGTGCTGTGAACTGGGACGGCTTCACAATCCCCTAGCTCAGAAGTATTGTTATGTCTCTTGGGTATTATCTTACAAAGCCCATTATGCTGCAGAAACAAAGAAGAGACACAGACCCAGAACTGTGGTGACTGTGGTGTGCACGCCAACATACACACATACACATGACACGTGCACGCATGGCGGCTTAATCTTTACAGAGATATGTATTATCAGTACAAATCCCAGCGTGTCCCCGGATTACTGATATGTGTGCATGCAGCTGTGCACCATTAAAAACAGATGTGACATCTTCATATCATAAATCTCGGAGACAGATAATGTGAGTACAGCAAATTCAGCAATGTGTAAACAATGCATAAAAACGCCCAAACACTTACACCGCATAACCCACTGAAGCTTGTAATTTCTTGTGGATGTTCAGTGAATTAAGCCGGTACAGTCATAATCACTGGTGCTGTCAGAGGCATATGCACTCTCTCATTCAGATGTGAGGCCGGTATCCCACAATTTTGTCAAATGAGCACCAGTGTTGCAATATAAATACATGCAAAATTGCAGATTGCACTGCTGTTCTGCAATTAGGATTTAACTGCCACTGTATCTGTCACAGGCGCCACCGTGGTTAAGATTGTGTCGGTCTCCCACTTCGTTTATATTCAGCCGACCACCGTCAAGTTCAAGAGGCCGTTTAGACAGTCTGACACACTGGCTCTTTAAATGTATTAGCTTTAGAGCTTTTCATGTAACTGGTGTTTTCAAATCACTTTATCCAAACACAGTTGAAGTACCGTGTACTGCATGTGGGGTGCTAAAGATTACACAGGCTGTGATGTACCCAGTGAGGGAGTACATTTCTGCCAAAAAAAAATGACACAACCACAGCGACTGTTCAAAGACGTTTGAAATCACACTGCCATGAATCTTCATCTAAAAGCTCAACTTATCTATGTTTTAGAGTCTAGTCAACACTACTCTGTGAAAAGAGCCTCAGCTCACTGGAGAGGGAACTTTCCAAACCGTCTTGGCAGATCTGCTTTGTAACCTTACTAACTTTGTCGGCTGAGCCTCTGAGAGATTTAAGATTTTTGTAGGATTACAAATCTCTCGAGGATGTCATGCAGTACATGATCCAAACTGATACTTATATTGTTCCTCCTCTCCGGTCTGTTTTCATTTCAGCTTCCAAGAATACTGAATATAAAAGTGACTACATGTGACCTTGAGGCTCACAGCATCATTAGATGTGTCTTTAAGAGAGTTTTTTTCCCCATTTAAAAAAAAAAAAAAAACACATCCAATTAAATGTCTGTCCTCATATGCTCAAGTCTGACCTCATGCTACACTAATAATTTTCTTATTTGCACAATAAAAGATAAAGGTAATTTTGAGACAAGGTAAGCTAAGACAAAGGCAAAGTAACAGAAAGTTGAAAAAAAAAGAAAAAGCAATTGCTCCTGTGTACGACTCCCCAGAGCTGTGAGTGTTGGTGTTTGAACTTCTCCAGCTTTATATCTGCATTAAAATTTGGAATGTTCTCCTAAATTGAAAAGCGTACTTTTTCTAATACAGCAGAAAGTCCCAAAGCAAGCACCAATGGGAAGATTAGGAATATATTAAACAGTCGGACAAACCCACACAAAAAACACACATTCTTTCTCCATTTTTCTCAAGTTACTCTATTTTCCTTCTTTTTATGCCTCTATCGGTTTTTTATTTCCTCTATGGACAAACCAGCCGGTTTAATTGATAACTGAGTAAACTGTTTTTTCAGTGCATTTCCCTATTTTGTGTTTTGTTATCCTTTATCTACATATTGCCCTTCGTCCCTCTTTTCTGCTTGGCAAAACCATTCCAGATCAACTCAGTCATTTACTTACATAAGTATTTCTGTCCTTTATAAATAGTCAAATAAGTAACTTTATTGTCAGTTATTCAAGATGGCTTTCATGTGCAATGACTAATATAATCTTCACAGCTTAGCTGCACATCATACTGTGACATGCAGTTGGAAGTGAAGCTAAGAAGCAAACTCAGTAGGGTAGGATAACATCAGCTTATACTGTACAGCATAACTTAATGACTGATTTAATCCAGCATTATAATACTAAGGATATTTTAGGCAGAAAAAAAGCACCATATTGTCTGTTTAAATGGACTGTAACAAGCTGCTTATTGTGATTTCCATAAACCTCACTGTACACCACATACACAGAGCACTGTAGACTTAAAATTACTCAAAGGGATACGTATTATTACCAGCGCTATGATAAATTGAATCCATGCCGTGTCATGAACAGGAATACCTGACTGCCTTCTGTTCAGGGCTAATCTATCCATCTCTCATGTTTTTGCAATTTCCTGTGAGATGACACTGTACACGATAAAGAGAATCAGTTTTTTTTTCTTTTTAGTTCATCAGAAATCCGACATTTGGCAGCGTGATCGATGACAGAGATAACTTACGACCCCGTTGGATCAAACGGCAACAATAAAAATGCTTTAAAAGTTCAGAATTCACATATAAAAGCTATCTTGTCATTATTTTTAGATTCAGTATTCAGTTGTCACATTTGTGCCATAAACTACTGATGGATCAAACCTTTTGCAGTTTGCTCACAGATGTTTTTAACAGTATTTATATGGCTAATAATAACCAACGGCATTGTAAGCATGTGTGGCCTGTAACAAGATTCATAACATGATGTTTCGATTCATCTTCATTAATAAAGGGAAAAAAAAAAACTAGTGATGATTTTAAGAGGCTGGGATTGCTATTGAAATATATTGGTTGGCATGGCTGAAAGTACACACACAGAGCTGGTAAAACCTTGATATTTTTAGTTGGAAAAGTCAGAAGTAAAAGCAAAAGCTGCAGTAGTTAAATAGAAGAAGAAATTATGGGCCATGCTCTTTCACCAAGGCTTAAATTGGACAGTGGAATAAACCTTAATATGTCATCACTATGACTCAACATGGCACCTCAGTGGTCATTAAGCAGACAAATGATGGTCTGGGTTCAGCAGAGCCGAGACTGTTGGAAATGTTGCAGGTTGTTGCGAGAGACCAAAAGAACCAAGAGAGAGGGCAAGAAACACCCTCCATCCATCCATTTTCTAAACAGGCCATACTGTTCAGGATTTGTGGGGCTACCTACAGGGAACTTTTACAGTTTCCTTCATCTAACTGGGATGTCTTTGGACTGTGGGAGGAAAGTAGAGCACAAGTCGGAAACCCACGCACAGATGTAGAGAACATATTAACTCCACGTGGAAAATAACTATAATCAAACGTGCCTTGATGTTAAGGCTTCTATTCTAACCACCGAGCCTTTGTGAAGTACAGATACGGACAAACAGAGAAAAGAGGGAGAACTGAAAAAGAATTATGATGCGAATCATAGAGGAGACGGAGAGAGACTGAGCGCGCAAGAAACAGACAGAGAGTGAACGACAGACAGACAGCAGAGAACACACGGGAGAAGAGGCCATTTTATACTCTGTTCTGCGAGTGTACAGGTATCTGTACACACAATTTCCTTCAAATGTTGAGCATTTTATCTTGAAGAATGAATGATATGAATGAATGCAAAAAAAAGTCAAAATGTTCCACATAAGACATCAGTTCCTGGTAATTTAATGTAATTTTTTGTGACATTTCAGCCAGCTAGCATTAATTTTTCCATTGCCACTTGAGGCACCGAACTTTCACAGCACAATTAGAGCATTGAGATACCATTGAATAAGTGATATTTGAGCTGTATGCAAGTTTCTCATTGTCTGGATCCAAGGGAGCCATGAGGGTTATGTCAAAGTTTCATTTGTGACTTCTTAACAATACGGCTTTTTTTTTTTTTTTTTTTTTCAAACCCTCTTGCTTACATGTCTGGGGGATATTATTGAATTCTGTTCCATTATGAGGCATTGTGAAGATTATGCTTTTCCTATTGAAGGGAGGAATGAGCTATAACATAGCATTATCAGGTATTTGTCAGGGCTGTTGAGCTGAGGGCTTTGCTGTCCAGTGCAGACAGCTCAATTGATTGAATCTGTGATACAGGGTGATTACTCAAGCATGCTGACCTCAGTGCATGTCAGTACTGTCACACAAGCCTGGAGGGCTGATGCAGGGTAAAGGGCTCTAAATGATCACTCATGTTTTTTTAAATCAGGAGTCATACTGATGACCCTGGAGAGTTTTCTTCCATATTTATGCCTTCTAAAGACAGAAAATAGTATTTACTTGAAGCAAAGTTGGTTTAGAGTTCAAACTGGTTCACTACCGCACGCTAAAGTTCCCAAATTTTTAGTGTTTTCACAAGGGGAAAAAACTTTTGAACCTTTCAGCAAGGAAACACTCTGTATCACTCTGGATGTGATGTATGTGTGTGTATATACATGCATGCTCATGCACTTATCTGTGCATGTTGCTGTGTGTGTGTGTGTGTGTGTGTGTTTGTGTATGTCTGTTTTTTTTGCACCAGTGTGTGTAAGCATGCTTTACCCAGCAAAAGTTAAAGCTAATACCATTAGTAAGACTGTGCAACTATTCCCGAGAGTGTGTTCTCAATGCATAATTCAGCAACACATAAAAACTTTAAAATTTTGATCCTTTTTGGTGTTTGCGTGTGTGTGTGCTGGTGGGTGGCAGCAAGAGGAAAGAGCATTAAGGAGCATTTTATAAAACCATACCATGCACTCATACCTCCAGTATTCAATCATCCACCCCTTTCCCACAGAGGAAGAGTCGACTGTGCAATCAAACTTGTAATTTTTACATCACATCATCAAGGGGCTCATTTTCTCATGGCTGACAGAGATTTGCTTCAACGGCTCAGTATCACTTTAACCACAATTATTTAAGGATGTCTTTTCCATTATGCCTCTGCAAGGTGCCAACTGCATCACATCGGAAAACAACTTAGTTCCACTCCCAAGGAGTCCCTAAAAGGGCTGTAATAAGAGTTATTACTCTGCCCGGAGGAAGTGATATCCATGCAGACTGCAGACACATTTCTTAGAGCTGCCGATTGCCACACACCTGCAGTCCTCTGTCAGTCCAGACACAATGTTAACTATTATAGATTACAACTGTGCAAGGGTTAGTATAATATTGTAACTCTATAAGTTCTACATTATGCAAATACACGTTATAATGTTACTGATACTATACATCATCTCCCACTCTCAAAGCTGCGAAGCACGAAGTGGAAAAGAGCTACTGTCACAGTTTATAAAGCAGCTGACATGTTTGCTATATCATGATAGTTACATAAATTGGCCACTGGTGTATATTTACAGTATTAAACAGTAAACAATAATATCTATTTCACTTTACATCAACATAATGATTACTATTGATCACTTCATGTTCACTAACTCATTTTTTTTAAATTGTCACTTATTGGACCCTCTTATCAACTATGTTTTTTTCAAGATCAATACAATGTTACACACCAAACATCATTACACTAGAACTACTCATCAGCCACAAGATTAAAATGTCAGGGAGAGATGAGAATGAGAAAGAGAGGGAGAGAAGGAGGGAGAGGAAGACAAAGAAAAGCCAGTATGAGCCACTCACAGGAGCCAGCCGTCTGTTGCTAGGCTGAATTACCAGACACTGAATGAAAAGCTTTGGAGCGTAATTTTGACAAATATACAAATTCCGTATTGATGTTTGCTCATTCACCCATTGTCTTATCCGCTTATTCCTACTCGGGGTCACAAGGTGCTGGAGCCTGTCCCAGCATAGCTTGTACAGAAGGCTGGAAAATACCCTTGACAAGTTGCCAGTTCACAGATGGACTGACAATAAGCAGACACTCGCTTGTGCTCGCATTCGCATCTATGGACAATCTGTAGCCTCCCATCAACCTGACGCACATTAATTTGAACTATACGTAACGGGGGTAGCTGGAGGAAACCCAGGAGTGTGGATTCCTGTGTCTCTGAGCACCACTTCTAACAACTGAGCCACAATGCTGCACTTTTGTGAATATTGGATGAATTTTAAACAACTGCTCAAATGGGGAACATTCAGCTCAGAACACTGTTTTAAAAACTGCAGAAAATACTAAATTATACTCACTGTTGATGAAATATTAGTGTATTTTCAGTCACAGAGGTAAAAGATAGCGTTCACGTCTGCCACTTTATATTCGGAAAACAGGTCAGCTTTTAAAACGACTGAGTTAACTCATGAAATAAATAAGTGTGTTGAAGTCTAGTTCACAGGCAGCATAATTACACAGAGAGGGGTCTTTTTTTTTTTTTTTTCGTTCTACCTGAGTCACTCTGTAAGTCTTTGAAACTGACAGCCCATCATAAATCTCATTTCAGGGACACTTGTTGTCAATGAGCACCCTCAGTCTGCAAAAATGTCACCTTATACTGCCAGTAGATAATCACAGATGAGACAAGAGCTGAAAAACATGAGCCTCCCCTGTCAAACAGAATGAAACTCATATTTACTGGCATTACAGTCACTTGCCGAGCAGAGAAAAAAAAATTAACTACCACTGAGTGTGGACTGTTTACTTATTAAAATAACCCCAAAGCCTCCTCTCACACTGGGTTGCATGCATAAATCGAAGAAGAGCAAACAAAACAATATGATAATAACTTATTCTTCTTCACATCACCTCTAATCCTTTCTTCATTTTAATCTCCTGCATACAAAAAGAATCCCCTCATGTCTGTGCGTAAATGTGTGTGCATGTGCGGGGGGCGGGGAGGGGGGGTACGCGTAGTGGTGAATCATTGTGTTTGTGCGCGTCTCAAAACACATCAGATATTTCAGCCTCAAAAATGTGGATGACTTTTCCCTACCTTGGTACCTTGGCAGCCTTCATCCCTCCAAAGCCGACGCTGACGCAGAAATACACCACCGCATAAGCTCTGCCGGTGGGGTTATGCCAGACTCCGAGGAGGAGTCTTTGTGAACCGTGACATCCAGGTGAAGAACTGCCTGTTTACAAAGCAGTTGTTCTTCCCACTCCAGTGCAAGAGGCACAGACCTGGACCGGCAGACCAGCTACAGAAGGCACATTGACTATCTGGATCCCATCAGCAGAGATGGAATCCTGCCTCCAGGAAATCATGCACGTCAGGGAGAAAGACAGAGGAGCAAACAACAACACACCAGGAGCAGTGAACATGAAATACCTTTCTACAACCACCAACAGTGTACTGTACATCAAGTGCAACATGTTCATCACTGCAGTTGCAATGGATTATTATTGTGTCCCAAAGCAGACCTTGTTAAATTTCATCTATACAGGGTGTGGAAAAAGAAAGGGGAAGAAAATAATTTTACCACTAAGAAAATTCACACAGTGTATCTTTGTCCTCTGATCATCCATCACTGACAGCATGTTCATCTAGCATGCTAAGAAGGAGCACAATTAAAACCACAAAGCAGTTAAGAGGCTAATGTAACTTTTTTTATTTTTATTTTTTATTTTAGTGCAGCGCTGATAACCACAATGCCAAAAAATGACTTTCCAAAATCTAAGTGGCTGCATTAGTCTGCCTAAAAGTCTCCTCTTCCATCCACTGCCCAAAGGTCCTCGATGATTGCATTTACCTTTACCGTACCTTTCAAAGTGTGCATTTGGATTTTGTTTGAACTCTCCATTCAGTAGTGCTCCTTTTGGCTTCAGATGGCTGAAAAGCCTGATCCCATATCAACAGATTTTATTGCATCATAAGGACAGATGGACTCAGCAGCTGCCTGAATCTTGCTTGTGTCCGTTTTCTCCTCGTGTTGCTTAGTTCTTTGTTGTTTCGGTTGTGCAATGTCCTCCCAGGTTTTTGGTTTGAAAAAACATGATTATCATTCAGAGAAAACCTCTAAACTGCTTCCAAGTGTAACTATAACATCATCTTCAAAGCACCAATCTGATACACTACACGGACATAAAAACTATGGTGGGCACTTAGTGTCGACATGGTTATGTTTCAGCTGTTTTAACAGACCGATGGAAGAAAATTTGTCAGTAACTCACTGTAGTGGATTTTAGATGTACCGTATTAAATAACTACAAACACATTACATTGGTTTATTAATATTTAAAAGGGCTTCAAATACCAGATTTAATCTAAGAGAATCAAGAATAAGAACATCATGCTTAGAGGAGTAGTTTAATATTTAAAGAAATGCTGTATTGACACCACTGTCATGTCTGTACGCTAAATATGAAGCTAAAGCCAGAACACATTTATTTTTCCTTAGAATAAAGAGCAAGGTTAGCTGTTTGTCCCAGCTTCCGGTCTTCACACTACAGCTTCATATTTAGCAGAGAGACGTGAAAGTGGTATTCAACTTCTCTCAGCAGGAAAGCAAACAAGCCTATTTCCAAAAATGTCTCAACTCTTCTTATTAACTCGAATGGTTGCTGATGAAGCACGACGATGACCGTTTTGACCCCGGGAAAGAGTTTCGGCTAGCTCGCTCTGACAGCAAAGCAACCTCTAACACTGCTGCAACAATGGCAAAAGAAGAAAAAAAAACCTGTTTCGTCACAAGCAAAAGCTTCAAAAAGCTAGCTGAGCTTCCACAGCCGAAGCCGCGGTGCTCTAAAATGGTCGGATCAAAGTGTTGCCTGTAACTCTCTCCTTGAAATCAGGTGCAAACAGGGCTGGAAAATCAAGCTCGGAGCCTGGCCACGGCCCTCAGCTCTCTGTCTCCTCCTACCTGGTGATTCCATCACAGGGCTCAAGAGTTAATACGCTTGATGCAGTCCCTGCCTGGAGGGGGTAATGAAGTGACTAAGGGCTGACCGACCCTGACCGGTGACAAGACAGCAGGTGTGAGCAGCGAGGGGTGTGTGTGTGTGTGTGTTAGAAAGAGAGAGTATTCTGAACTCGCAGAGAATAAACCTAACCACAGGTCCAGATCAATTAGTTGGCCCTCTCTGTTAGCCATAAAGATCCCCTGGTTTACTCCTGTATCTGTCATCTTTACTGCCACAGCACTGCCATCTATCAGCCTCTCTATCAGCTTCCCCCTCTCTCTCTCTTCTTCTCTCTTTCCCACTCTCTCGCTCTCTTTTTCTTTTTTGTCTTCCTCTCCCCGCCTCTATCTGAGCCATCTCTCCTTCACACACTACATTTATGCTCCAGCTTGGTAAACGGTAATCAATGTCTCACAACGGTGGACTGCTTCATCTCAATGATTTTTCAGGAGGGCTGTGAATGTGTTAGTGTGTGTGTGTGAGACAAAGAAAGAGAGAGAGACAGACAGAGGGAAGAAGGAGACTGAGTGACAGAGTGAGGAGATCGAACTTTGACCGCGCGCACACACACACACACACACACACACGTCGGTATGAACAAAGTTTTGCATGTAAGTAAGCTTCTATTTTCATGTATCCACAATTTGTGTGGGTCTGTGCCTGCGTGTGTGTGTGTGTGAAAATGCCTGCCTGGAATTGGCACCGACTCCAGAAGCTCACAGTAATGCATTCACTTTTGGTACATAAATCACAATCAGCCCATTCTGCCATCTGGGTTACTGCTACATGGCCCTTGTAATGTACACGCTGGTTAGACCACCGGCTGAATAAATGAGGAGTTCGGGATACAAAGCAGATATGCCTCTGTAATGGACAGTCAGGTGGGTGAATTTATTCCTTTTCCCTTTTTTTTTTTTTATTTGCAGAGCAATGGTTTTATACTCTGTTAAGACGTGTGTTTTTTATGTGTCACGTGCTCATCTGTCATCAGCTTGGAGAGATCTTAAAATGTTTACAGAGCCTTGTAACAAAAGGGCAGTAAGCTGTAGGTAAGATGGGTTTAATAATTAAAGATTAAATTACCATAAAGGACCACCACAGTCTGAGGCATCTGCACAGTTACAGTAACAGACATTTCATCAGATGTGGATATTTAATGATGTTTCAGCGTGGAATGACTCTAGAAACCGCCCTGATTAATGTTTAAAATACAAACTTAAGACTTATTTCGTAAGTGTTAAACTGTAAACGTTTAGGAATGTTTTGCACACCATGTCTATAGATATTTTTACTTCACAAAAACAATATATGCACCTTAAGTTAAACTTAAACTTATTTTTCATTATCATTTTATATTGTTTATGAGAGCAAAAATATAAATAAAAAAAAAAAAGTCAAGAACAATTTATTCTTGGGGAGACTAAATGTCATTGACCTTCAAAGCGTAACTTCTTCCTTCAGTCTGCCAGCCAATGTCCGTCCGATACTGTAATCTGCAAAAAAATCAATTTTCTAAACAAAGGGTCAATAAAGGTCACGGTCCTCACCCAGGGGTCCTGCCTCTTTGACAGATTCCTGAACAGATCAGCACGTAATTGGAAAATTAAAGTCATTGATTGGCCATTGGGACCATGGGCATTTCTCTCACTTTCCCAAACACCAATTAGCTGAGGATAAATGATAAACTGGAGCGTGCCGGCACAGTTCCCCATGTGTACACACACACACACAGACAGGTGTGCACAGGTGTGCACACACACACACACACCAATACACTCACAGACAAGAACGCAGACACCCTGAAGGAGTAAACTTGAGCATTTATAACCTCAGCCAAGGTCACTCAGTAATATCCAAGCTTAAAGTGTACGGTAACCCCTCGGTCACAAATCATATTCTGCAATATTGAACACACACAGACGAGTCCTGCTGTTGGGAATAGGTTGTATTTCACCCAGATACCACGGAGATGAAGGGGTCTGCCTGCCCACAAAACAAATATTACGTCGGGATGAAAGGAATTAGATCAATCTTGTAGTTGCGGTGTCTGTCTGGCAGTACGGTGTCTCTGAGATTTGCAGAAAGCTTCATCGCAGCACCGTGAAAGCCTTTTTCTCTGATGCGAACAAGAGCTGTACCATTTGTCTGCCTCATCAGTGCCTGTTTTATTTTCTTCTTTTTTCATGTCTTACACAAATGTCAGCAGATATTGAAGCACATCTAAATGCCATTTCTCCACAAATAATTTGGCAGTTGCCTACCAAAATCTAAAGCTTAAAAGGAAACTGTGGGCTCACTGGTGAAAGGTTAAGAACTGAGCAACAGCTGAAATATTTTTGGACCTTTTTTTCCAGCAGAATGTGTTCAACAATTTGATCCACAGATACCCGTCAGATCCACCAGAAGATCACTTATGAAAATTAGCATATGAAACATGAATGACTAAACCCAAAGTAAATGATGTTATTCTGATTTTTACGCACAGGGATTGAGAAACATTTAAAAATCCGGCAAACTGAGCAGCTGTTATTTCCAACCCTGCTTCTCTGTAACGACACTTTTAACCCCCCCCCATCACCACCATCACCACCACCAAAGACTGCATCAGTGTGAGCCTACAGCAAAGCCTGGGTGCACGCCAATCCGATCTACTGTTTCCTGATATCACTAAAAAAAAGTGTTTTGATGGCAGCGAGCTTGCAAGTCTGCATCCGAGCCGCTCAGCAGCGTGGCTTCAGTGCACAGTGGCACGCATCCAACTTCTCCAAACGCATCCTGTTGGCGCATCAAGTGGCTGCAGTCCCCGGGAAACGCAACCCCCCCCCCAAAACCAAAGCTGCGCGGCGGGAGGTGTGTGCGGCCAGTTTACACCCCTGTAATTTAATTTAGGGGGGAAAAAAAGTCGGCTGCTGCTGTTGTCGCTGCAATTAGTCTTGGCCTGCGCATTTACACGTTTTCCACTGTTGATTACAGGTGGCTGCAAATTCTCCACACCGGAGGGGTTCATTTCTTTTTTTTTTTTTTTCCCTTGCAGCCTTGTTACGCGAAATGCACGCGCGCACTACTACAGATCTCACACTGTGGAGATTTTTATTATTTTTTTAATCAATTTTTACCACAATAAATTCATGCGCCGCAATGATCACCGTGCAGTCACGCCACGGCTTCCACACTTCCACTGTACATCCTCGGAATTAACCCCGGTCCACCGTCCAAATCTCTCTCTCTCTCTCTCTCTCTCTCTCTCCCGCGAGCGGAATCACGACGGTCCCCTCCTGCGCGCGCGCGCCGCTCATTACCGACCCCGCCGTTAATTGTGTTACAAGGCAAGTGGCAACAAGTTAGGTGGTGATGCTTTGAAGGCAAAGGGTGAATCTGTGTGAAAGCCATCACTCTTCTTCTAACACACACACACACAAAAAAAAAATCAGCGTGTGTGCGTTCGTTCATGCAGTTTCTCTATTGCAGCGCGCGCACACACACACACACACACACATAAACTCCAACAACGTCAGGAGGAGTTGTATGTTGCGAGACCACGCTGAACTTTCCCGCTGGATTAACCCCCCCCATCACCATCACCTCCATCACCTCCTCCTCAAAGTCCTACCTTCGCTTGTGGTGCGGCGCAGACAGATGCCCGCGCCTTGACAAGTTGTTGCGGAGGGATGCGGTGACGGCCGCTCAACTTCGTCGCTTCTCCCGGAACGAAAAAGGTATCCGATCCCTAATGTGTGGTTACAACAACAAAAAAAAAAAATAAGCGATAGGAGGGACAGACGCTCCGTGCGCCCCGTCTGCCGCCGCGCTGCGCGTCTGGAGTCTCCTCACCGGCGAGAGAGAGAGGAGAGAGAAGCGCAGGGGTGGGCAGGGGTGGTGGTGAGGGTGGGAGGGGGGCAGAGGGACTGCCAAGCCAAGCTGCTCTCGGCACGGCGCGGTGTGGAAAGCCCCTGGTGGTGATGGAGGGAAGCTACAAATGAAGAGGTAAAGAGAGAGGGGATGAGAGTGAGTGAGAGAGAGAGAGAGAGAGAGAGCCAGCCAGCCAGCAACAGAAATGAAAAGTAATAGAGAAGCACTTTCCTCTGACCTCGCTCCTGTTTCAGACCATATCCTCTCTGACACCTCTGCATACACTGTAAATTTACTTGGGGGTCACTAAAATGTGTGTCTGTCTGCCTAAAATGAATCTGTGCAAACTCCAAAAAGAGGCAGAGGTAAGTGTGCTGTGGACGGGTGGCTTCACATTCAACTGCACACCGGTGCTTCCGACACAATGGCATCACCGCTGTGTGTTTGCTCACAGCCACAGTCGCTGCAATTACAGCGAACAGACTAGAAGTAATTGCACACATCTGTTTGTACTCTGAAGGAAAGAACGAGCGCCCAAACAAAAAGTGAATAAATAAGTTTCAGAGCTGAAGGCGTTTGCGTTTGCCTGGGCGAGAAGCAGGTCGCTACAGTCCGCTCTCTGCCTGGTTTTCAAAATCTGTTTTCTTATTCGCTTGCATTTTTCAACTGCAGAGCACCTTTACCCTCTCGGTGGCAAGCCTCTGCAACAGTGCAGATTGAGTTTTTTCTGTGCTGTTTGTATGTAAATTGTTGAATCATTGATGCTCATCAGTGAGAGGGGGGCCACCATGATTTTCAGCTGCAGAAGAGAAAGGCTGTACCATTTTTTTTTTACTACTTGCATGAGTGGTGGAAAACAACTGTATGGGGAAATGAAAAAATCCTTGAGCACAATGGACTGTGATGAAGTCCGGAGGTGGTATTCAGATGAATTTTCTTTGGGTATTTGAGAAGGTGAAAATGTCAAGTATGCCTGCTTCCTTGAAGTGCTTCACCTGTTAACCACAGTGTGTGTGTATGTGAGATTTTGCAGCGAACGTACGTGCCGTGAACGCAAGACTGTGACTGAGGGAGTGAAAATGAGACAAAGAGTGAGGGAGGGGTTTCTGCTGCAGATTACCCACCATCACAACCAGTTGGAGTGTCTCAGAGGCTCAGTCAGTAAGGTTATGATGCTGATGTACCAAAAAGCTGTCGCGCGGAGGCTGCTCAGAGAGAGGTGTTGAATAGAGGAAGAGAGATTCAGAGAGAAAGAGGGAGAAAGTGTGGGAGGGGGGGGGGCAGAGAGGGGAGGAGGGTGAGAGAGAGTGAGACAGAAACAGATTGTATTTTGTTCTCGTGTTAATCCCTCGTACGGACTTCAGGACTGGCTGGTGATAAATCGATAATTCAACCTGTGGACTTGCAGGCAAAATAGCACGTTCTGTAGAAACTATATGGAATGGTTGATTGATTTTATATTAATCTAAGGAATTTCAGAGAATCATCCTGTTAGCATTTATATTATTTTAAATGATATATTATTTACAACCTTGTCAATCAGCAGGATTTAGGAACCCAAACATCATGTCCACTGTATCACTATTAGACATATTTAGTCTGCATTTGGCATATACTGCTATGAGTTTAAAGGTTATTTCCCATAATATAATCAAGTTATTTGCCCAGTTTGTTGACTGATGCCGCTGCAGTTTGCGCATGTCAGTGATTTGCCTGTATACTCTGTTAGCACCAAGTTGAAGTCTGATGCTGATAAAATGTGCTGAAAGGCACATAACCTGACATAACTCTCCACAGTGCTACATTTCCTTTTGAAATTGTTTTCCTTCAGCTTTCACGCATAAGGCGCTGAGATTCATTTGCTTCCAATCTGACCTTTGAAGCGTCTGTCAGCACGAAGGGTTTTGATACATTTAGTCACACCTGAAGCACGTTTTTGCTGAAAATCAATCGCCGCCCGAATTCAAATCGTCTGAAAGAACAGATTTGAATTGATTTGGTGTGCGCGTATGAGCAAAAGTTTTGTCTCGCAATCATCTTTTCCCCCTTGTAGCTTACGCTCCAGTCTACTTGCTGTCCCTGGTCATTTTACATAGCCAGCTCTCGGGGTGGAAGTGCTGACTAAGGACGTGTCTCTTGAATATTACATTTTTCCTCAGCGGCGAGGTGTTGAAACACTGCCTGTGCCTATCGCTCAGGCCCATAATGCGAACCGGAGACCAGCAGCTACAAACATAAATATCTGTGGATATAGTACTGTAAGACACAACCAGCAGTGGATCAATACAGGGCAGGGAGAAAGAGAGCAAGGGGGGGGAGAGGGAGAGAGAGAGAGGTGAGGGGCCATGGAAGTTCTGTAGACAGCGATGGTATTCCTACCAGCACACTTCACCAGAACTATACTCCATCTCCCATGTGGAAACAATTTTAAAGGAAGGCGGTAGTTGATCTATTTTCTCCCAATGAAGAGATGTTTCCCCGCCACAGCTGCTGTTGTGTATTACAGCAGTGTCCGCTTGTGATTCCAACCATGCTCACTCTTCCAATATGGCTTTTGCTCAGTTATAAAACCAATAGCCTCCTAGGTCACAACCACTTGAAAGACACTGATCCCTTCCTATTTTCTTTGTTTGGAGAAAACCAGCGGGTTTAAAACCCCTCTTTACTTGTAGTCCTACAATATAAATCAACTTGGCATCATTACATGTGCAGCACAGGGCAGCTATTTGCATTGCACACTGTAAATGTTAGATTTTGTTATTATAGAGGACTCTGGTTGTGAGCTGCTGTTTTGCTTTCTGCCCAAATCAGCACCACGGACAGTTTCCCACGGGGAAAGAAGAGACTGTAGGAGTGGGCTGCTTCAAAGCTGATCCCAAATCAGTACCCCGGAAAACTCCTCTTTTCCAAACAGTAGACTGCAGGAACGAACCGCGTCAAAGCTAACTACTAATCAGCACCTTGGACGAATCCTCACTTGCAAGCAGAAGACTACAAGGAATGAGCTGCTTCAAAGCTCATCCCAAATCAGGACCCTGGACAGCTCCCACATCTTCGACTGGAACACTGCGACAGAGCCGCTTCAAGACTGATCCCAAATAAGCTCCCTGGAGAACTCATTTCCAAACAGTAGACTGTAAGAATGAGATGTTGATTCCTGATTCCTAATCAGCACCATGGACACATACTCATTTCCAAATCTGTGTCTGTGGCTATAGGCGTTTTCAAAGCTGATCCTAAATCAGCACCCTCGACAACTCCACATTTTCTGTGGGCTGGTGCTTACTGATACACAGAGAAACCAGCTCAAAACTTTACTCTTTGGCGTACCATTACGTTTTCTAGCACACTCTTTTCTGCCCTCTCCATATCAGGTTCTCCGGGCGATTTGTAATAGCCCTAAATAGACTGCATTACCCAAGGGGCACTACTTGACGTTCACCTGTTCCTGTTCTCGCCTGCCTGCTTTTCTCTGTCAGTGGCTAGTCTGAGTAACATTACATTAACTTACAATAATGTTGGCCTCACTCCAAAAGGGCACAAAGAGAACACAAACAGAGTCGCGTGAGGACACGACAGAGCTTCAGGCCTGGTGATGCAGAGGTGCTTCATTTGTGCGACGGGTGAAAAATAGACAGAAGAGAAAGTATCCGGGGATTTCACCAGGAAGTCAAGTTCAGTAAAGCTGGAAACATATTCGCAGATTTAAACTTCCTGGATCAAAATATCACCTGGATCAAGATATGACGATTAAAACCCAAACGATTCCACTTTCTAACTGTGGTAAGGTGGAAAACAAGCTACAACCTGGTTTTCATCAATGAGTCTTCCTCCATGGACAAAGAACGGACCGTCTAAAAGGAGCAACCTCAAATGGAGATGCTACAAAAATATTCTATAACTTATTACTTATTTCATGTAATGTCACCGAGATCACTTCTGATATCAGCGGCCTTCTGTTGTTTATACTATCACACTTGGTTTGGGGAAAAAGTTTCATGGAGGTCAATTTGTGGGAGTAATAAGTCCACTCCTATACAGTGGAAATTGAAAAAAAGTGGAAAAAGAAAATGAAAATGGATTTAATTGGATTAGAAATTCAGAAGACAGATTCAAGAAAAAAAAATGAGGACCTCTCTAACTCTAATGAAAAAAAATAGTAAGACAAATTCAAATTACTTAACTTTTTTGAAATGCAATTAAGGCAAGAAAACGGTCCACACAAGGTTCTGCGAGTAAAGAAGTAGGGAGAAGCGAAAAGCCAAGCTTAAGGTTAAATATTGGATTGAGGATAGGATGCAGAAGGTGGTCAGAAGGTGAGTTCTTCCAAGAAACTGACATAAATTTAAGGGAAAAAAAACAGAGAAACGTAAAAAATAAAATATATAAATGCAATAAAAGCATGTAGAAAAAAGGGGGCCAAGGGACTTTCAGGCCATCTACAAACAACCCTTAAACAAAGGTTGCCAAGATCCAGAAACAAGCAGCAACACTACACACCAACTCCATCACTTTTTTTTTTTAATTTAATAAAGATTTGTCTGTGCTGTGTCAAATTAAGGAGGGGGGGGGGGGTGGGCTTTGACTCATTGAAAGTTCACACTAGCCATTGCGAGGCCATTTCAATTCAATTTAATTCAATCCAATAAACTTTATTTATCCCTGCAGGCAAGTTTTCATGGTGGATAAAAATACATTAAAACAACACACACAGTATGAATATAAAGAGTTACCAATTCACAAAACGCTCACCTCACCAGGAACTTTAACCAACATTTTCCAACATACGTGAGCTAAAATAACATGTACGCTTAATAATTTCACATCAAGTCTTAAAACTGTACAAGCACAATTAGCAGTAAACTCAATATTATCTGGTAAACGAGATAGGGAAGGTTTATTGACACACACTAGCAAGAAAGGCAGTTTTGCCCTGGAGGACCAATAAAAACAGGCCTGCCATTAACCAGCATTAGTAAATACCTCACATATCATGGTCGAATAAAACAAGACACTGAAGCTCACACAAAGTGGAGCAAAAGCTTCCCGAAGTTTCAGTGCAGCTCTTCCGTGTAGCTATGCGCTTTTTATCAGATTCCATCAGATCTATCTATAGTTGTACTGGAGTATTTTCTTAGCTATGTCAAAGTGAGCTGCAGGCCCTAGGTTAAAATCACACACCTGCCAGACATAGCCTCCTCAGTTTTGAGAGATCAAAGAAGAGCAACCGGAGGCCCAAATCAATAGTGCATCATCCGTGTTTTACTATGTGGATTTCACGCCACTACCTTCTACTTGCAATCACTTTTTCCAGTGCATTTAAACACGGTGCTTCAGCGTATGGCAGTTCTGGGTTAAGGGGAGCTGTCACTATTTTTTCCCTGCTGTTATCTATAAAGTTGTCGAAAAGAGACGGTTCGGCACAACTTCTCACACGCCTCTTCATTTCCTGGTTTAACTTTATCGCGGTTTCATTTGCTTTCTTAATGATATACCTGCGATCGGGGGCGTGGCCTGGGAGTAGAACATCTGGTCGGCCACCCCCAGTCGAAAAAGTCTGGACACGCCACTGTTTATAATGCTCTATCTATTCCTCACTTTTTTTTCTTTTTTGTTCTCTCCAGCTCCAGTCTCCAGCTTTCTATTGAGCGTATCCACCACTACTCTAAAAGTTCAGAGAGGTCAAAGGCTCTCTCTTTTTCCCTCAGGCTTCTGCCGTTTGGGCCGTTCTGAGACCTTTCTTCCAGATGTTCTGGATGTGGTTATTAGTTCTCAAAAAGATTCAGCCTCCCCAGCCTCTTGTCTCTCTTGTTGTGTTCTTGTTTTCCTTGTCTCTTTCTTCTTCTGTGTGCTTATTTCCTTTCTCCTTTTTGTTTGAATGGTGTGCTTGAGCCTTGCCTCTTGTGAGTCTGTTCAGTCTCTCGTCTTTTCAGGTCTCTCTTGTTGAGGGGAGGTTGTGAGGCTCAGGTTGTATTATATTCTTTATATATGTTTACAATCTGTCTATAATGTTGTCATCCTGAACCTCCATACTGTCATTTTACAATGTTAGTCTATCCTGTAAACATCTTTTGGACTTTCTGTCTGTCTTGGGAGAGGAACCCATCCTCTGTTGCTCTTTCTGATCTTTCATCCGTTTCTTTTCATTTAAAGTGCTGGTTTTAGGCATATTCAAATCAGAGGTCTAAGTATAGAGGGTGCTGTATGGTGATTGTAAAGCTCCTTGAGGCAAATTTGCAGTTTGTGATATTGAGCTTGACTTGATTTGTTTTCATTAATGAGTTTGATATAAACATTGGTCATAGTCATAATTCACAATCACTTTAGTGCTTTTAAGCATCAGAAATAAACTAAGACTCTGTAATTCTACAGACTGTCGACAGAGCTAAACATACATCGGAGATTAAAAAGTACACAGTGTTTAATGTTAAATAGTAAACATATAACATAGATTAAATGATAATATACAGTGACAATTTACCATGCAAAGTCGTGAGGATGTCATGATAAATCCAGCTATTCAGTGAGATTTGCCCACATCTCAATGAAACATTGTTGTCCACAAATCAATACAACAATTCATATCAAGTAACATCATCCCAGAGTTTTACTCAGGCTACAGGCAAGCCCAGTTATCTCACCCATTTGACAGACATCTGAAGTATATCAGCTCCGATCTCTCTGTTCATCTTCTGCAGCAAGTGAGTAGAAAGGACTTTCAGATATCACCTAGACTCCCCTAGCCCACAGCTAGATCACAGTCCCCCAGCAGGGGTTGTAAAGTACCACGACTTGATAATCTGTGCTGATTTGATCCTATCTTCTTGCAGGCAGTGGGATCTCCCTCAAAGAAAGCCTGCCAGTTGAAACTATCTGCAGATTCCATGCCGCTGCAGCTTTTTCACATCCATCCGCTGACCTAAACGACGCTGAGTTACACAATCTGTGTTTGAAATGACGCTTTGAGGCCCACTGAGAGGAAATGACAGAGAAATGAGACAATCAGAAAATCCTGTAGTCAGTGGAAACATAGCATCAAATTTAATGTTAGTTTGCCACACGTAGCAGCAACCAGACTGACTCAATGCTAAGCAGTCTAAGAGACCTAAAAATAGCATTTCATATTTACCACATTAATCTTTCCCTATGCCTCTCCGAGACATTATATTGGGGGCTAAAATCCAGTTATTTTCCCAAAGAGAGTTTCTTTAGTCATGTAATATTACCAAGGCATTGCATTACATTGTAAATGTGTGTGCGAGGGGAAGGGCTTGTTCGTAAAGCAGAGGCAATTTATTGCATACCAGTCTATTTCAGTAAGATCTTAAGAATGTGCGCTGAGGAAATATCAGCGTTTTGTGTTCATAATACAATTCTAGAGCCACAGCTCACAAATAAAGAAAGTGTAATATTCCACCGTATTCTTATACTACATTGAGCTCATGCATACTGTTGGTTATTTATATATCAGGGAGACATAGTTCATTAGAAAATCCATGAACTTTGTTTGAACACTACTATTTCTCAGCAGGTTGGAGGGTTCTTTGAAAATTTGTGTACACATCACTAAATAGCCTTAATTCAAGGCTATAAGTCTGAATCTGAAACATGTTCATGTATCAATCTTAGAATAATTACACTGTTGAACATTGTGAAAGGAGCACGAGAGTACAGGCCTGTCGAGTACATCAGCCTAACCTGAGATACAATAAAGTGTGCTCAAGTTTTCTTTTCATCAAATTCTGTCAGGAACAAATGCATGAGGCCACCAATCAAGGTCTTAGCAATAAAAGAATTTCAATGTTAGTCACTGTGGATCGTTGAAATTGATTCACTTTTTGGAAGACATTTGAAGAGACATTTGAGTTTACTTATTTATTTTAAAGTCATGCTCATCTTTTTTTCAACAATGATCAATGTCGCTTGCTATGAAACGCTCTTAAATCAAGTTATATCATTGTACTAATGTAGAAATGCAATCGACTTTATCTTCACTTCACACTATCACTGTCAGTAGTTTCAGGCATTCTTTAAGCAAGTGATCTCAAAAGTGTCAATAAATTCATCTACTTTTTGCCCCAGCCTCCAGCTCAAACTCTGCTTTAATTCTTCTCAATCTGCACAGCCTTCAACCTGATTAATCATTACAGTTTACTTTATTATCTTCAAATACTACACAGAAGTTCCTTCTGCTCACACATTATAGCTGGTATCTAATCACAGTGTATTTTCAGAAAAGCCGCCCAGACTTAAAGCAAGAGTTTGCACTTGTTCTAGTTCTTCTCATTATCTATATGCTCCTGCTTGGGAATCCATTCAGATCTTTCGGATTAACTTTCACTCCTATGCTGATGACACTCTATGTTAACATCAATCCTAATTATTGCTCAGCGCCCTCCATCTTTTAGTCCTCTCTAGTAGCTCCTAAATGCTTGGAGGTACACATTAAGTGGATCCTGCAAACAATGTTTTATCTTTCATCCAAGATATTCCAGACGTTACCTTCCCTGTGGCATGGGTGTCAGGATGTTCAAGTTGTTTCCCCAGTGTCTGCCATGTGAATTACAGGCACTCTATCAGCGACGCTTTGGTCTTCTGTGCCCCCCCCCCTTTCAGCCACCCTCCTGCTATACCAGCTTTGAATCAAATGATGTGAACAAATGATATTGGACTTCTTTCGTTGAACCTCACATATTGGATTTATTTCTCTCTATCCATTTTTTAAGGCTCATTTCATAGAGCTCCTTTTTTATTCTCTTTATAACCATCTATCAGAATTTGACGAATTATAGTCATATTGCTGGGATACACTGCTATTGTTGAATTTTGTGTAAACGTCACAACTGTCTGTGCACTTTTTGTGACTGCCATCTAAACTATAGCTCCTATTTCAACTTTCAAGGTATTTTTCAAGGTTTTCTTTTATCATTTTCCATTAAATCATCTCTAAAGCAGGAGCAGGTAACTTACTTAAAATGACTTTAAGTCATATTTGCTCCACCTGCTGCCTCTGAGGTCATTTGACAAGAATCCAGGGCGGCACAGATAAACCTGACTTAACACTGAAGCAAGCATGTTAACATCTGAAAAGACAGGATTCTTTTTTCTCTTTTCTTTTTGTTTGTGTTTTTATACATAAAAATGATACATTATTTTGACAAATCTGTACTGCTCAATACCTGAGAAATATCATTGAGATAGAATCACACATTATATATCATTCTGATAGCCTTTACTCTGTGTGTGTGTGTGTTTTTTCTAATCTGTCTGCGTTTGATAGAAGACAAAGCTGTCATATCGTCTGGTTTGGCCTGTCACTGATAAACCAAGCATGTGAAGGGAAGCGAAGGGAGCAGCTGACCTTAAACCTTTCCAATGTTGGTTTCTTTAATCTGGTCCCAAACAAAGTACTTCAGCCTGCATGCTGCTGTGTGCTGTGGACCTACAGGTCTAGTGGTGGAGGGGGGAATACGTGAGAAAGGGCCCTAAAAATTTTAAACTTTTTCTTTTGTTGCCAAGTGTATATTTATTAATATCAAAGGCAATTATATATGAAAAGAAATGTAAAAATGCAGCATTACAATTTCATTACCATCATATTTTAGCACGTAATGCCATGTCTTTTGATTAATAAAGACAGATTGGTTTGTTTGGAACAATTTATTTCTATTTAAGAAGAAAAAATGTTTCTTGCTGCTAAGCAACACTGATGTGTGTTCCTCCACGATGGTTTATTCTGGTTTATAATCAAAACAAATCTAAATATACTTTATCCAGCTCCAAATGTGACTGACCTTAACTACGCAGTAATAACAATGTTAAAGTAGTTCTGAAAAGTTTTTTTTAATTTTTTTTATGTAGTCATCTTTTAAATGTCATATCAGTACTACATACAATAAAGATTCCATCCAAAGCCTTGTTTTCCACAGAAGGTTAAGTGAGTTGTCTTCGTAACAACAGAAATTATTAGCAAAGTGTAAGGGTCACAAATTTTGTCACATAAACTGAAACAAAACAAAGTGAAGAGAAATGTCTCTCATCCGATTAAAACTCATGGTTGGAACAACATATGGTGTAAAATATATGGTGTGAAATTGGTTATTCAACTCATTCTTGTGCCAGCTTAATCAAATTTGTCCCCCCAAAGGTTTTGAACAGCTAAATGTGTGGTCATGAGAGCTAATTGCTTCTATCAGGATATAACACTAAAGCCAAAATTTGAATTTTGAATCAACTAAATAAATGGATATTTGTAATAGGTTTTGTGCATGGAGAGCTTTATATATTTATGATATGTGAAATAATGGTGTGTAAAAAGAAAATGGACCTCTCGCCTCAAGTTCACATACTTGCTTGACCGCTGTGGTGAAAGGGCCTCTGCAGCATGTCCTCTGTGTTACAGCAGTGGAGCTGTTTTATTTGACACAAGGTCACGGGGAGCTCTGATTGACGTGTGCAACTACTGCCTTTGCCACGGAGGGGTCTCTTTTGGCAGCACCTCCCTCTCTGCGCACCTCAGACGGCGATCAGTCATTCACGAGTTCGCCGCCACACGACAGCCTGACATGAGCGGGCAAACTGATAGATTGACTGGAGGAGAGATGGAGAGATTTTTTAAAATGTACGCTACTGACTAAACAGCCATACTTCGCAAGGTGTTTCCAGTAGAGATGGATATAGTAAATGCATGAAAGAGAGAGAAATGAATTTTTTTTTTTTTTTTTTTTTTTTACCTTTCAATAGAACGCAACATGTCAGTAGCATAAAAGGGTCACAAAACAAAATGAGATTTTGAGTTTTTAAATGTAACTGTGCTGATGCTTTGAGTACCACAACCCCAATGTTTTTCTATTTTTATTTCAACTAGTGTGGTGGAAGATTCATTTGGGGAAAATGTCAAAACCCTGCCAAGAAACTGAAACTATCCAGTTAAGTATCACCAGGGGTAAATAGGAAAATGTGCTTATGGTGTAGGCTTTAAGAGGAACAACAGAAATGTATTTCTACAGTCAAGAGCAATACCACTTACTACTTTTTCCCTCTGACATAAGCATTGCATATGCAGTACATCAGCATCAAATATTTTGCATACATATATATACAATTTTCTACCTTTTAGCTTTTCTGTGATATTCAGGCCCTCGAGGTACTGGCCACCTCATATCTCTAATAGTGAAATGTGGCATAGAAAGTCATTAAAAAAAACTGAGCCTTTTTTTTTCCAAGGGTTTAGAACATTTTCATGAAATCACATATATGAGGGAGAAAATGATGGCAAGGCAGTTTTCACAATTCACTTCCAACTAGTCATGCTGCAGTATTATATGGCAATTACCGACATGGTTCACCTCTCTTGGCTTAGCCGTAAACTCTGATTCTCACATAGTACTGATTAATTTGATTTTCTGAAGCTTTAAGGGGAGCTCAGCTCCATAACATATTTAAATTTTTATGGGGTAAGAAAAGACAATTAACTTCAAAAGAAGCAAAAATTCATATTGACTGATACCAGTGGACATTTTCTTTCCCATAATCAGAACGCAATGTGTAAATTACATCCAGCACAACAAACCTTACTTCAGAAAATAAAAAACCTTAAACCATTATAGAAGATTCACGTATAAAGCCACGAGAGCAGACAGCACTGCAGCTTGTTTTGTATGCACAATAGCTAAAAGCTAAGTGTGCTATTAAAGTTGTTTGTGGTGCCATTACAGGCCTGTCTCTAAAACTGGCATGTTATGACATTAATGTTGATGGTGGTGATTCAGAATCTGCTGACCACACAGGGTCTGAGGTGGATCAATACAGACTGCATATATGTAAATGCAGTCATTAAATCTTATTCCCAGTTAGGTGTCTGGGTTCAGGAAATATACCACAGCTATGAAGAAAGACACGAAAGAACTCCTATGAGTGAGGAAAGAAGAAAGTGTCCCTTTTAGTTTCGGGGGGGGCAGTAGGTGTGATTGTTTGATCCAGACATGAGGACTATTTTTGCATGACTCACTCTGCGGTCGTGGTTAAGTGAAGTTAAGCATATGACAACACCTGCCACTGTTGTATGCAAATTCGCTGTTGTCCCACTCACACTATCCACCATATCAGCAAGAGCATGGCGTTGCATTCTTATTAACTAAGTCCTCATCTGTATGATGGAAATGGGGACAGAACGCATGAGCATATTTAATCAGAAAGCCCTGTAGTATCCCCGCAGCCTAAACATTAGTTACCTATGCTGCTTGCATAGTAATATTCCTGTTCTGTTAATGTTTTTGATCTCAGGTACAGTGCTTTCACAGTCTGATAGTCAGTGTTTGAAGTTAGAAAAAGCGGGGACACTTGCAGAAGTGGAAGTGTTGACTGCACTACACAATCTGACCTCAATTACTTTCCCCATAAATAAGATAAGACCCATTAGATAGATTATTCTGCTTCCACTGAACACAGTGTGGGGAAAGTACAAGTCGAGCTGTTTTGTACTCAGCTGTTTCTATTTCTCTGCATGTTTTTGCGCATTCTCTGTACATGTGGTTTTTCATTTTCATTGTTAAACACATGCATCAAACATCTATGTAATACTCATGTCAATGCAGATTAGATTAGATTAATTCTATATTTTTCTCTCAGTCTGATGAAATGGTCAAAGCTAACAATGAACTGAGCCCACTCGCGAGCATTTCCCATGTAGCCAAAGCCCAATACAGTTCGTTCGTTTGTGCCACAAACCTCCATTGTTGTCCAGAAACTCCTGAATTAACATGAGTGAGCCGCATTGTTGCACTGGATGACATGTTCCTTCATTAGATTAATCCACCACTCAAAATAGTCCCCCAACAAATCTCTTTGAGCAACATTTTCTAAATACCACAATGCCGAGCCTATTTACTTTATTCCAACTACATATTTGTGGCCATTTTTGAAAAATAAAGGTTTTCATAAGTCAGCAAGTAGATAGATTGAACCATTGTTGGTTTTAATCTTTTCTTGTTGACAGTGAAAATAGAAAATAACAGAAGTTCTCATCATTTGATCAGATTAGCCCTATCTTAAAAAAATCAATCAGAGATTATATCACTGAAACAACACTGAACTTCAGGTAATTCTCATATCATAGTGTGTAAAAATAAAGCAACTACAACAGTGCTGAATATTTACAGTGCTTATTGTCACCCTACAGCTGAGAACAAACACTAAAACGTGTGTTTACAATGCCCACTTCAGTGCATGCTAGCTGAATAAATAAAGATTCAGAATTAGACCCCAAAACACGCTGCCACCGTGCAATTTCGAAAATAGAGAACAGCTTCTGTGAATGGCTGAGATGTTTTCCCAACCAAACATTTTGTGCTTTGTCTGTGCCATCCCAGTTACTTTAAACTTCTCCTGTCTCTGTCGCCTCCACTGCACCCCGAAGAGCACACGAGCCTTTCATCGCGCCGCACATCACAGCTCCATGCTTGATCGCCCCCTGTCTTTGTAGATAGAAGATGGATAAAGACATTCATCTTGATCAAGCACATAAACAGTTTACAGAACACACGTGCGCTGAAAAGCAAAAATCCCCACACGCCACGGCGCAGAGCAGATTTCTGAAGCTAAATGACAAATGTGTGAGGGAACTGGCGTTCATGAATGGTGAACATGCCACAGAAAAGTGTGCGTTTCCACTTAAACGGCTAAGATTTTTTCTTTCCTCTAGTAGAATGCATACTTATCAGACTTCCAAAAGAATTTATGTTGGCAATTTTGCTCTCATTGTAATGCGTGCCGAACAGAACATTTCTCACGATAAACAACAGCCAGCCATCATCAAAGCAGGCAGATTTCGGCTCACATGTGGAAGCGGCTGGGGAAAAGTGATGAAAATTCAGCATCTTGCCCTGCAACGGTTATTAATTCCCTTTAGCCTGACTCATATTTTTCAAGAAAATTAATTCTGCTGACTGATTTGCTTTTGTAATAACCTAATAGTATGCCACTACCATGCTCACTCGTCTGGAACTGATAGGGAAGAAGAAAATATCGATTGAGAGGTCCTCACCATGTGGCTACAGATTTAATGGAGAGATTTAAATTTGTTCTCTCTCGCTCTCTTTTTTTTTTATTCATGCGAACTTTTCTATAATTAGAAATATAATGACAGAATTCTTATAAATTACACAGTAAACAGCATCGGGGCGATTTCTGAAAGACAGATCAAGGCAAAGCAAGGAATGAAACCTCATTACGAGTCGAAATAATATGGCAGCGAAAGCAAGGTTAAGGAGGAACACAAGTGTTAAACTGTCAAAGAGCCTTTTTGTTGAACGGCGCTTCTATGAGCATCCGCTATGAAGAAAAGTGCAGTAGAATGGCCCTGGCCTTTTCTGCGTGAGCTATGTGCGTGACATTTCACTCATCTGCTCCCTGCATCCTGCTCAAAATGTGATGTCCACATGTTTTCAGCAGAACTGGCATTGCACTGTATTTTACTCAGTTTGTGAGACGTAGGGGACATTTTAGAAACGAGCACTCTCTGGTTTGTCACTCACACGCCCACGCACTCTGCTGCTCCAGTCTCAACTCCGTCTGACAATGTTACATCTATTGTTTGTCTTCGGAATAAACTAAAACCCTGTGCGTTAAAGACAATGTTGGGGCGGGTTATTTATTTATTTGCAGACATTTACTTGTTGTTGCTTTTTTTTCCAATAGCGTGTAATATGTCCCTGTCAGAATTTGCTTTGTTTTTTAGATTTTTTTTTATTTCTTAAGGCGAAAACAAAAGAAGGGGTGGTCTGAGGGAAGATTGTTGTAGAGGTGGAGGAGAAAGAGAAGCGTCAGCCTACAATACGCCAGGATTTCTTCTCATGGAGCGGTATGGACTCCTGTTTGGTCTGTATGTGATGATGTCTCGTCGCACATCGTATTCTATGTATAGACTGCATAGACACACTGAGCCCACACTGCTTTGTAAGACAACAACAGATGTAGTCATTAATAGGCTGAGACTTCTGTCAATGAACTGAAAGCTCTCCCTGTGTTCAAAGCTGCATTAATCAATAATTTCATATCAACAATGGACCATGTGGCGACACGTTACGTGGGCAGAGCTGATCCTGCTTTTATCAGCCCCCTTTACCATCTTGGTTCAGTCTTGCAGCTCTCATCAACTTCGTGTCCAGCAGCTTTCAGTAACAAAAAAAAAAAAAAACCTCTGATAAACTCAATATACTACCTTCTTAGCACCAAACAACAGACTGACTATCCAACTCTATCGCCAGACAAAAGCATAAATATTTTAGGATTCTGCACAGTCCCAGATTACTTTTAATGACAGTGTCTCGCTTTCTGCAACACCAGCGTGAGGAAAGTATGTTATGATCGAGGTTAAGGGCACGACTAGTATCTCAGGATTGTGGCGTGGCATGAAAAATGGTTAAACTGTGGTTAAGGTCAGGCAACAAAGACATTTGGGTGAAAGAAACAACGTGATAAATGTTTATCAAACAATGAATATTAATCGCAGGAAAGCCGGATCTGCTCTGTGCCCATTCGACATGGCCTTTTTTTTTTTGTGGTGACTAATGTGACGATTTAGCATTTGTGCCCAAACATATCCTTTTACTTTTCAGTCAGCCAGACTTCCTGTCTGTCACCCAAAGTGATCCAGCCAATATATAAAACATGTCTATAGAATATAAATATATAAATTTTCTCAGTCTATCACTCCATTTATGGTGTTTTAGCTTCACGTTAATATATGCAAAGCAAAGTTCACCTATATGCTGATTCCCCAGCCTGAAACAGTAGCTCCCATACACAACAGAAACACGGGAAGTGCAGCCACTTCTGATGGAAAAAAAGCACTACAGAGTAACAGTGCCCCCCCCCCCCCATCAGATTGTCAACAGGACATGTGCATACCTTCAATTGTCTTTATTACACTCCAGCTGCCTAACATGTTTTTACCCTTCACGGATCTCAGACTCTGAACAGGAGAGCCTTTAAAGTGCTTCCCCTTCAAGTCTAATGCCTATGCTGTGTTTACACCTAAAACACTCCCCTTCACCCCACAATCAGACGTTTCACAGCGCACATCACCAAAAAGCTTCTCCAGTAATGCGGCGGCACAAAGTTTTACACTGGAGGTTACGTAAGGTGAGCGCTGAGCATTTTTGTAAAAAAAGACAAATAAATTGTTCACGTTGAAACAACAGAGAAGGCACGAGAGCTGGTTAACAATCTGATTTGTTTTTTTGGTTTGTTTATTTATTTATTTATTTTTTTGTGGGATTAGAAAACACCCAGCCTGGCAGATTCATGCACATGAACGCGATCAACAGAAATAGTTTTTTGGTGCTGCTAGCTTCGGGAGCTGTGCAGTTGATGTTTTTTAGAGTTCAGCAGTTAGTGAGTATCTTAGAGGGTAGATTTACAACTCTTTCCTTTGATTTACTTTTTGAGTTATTTCTAAGTCCTCAGTCCTGTGCATGCACTGACACACACACACACACACACACACCCTGATATTATCAGGCCTACACAGAGAATGTGTTTACTCCGAAAATTCCACTCGCTCCCTCAGCTCAAATATTTAGACTGAGAGTCTCAAACTCTTTCCTTTGAATTGAAGTAATTGGTTGCCGTTTGAATTGGAATTTCACAGGCAGAAGATTTCTGCACAGTGTAGCCGGGCCCAGAGAACTACGGTATAAGCTTACAAATACGTAGTGTGTGTGAATGTACCTACATGTGTCCAGATTTATTAGTATTCTACCAGTCGAGTCATATGAAAGTGTCGCCTCCCTCTTTTAAAGTCACCCCACCCTCTCTTCTCTGCCGCTCACTTGCTCTCTCCCCTTTCTATGCAAAGGTCCTGCGTGTGCCCTGTGGGCAACTATTAATGAGGAACTATGTGGTGAGTCTTATTAAACCGTAATGACAGGCAGGACCCTGTCTGGATGTCAATAGGAGTTGGGCTCAGCCAATCATCAACACAGAGAATCTCTAATCCACAGTGTGGAAAAAAAAGGTCCCCTGCCAGTATGGATCTCTCTGTGATCTTCCATCTGAGGTTTGCAGGGAAATGGGCAATTTTGAAGTCATATATAAATGTTTGGTTGGTAGACACATGCTTCTGGGAGGTTTACCTTCTCCGCTTTGCATTGTCAGACGCACAATTGGACAGCAGACAGTATACGTATGTCACTCAGATCACAAAGAAAAAAATAGTGAATTCATTTAATGGAAGCTTGGATTCCATGAAGCCATATAGAGAAAAAGCAGCACTCTGAGCAAAGCCAGAGGCTAATGAAGGACCAAACTCCCATGGGTTTGCTTCAGGAAGAGCTTGACCGTGTGTCACTCACGTTTGAGCTCCTCCTGAAGCAAACCGTGGTGTGTGTCTGGCACATGCACTCACACTTCACATGCTTACTGTGGCCCAGCATAGTTGGTGTAGAACTTCGCTGCCAGAGACTTCATCCACATCTGTCCAGCTTGTTTTCCGATCCTTGGTAGGACGAGTTCTAAAATAAAATAGAGGTGTGCCAGTTCTTCTTATATGTTCTTTTATCCAGTTTTCTAGCTGAATGTGGCTGACATCACATGATCTAATCTCACCACACTCTTACTGTACCATCTTGCTTTTTCTTCCATTTTCCCCTGGTCCCCGTGTCTGACCGATGATGTATTCCCAACGTCAGGTTGTAAACTATGACCTATTAGTGGTGATGAATGGTCACAAGGCACTCTGTCTCTCCCTGTTTGCTGCAGCTGAGGCTCCTGTTCAGTTATTTTAGTCTGTGTGTGCTGCCCTGAAAATGTGTACACATAAAGAGAGAGGGGAGGGGGGGTGTAAACATGCAATTCATTCAGAGATTTTGGAGCAAGAACATAACATAAAACTCATGTTTTAGCATTCCAGCATGGTGGATTATCCTCTCAGTTCAAGAACACTACGGGAAAGTCAACAAACAAGTGTAAACAAGTGTTTACCTCATTTGATGTCTTGCATTTGACAACAATCAAGTGAGGCAAGAATATTTGTTTAGCATCTTTCAAGCAAAAAGGCAATTTTAAAGTGCTTTACATGAGGCATACAAATATATGAAAAAATCTAAGTGCTGTAGTACAGTTTACAGAGCAGAACAAAAGAGGCTCAGATTTAATAAATAAAAAAAAGCAGTAGCACACAGAAAAGTTTGTAGTCTTGATTTATGAGAGACGGAGGAGATGTCAGGTCATGTTTGTCCTGAGATGACGTGCGTGGAAACTTCAAGATGCGTCACGAGGCTTTGTTTCAACAGCTGGAAGACTACGCAGACTAGTCCCTGTCAGCTCGAGTGGCGAACGGTTTGTGACACAGATGACAGATTTATAGATATTGTGCCTCTAAACCATTTATTAAAAGAGCAATAGAACTTTAAAACCAATCCACTGAACCGTAAATAGCTGGTGCACTGATGTGAGAACTCCACTCTGCTTTCTTGGTATTAGAACTCCAGCAGAAACCTGAAAAAAAAAAAAACACATCATCATTTCAATTGTTCAGCTCAAAATAATAATAAATGGCTGGAAAACCCTTTTGATGTCACACTGTGACATAAATCATGTAATTCCTGCTACACTTTCAAGTTGACAGCAGGCAGTTTCAGTAATTGTTTTGATGTGGCTGACAGGGCGACCTTGTGAGGCCTTTATTTAAGTAAATATAATCACGAAAGCAACAGATCTCCTGCAAAGGCGCTACTTCTGCCAGACATGACTAAATAAATTCCTTATAACATACTACAGTGAGGATGGGGCATGAGCTGTGTGTTAAAAGTATATCTTTTATGCTGGTTTACCTGCAGAACTGAATCAACCGTGGTTGGTATCAGATATGTTGTATAATACTTTTTTTTTTTAGAATCTCGGGCCATTATTCTTACTGCAGGGTTCAAAGCCGTTCACATATTTCTCTGAGTTTTTATGTTACTCAGATGGACACAGCTGGATTTCTGGAGGCTTTTTGATCAAAAAGACCCTTTCTATACAAAGACAGGCCCTTTTTCAGACTCATCTGAAGAGAGTTTGCTGCTTTAAATGCCAGATGGTCAAGAGGATTGTCCCCGTCAAGGGTCCCTGCATAAGGGAGACTCATGCCAGGTCTCTGCACCCCAGCAGGAGGAAAGAGACCTGGCGTGACTCTTCGCATGCCCAGAGGTAGAAGAAGCAGAATAAAAGCTGTCATGTTGGGATATTTCCTCCAGAGGTTCTTTTTCACGTGGCCAGGTGTACATTTCCAAAAGCCTGAGGATTTTTTTGGGTTTACTTTAGCCAATCCGGGGTATAACTCTCAGATTAGCACCCTGAGAAGAGCAGAGCAGAGCACACGCCCAGCAGACCTGTTGACTGTAGGGGTGTTTCTCAAAAGATCTGAGGAGGCTTTGGAGGATTTCAGCAGGGGATCCTTTTCTACCCAATATTGTGTAGGTATGTTTGCAGGTATGTTTGTTTTTTATTATTATTAGTATTATTTTTTAACATGAAATAAACTCTAATGTTGCACTGTGTGATCATTTGTGAGTGTGATGGTGTAACTATTCTTACACATTTATACATCGCAAAAGGAAATATCAGTGAAAAGAGTTCATTTAATGGTCTGGATGCCCTTCAGGCCAATACTGTACACGTTAGACTTAGAAAAAATATCAAATTATTTTCTGATTAAGGTACAGAGACAACACAGATTACATTTTGGAAAATTAACTTAAAACAAATTGGGCCTCATTCAGCAACATACAGAAAATTTCTTATTCTTAGATGTGCTGACTGATGAATCCCACTTGATCATAAATTGGAGGCGTGTGACCAGTTTGTCATTGGCATAGGCGACACCCCAGAAACTCTTAAACCCAAGAGCATATGTTGTCACGGTACATGCCCAAGAAATGGAAAAGTAGCATCATAAAAAGGCTGTAAGAAACAGAACTTACAGCAGTAGTGAAATCGACGTACTGCTTAATAAACTCAAACAAACTAAACATGATTTAGTGGTGGTGCTACACGAAAATCAAAAAACGCAGCAAAAGCAAACATACATAAGGCATTTTAATCTTATCTTGGCAGGAGTGTTCTTGACTCACTCACAACATAAAACATTAGTGAATCCCAGGAAACCCAGAATATTGGGAATAGGGACAAAAATCAAGAGGACAATTCTTCCTACATTGTTTCCTGCATGAAGCCCATTGCCATTGCAGATCACAACATATCCCCAGCTGAAGCATTAATTAATCCTTTGGACCTTAAATGCTGTTGTGGAATTTATAAGATTAACTGAGGTCATCTTACTGCACCTTCAAGTACCAACCGGTGACTTAACCTAAACTCTGCCATGAGAACAAGCACGATCGATTTGTGTGATACAGTGCTGGCTATGTCCACGTGTGAGCTTCAGCACTGTTCTGCAAACATCTTGTTTCAGTGTGAAACAAAAGCCAGACCGGGGGATTTGTACTGAGCATGTGATATCATGACAACCTCAGGGGGGCATTTTGACAGAGGCACTGACAATGATGCATCTGTGACCTTTCTGTTTCTCGGATAAAAATGAATGAGCGCTGCATCCCACACAAAAATGACAAAAAAAGAAAGACATAAGCACAAAACCAGAAACCCCTCGCCTCATTTATAAAACTTTATTTGGTTATGTAAGATTCCTAATCTGGGGACAAAGCAGAGACGTGGCCACATAATGAAACTTGTCAAGATTATTTTGTTAAGTTTTCCTTCTAAATATCTTATAGATCAATTCCACTAAATTGAACTTACAGCTCCATACAAAAACATTTTCGGTGTACCATTCATTTGTTTTGAAAGCAGCACGGCAGGAGGATCTAATTAATGTTTCCCTTTTACTGTAATTTGAACATAAATCTGGCATATTGTATGCGGTTATACAGGGGAAAAAAATAAGCAACAAACACATACAAAAATGTCTATTTTTCTAATTAACTAGTCTCTTCTGCTTTTTATGCTTTTCTGGCTTAGATAAGAGATTCCGCTCTTTATCTTGGCACTTGGCCACTTGGCTTGCATCAGGTCAGAAATATTAAGTGGCTGCGTGTGGAATTAAGTCGAAAATGGCCCCTCTCAGTATCTCCCACTTCAAACTGCAGAATCTGTCCACCGTAAAGCTTTTCCTCCAGTCGGTAAGAGTTTTAGTTCAGCTAGATGCCCACCACTACGCTCGAGAAACTGCTTAAGGATATAACATCACATTAGCATAAATGAGTCATTTGGGTCAAATATAAGTTATGGCCAGCTGTATTTTTGGGATAAGTATAAGTTGCCCAGGTTGTAATTACATGTAATTAGAATACATCGACTTTTCTGTGGGGATCCTTCTAATTTGGTGAGTATTTGTTACTGTTGTTAGCAACAATGAACACATTTTTTACTCAGTTACAGTTCAAATAACCTGTATTTTACTGATGAAGCTGCTGTAGTGAGTGGAGTTGTGAGTTTTTATTTTAAAATAATACATTAAGTCATCTTAGTGTTAGTCTACAAGGGCTGCAAAGACAGAAAGTTCAATGTGGCCTGATGTCAAAGCTAAGCTAAGATCATTTAGTTGTTATTTATTTGTTTGTTTGTTACATTCATAACAGATTTGCTGTGCATTTTTTGATTGCTGGTTTTGTATAATTTTATCATTACAGGCTAGATAGCCAACCATTGTAGGTCATTGTGTGCATTGTATGTCCAATAATGTCATTTCTCTAGTTAAATGTTTTATCCTTATTAAATCTTCATGCATACTGTAGACAGGGGAACTGATTTTAATTCTGAAAACAAATCTGAAAAATAAATTGCATCATTGAAGGACAGAAACATTGCAAGTTTTTATAGTCACTGTATAGCTTATTTTAAAATGTTACAACTGACAGGACGGGTGTCGCATGAAAAATATTGATTTTATTTTAATGATTATAACTAACCAGGGATGTCGGGCTATTGCCCATATTCATTAAGATCTCTAAAATGCACAGGAAGAATCATAAGTAATTCTAGTTATTGATCAGATAATTATGAAAATAATTTAGTCTCAATATTACTGACAAAAGCCTGTTTCATGATTCAAAAATGTTTACGACAATTTGTGAAAAAAGAAAAAAGGTATTCTGAATCTGAGCTGAATTCATGTATGCATTCATTTTTTTATTTGTTTATGCATTCTCTTATCTATTCTATTATCTTAATAGATATTTTAAATTTAAATTCTATTTTTTGTACATTCTTTTCATATTTGTCTTACTACTGAGCTGCTGTGACAGGTGAATTTTCCCGATGAGTGATTGAAGTTTATCTTATCTTATCAGATCACAGTGTTTCATTATTTGACTAAACCTAATCTACCCATTTAGCCTTCGGTGATTCTTTGATGTGTACCCACAGAAAAACAACTCTCTTGCTATGTGGCACAAATTTTTGACATTTTTCTTCATCAGACTTCACTATTAGGCTGTATCCCGCACCTCATCTCTTTCTTTACCTATTCACCATCTCTGGTCTACATGACTTATATCACCATATGTTATATTCTGTGTGGCCCACACAGCAATGAATTCTATAACTCAATGTGTCAGAGCGCTACAATAGCTACTGGCGGGATTCCATTCCCTCGTCGACGACCACAGAGGGCCAGGTAGCCGAGGTGTATTGTGTGTGAATATTTCCTCCTCCATCCTGTGTATAAATCAGTCAGCGCCACTGAATAAGCTACTGCCAGCACACGAAGGAGCACATGAATCTCTGACCGTGGAAAAATATGAAGCGAGGGAGGGAGCGAGGGAGGGAGAGGGTTGTGATAAGAAGTGTAGACCTTTACATGTTTTTGACAGACAGACAGACAGATAGACAGATAGACAGACAGATAAAATTGGAAACAAGTACTGTTCAAATTGACATCAGTGAGACCTAAGCTTGGTAAATACAATGCCAAAGGAAGTATCCCTCCTCTCCTCCTTTATGATGGAGCCTATTAAACCTCTATTAAATTTTTCATATGTCCTGTGAGAACCCATAGGCTACTTCATCAGTCAACCGTCCTGTAGTAGATTAGTCAGTTGAATTTAAATACATCAGGCCTTTCATCAGTCAGACGTCTGATATTGGCCACATTGACTTGAGTTGTGTTAGACGTCGCGCCCCAACCACCAACATCAAATCACCAAATGAGGGAGTATTTTTTTGGAGTAATGGTGTTCGTCCCTCCAGTAGAGCTCCAGCACTTTATGTTGGTTCTTCCTTTAATTTGTCACCCGTCTGTGTCCGTCTGTGGGTGCATTATTTAATGCTAAAAGCTCTAAGTATTTCTGTCAGCTAAGCTATTGAGATGACTGATAAAAAAATCACGTTCCTTGAAAATCACTGTCACTGTTCTCAGAATTAAATCCATTTCCTCCCCCTGCCATCTCAGCAGTAAAAGAAAAAAAAAAATCAAAAAGAAAAAAAAAAATCAAAAAGAAAAAAATGTCAGTCACTGAGCAAACTCACTGGACCCCATCATAATTGTTGGCAATTATTTTTATGTTCTAATAGTGGAGAGGGGCCGGCCCTGAAGCCTTTGACAGGTTCTCTTTTGAAAAGCCAGCGTAGGTGGGTTTGCATTGTCCAATGCTCAGTTTCTGCCTTGCTTTGATTAACTACAATTGCAGCACACGAGTCTTTGTTCTGTCTTTGCCACCAAAATGAAATATTGACATTGTGAACACCTGGTACTCGATGCAGCCTCTCTCACACATGACAAAATAAAACATAGTACAAGATAACATAATATGATGCTGAATGCTACCAAGCTGTCAGGCTTCATCTTTAAACCAGAAACAAAACAGGTTTGGGCCAAATGTATTTTCTCCTCATACCTTCATACCTCCTTCTCATTTTACTGGATTATATGGTAGATGACGGTATTTGTGTAAAAATAAGATAACGTAAAAGCTGAACTGTGGGTTTAAAGTCACTGTAGTGTTTATGATATTGTTAAGCCTATGTCTAATATGCAATTGTTCTCCTTAGACAAGTCTTTCTGGGTTTAAATACTTATGGCCCATAGTAATTTACATCACCTCAATACAGCATCTCTGTATGAATTTAATATAAAGAGGAGCGCCTTTATTTTTGACATTTGGGATTTCTAAATACCCTGGTCTACTGTAATATCTTGATACTGCCTAAGCTTACCTTGAAACCTGGAACAATCAGCAGCTTTATAAATGTTATAAAGTCATTATACTGCTGAAGTGAGAGCTAGAAAATGATTAAATGAATCATAAAAAAGCTGAATTGCATATTTCAAAAAAAATCTTTTATCTGAATAATGAATATGTAATAGAAATAGCAAATATATAGACATCAAAATTGAAACATTGCTATTTCTCCACAAAGGAATAAATATTAAAGAATCCTTTACAGGTTATGTTCAAAAAATGAGTTCAAACATATCGCACAGCGGTTCAAAATAGGATTTGGACATCCATAAAGGTTTCGCTCCGGGGGATCTGGCTGTTAATATTTTTGGCTACCAGAACCCTCCACAAATGTCACAATATATGCGCTATGAGAAGTGAGATGGTGCATTATAATATTCAAGTGCTAATGCATGTTTTTGTGCTTTTGGTCTCAGTCAACAACACAGGCAATGCTCACCAAAAAGTAAAACAGGAAGATGCACTTAAGCACTCGTGTTTGAACTGAACTGGCTATAAAGAGAGGCAAAATAGGTTTGGATGAGATAAATCAGTTCAGCTTTGATTAGATTAAAAGACCATGTATTGATCTCTGTGTTGGACTTCAAAAACACAGAATACTTAGATGCTGTATGTCTGATCAAAACCTTTAAGTGAAACAAAAAATGTATTGAAGTGCCAACATCTAGGGCATATTCTAGACATCTATTATCATGATCCAAATCACATACTACCATGCATGAAGAAACAAAAATCTGCAGTGAACAGTGGCACTTAAAAAGCATCACTTCAAGCATTGTTGCTGCCTGATCCATGGTGGTTGCTGTTGGATTTTTCTTATTTTTTCTACTAAAAAAAATGGGTTTTTATGTTTAGATGTGCGGTGTCAGAGCTTCTTACTGTATGCCAACTTTAAATCAGATCTGGAGGCCACAGGGAACCCATCCCATTCTGAGATAAGCCGATCAATAACCCACAATGGATTGCAAGATGCAACAGGTTTCTGTCAAACAGGCCACATGAGAAGTGAGAATGAAACGTGGTCTAGTGGCTGTCACTTGTGCCAGGTGTGGGAAAGACATGTAGGAATGGCAGTTTGTAATATCATCCCTTCTCTTCACCTGTAGAGAGATGCATGAAGAGGAGGGGAAATGAGATATAACAAGACAAAAATGAATCACTGAAGTAGCTTATTACTTCCGAAGCGAATATAGCTTCATAGAAGAAGATATTAGGCTAATATTTTTCAGCAAATACAACTTAGAAAATAATATATGAGGCAAAACATTGACTTTTATAGGCCCCTCTGATGCAGGAGATTTTTATAAAATATTTAAACAGAGAAACCGGTGGATTTGTGTGCATTAGATCAGCCAACTTGTAAAAGTCTGATCAGAGTATCCCTAATATACAATATTACATAATGCTACATATACATGTATTGCAAAGCATAAACTGTGCAAGAAAATGCCGCAAGGACTGGTTCAACACACTCTGAAGATAGTCCAGGGTAGTTCATGCAGACAGTGCTGGCAGGCACCCCGCCAGCTGGGACATCTGGGCATAAATCATTGCACAATCTGAATATGTGAGGCTGAATGTAGCTCCATCGCAGCACCGGGTGGGATGTATTATTTCAAATGGAGTTCAATTTCATCCTCATGCTCCTCTCCAGTGCTGCTCAGCCCCACAGCAGAGATAGCCTTTTTTTTTTTTTCTTTTTCTCTTTGCCATCCCACCTGCCTGCACCACTTTGGTGTGAGCTCCCCAGAAACAGCACTCAAAAACGACTGTGCTGACCAACACCAGTTCACAGAACATGCAGTCTGTTGGATTCAGTGAAAACCTGTACCCCTTCAAGAAGAATAGTCTATTGTGACATCTCTACACCCTGCCCTCTCTCGATGGAGCGTCTGTACTTTTAGGCCTGTCTGTTTCAGTGCTGATGTGACGTTTGAGATATTTGGAGGACTGGTCTACTCTTCCTCTCCTTGACTCGTCTATCTGACAACAGGGGAGACATCCAGGGGCTTGCAGGCAGCATGACCCATAATTTAATATAAGTGTCAGATAAACAATAGAGAGAACAAGAAAGGTGACACCACTCTTTTTTTCTGATACTTCTCTTCACTGTTCCAGAGATGGACGAACTGTGGTATCTGTCGATAAGTTCACTTCAAATCAAGAAAATCATGGCGCTGTGAGGCACTCTGGGTAGAAGAGACTGGATGGTGGAGAGAAGAGAAACACAAGACTATCTGGGCTTTGGTGGCCTATTCACTGTGTCAAGAGTAGTGACATTTAAAGTGCCCATCAGACTCAAGCTGGTGCAAATTATTGTGCACTTCATTTTCACTACGCATGATCTCCTTCCAAACCCTGCCTACGTACTGCATAGTACAATTAAGGCCCATCATTATGGGTTTTTCCCACCCATCCTCTTTAAAAAAACACCCACACCCTTATACATGACATATCTAAACACTATTGTGTTTCCTGCTGCAGGAACTCAGCTTGAGAGAAACAGTCTTGTGGTAAGTACTGTCTTGATTATGCCTCCAGTAATACAAACTGAAGAGAAAATTTGGAACAAAAAGAAAATAAACTGCTGATCACGTTCCCCAATTTCAAAGTAATTAGAAGAACAACCCACAGTGAAATTCTGACTGTTTTTCTTTTGAGCAAATGCTATTTTAAAAATCCAATTTTCACCTGGATTTATTACTGGGATTTCATATTGTTATTGTGTTAAGACCTAATTTGAATATCTCTTTGACATCATTGACTTGACATCATTTTTTAGTATTTTTTAAAAAGGAAACTAAATATCATGCATGCCAACTCAATAATTGGATAGTCTTGACAGCGAAGGAGAAATCGAGGAACATCAATCTCAGCATGCTTTATTGTCCCTCTGACCCTTATATCCACCTTTGTGTGTTGGATTAGATCTTGTGGACGAGGTATATGAAACCTTTATCAAAGGCTTGTCCCTGGTATTCAGATTGGGGTCTAGGAAGGAGTCCCCTCGCAGTAGTGTGTGCTGGTACAGGACTGGCGTTTCTAATCTCTTTCCCGTGTGAGATGTTGGTGCGCTGACCTGCCTGTTAGCAAGGTACGCAGGGGTGAAGGGAACAGAGAAATAAGCCATTCTATCATCAGGCAGAAGAGGTGGGCAGTGTGTTGGCCGGGCGATAACATCTGCTGGCTTGCGGTTGGAGGTCTGTTTTGCCGTATCTCCACCTTTAGGAGAAACAGATGAGGTTGCATTGCTTTAACCTGGACATTACCTCAGTTTATCTTTCATGGCACGGTAACTTTAAACACGTCTAGCCAAATGGGGGGGGGTGGGGGGCTAAGGGCTACTAGTAAGGGAAACACCAACACCTAATTATTTATGAAGACAATTATCTTCCAGAAGCTGTGTGTGTGTGTGTGTGTGTAAAAGTGTGTGTGTGCGTATCAGACAACAGGTCAGACAGAGACTGAGAGGGAAAAAACACAGACAGCACAAAAGGTGTATGAACAGCTTTTACAAAGGAGAGTGAGAGCCAATGAGGCCACGCTGTTGTCTAATGCAAAACCATTGGTCTTTTATCTGGGTCTCAATTATTCAACAAGAAAGCGGCCTCCCCCTCTGAGAAGAGAGTGGATATTGGACTCTACATTACCTTTCGACAGGGGAATAGTGGGACTGCAGTACATTCCACCTGAGAGGCTGTTCTGGGACCAGGCACCGGCTGTGCCCCTAATGACATCATCCATTTCTTGGGGGCCTCCTGGAACACGATTATGGTGATTTACAATTTATTCACATCTGCTGTTGTGTTGACTTCTTTTGTACTCCATTCAGCTGCTCGGAGCTCTGTGATCTACTTCTCCAGGCCGGGAGCACCGCAAATAGCCGGCAGTGGCTCGGTAAAGACCGTATTAAAAAGGTGTTCATCTAATCACATACAGAACCACCTGTGACGACGACCCATTTCCCACCCCATTAGTGCTGTACACGTATGTGCTCTGCATTGGATAAATATAGCAGATACTGTGAACTAAAAAAATCAAACAGACAGATGTCATATGTGCCATCCTCCAATGAACTGGCGACCCTCACTCTGTGTTAAATAATTAGGTTGACAGTAAACATGTCAGAGGTACAAGCAAACTAGAATCTGGAATCTATTGTCTATATGGATCAACTCAGAGAGACTTCAGGATTGAGAACATTACATTACAAACACTACAACTTTACAGTTTGATCTGAGCAAGGGTGCATCCGCGCATGGATTAGATTTGGAAAAGTTAAAACAAACTAGCGCATTTTTCCGATTAGCTGGAGTGAAGCTGTCAATCGAACTGCTGTTCTTGGTCTTCTCAAAGTGGAGCCTGGAGGGGTTTGTTTCTTTTGTGAAAGCAAAACAGAGCAGTTGAAGAATTGTGTGAGAGACGTGCGATTTTAGAATCAGTTCAAAAGCTAATCTTTTGGCCATGAACTGAGTGGAGAGGTTCCCCCCCTCCACCCTGCCTCCTGATACATCAGACCACAGACTGTATATAAAGGTAGCTGACATGACAGCTCTCCAAAACTGAGGCCGAAACTTCTCGATCGCCCAGTGCCCAGCCCCGAAATACCTGTCAGTCCATTTTACTTCATGCTTACAGCTTTTGACAGATTTGTAAAAAGCCTGTGTGACTACAAACTGGAACAGAACTAAAAGGCAAAAATGCATCTCTCTCTCTCTCTCTCTCTCTCTCTCTCTGCACCAGGACAAAATAAACTGAATTATAGTTATGAAAGATCTTATACACCCTAGATCAATTTATTGTTGCATCTAGATTTTTATTGTCCAACTCAGTCAGCAAAAATGACTGACGCAGGTGGGTTTTAAAAAGAGGGTATTATTGACCCAAAAAGGAAGACAGTGATTTAAATAAAGCAACAAAAGGCTCTGGGTAACAGAGTTACATAACAGAGTTCAAATAAGCAGAACCAAACCTAGGGCATGCTAACATACATGAGTTAAATAGACCTAACAAACTGAACAGAAAAGGGAACATATAAAGTATAATGGCTGATCTGACTACATAGAGACAAACACTGACTAAACTATGAGTAAAACAGGACAATTAGTCTGTCTAATCAGTTAAAATATAGAAAATATACTCTAAAGAAGCCACAACAGCCAGCCAAGGAACCAACTCAAGAGAAATAGATTTATGTACAATTTAAGGCAAACTTAACTAAAGACACACTCGACAGGAATGAACCATGTGCACTACAAATAGAAACAAACGTACTGCCAACAGTACTAAATAAACCATGAGTATGATGTATGAAGGTCAAAAGGCCATCATAAACTAAGTGAGGAGAAAATGAACTATTAAGAGTAAAATATGAAGAATTATGGTGTGTGAGTGCAGGAGGGCATTTAAATCTATCGTGTGGCAGGAGGTGCGGCCATTACACTGACCTCGTGTCATTAACAGGGGTTTACGTGTGATCACACTGGCGCAGCGCTGTCAGCCAGACTTGGCCATGCCTTAACTTGGCGCCTGTGTATCAAAACACTGAGACATTAAACTATGAACACACAGGAACACCTGACCGACTCTAACAAACCTGCTAACTTACGTCCAAATTGACGGCAGATGGCCAATTTCCTCTCCTGTAGGCAATTTCAATATACTGGATCGCACACCGCATTATATGAGCTCTGGCTGCAGGGGGGATTATTTATATCGTGTTGTTGCCAGCTGTTAAATTCACCTTGGTTGATTTTTGCGGCATACAGATGACACACATCACGAACATGCTTAATAAATGAAACATGCCTGTGTTTTTGTCCCTCACACACACACACAGAAGATTTGCAGCCACACTGTATGCACACACAAACACACACACACGTATTACTGAGGCTGCCAACATAATCTAGTCCATCTCCACTATCTGTAATATATTACACTGGTGTGAGTGATGAGCACGAGGAGAGGAGACTGACTATGACTGGTGCAGAACCAATTTAAATTTTCACATTGCCAGGAAGGGTCTACATGAAGGGAGGCAGGCACGGGGAGGCTGCGAGCTGCAAGGGAGGTTTATCAATGAACTCCAAATTCATTTGGGGATGAACCTCATTCTGTGGACTTGAGTCCCCTCCCTTATCGCCACGGCCTGGAACTGATTGGTTAAACAGGCGTGATGACTGTGCGTTTGATGACTGCACAACACTGTTGCTCACGAGGTTGGAAGGAAAGGGAGCTCATTTCATTTTCTGCAGACACTCCAAAAGACGGGAGACGCGCATGGCACACACCTGCAATGAATGCTCCAGAGCAGATAAGCTATTATCTGATATACAGTGGAGGCGTCGCGCTGAGAAACTTGGCCGTGCCGCTTATTGTATCAGCATTAATAATAAACCCTTTGTGATATAAAACAAAAATGTAATTAGGCCATTTTGTCTCTCCACAAACAGCACCTAATGAATTGCTGGTTTTTGCGAGCAGTCTCAGCCATTCTCACTGTGTGTTTAGACAAGAATCATTGGTAAAGAATCAGTGAGACATTAAATGAGGTTAGAGTTGGAGAGCCTGTTCGTCCTTGCCTTTATGTAATCTGACTAACCAAATATAGAATCACATAAGATACCAAAAACATCAGAAGCCTTCAGAATTTACTAGATCTGAGTGGCCCCATGCTGTGGCCAGTTCAAGTTCTCATGCATATACTACATTTTTTACCACATATCTGTGCGTGTGTGCATACGTATGTGTGTCTGTGTGAGACATGAGCCCTTTTGCGCTACTGCACATGTTCACAGAATTGAGTTTGCGTGAACGTCCTGGCTGCATACTTCAAAGAGCAGCAGTGCTGAGGCTCAGCAGGGAAGTGGCTCAGGCCCCAAAGAGACCATAAGAAGAAATCAAACAGGCTGACATTTTTTGTGGTCATACAGTTCGACAGAGGTTGTGCTTCCCATCATCCCTCTCTCTCTCTCTCTCTCCTCCCTCTCACTCCTTCCACCATCCTTCCTCAAAGCTACAGCATCAGCCCCAAATTGAAGATTGTAGATTATCTTTGAAACTTGCCCTGCAGCTGGAGAAAGTGCAGTAAAACTTTAAACCATAAGGATGACAACAGTCTTGACTGAAATCATAAAAATGATGTCCAGCATTAATGCCCATGTGAATGTCTGGTGGTGCAGGTACAAGCATGGATTACCAGAAGCAGCTTTTGTGCTGATAGGGGGATTTTGTTACATTTGGACAGAACCAGGTTGGCTGTTCCTGCCGTTTTCAGCGTTTGCACTAAGCTACGCCTACTAGCGGCTGGAGGTGGCTCCATATTTACCATTTTATGAGAGCAGTACTGATCTTCTCACCTAACTTTCTGCAAGAACTCTTAAACGATTCATTTCATTCTCAAGAACAAATACAAGACAGTATGAAAATATTAAAATTAATGTCACAAACTGTTTTTATTACATAATGACAGCACATTGCTGTGTGTGTAAAAAAGTGCTAGATACCTGTGAACAGTATGGATATTACTGCGTCGAAGAGCAAAGGAGGATGATTTACTTGAAGTACTGAGTTTCACAATCAAACAATAAAATCCAAAGTCCAATACGTCCATTATCAAAGTCTGTCAAAGTTGGAGCAGCTCATTTCTGTTGATAGATCTGTATCTGAGCTGTTTTTAGCACTCTTTTGATCACCAATTAGGATTTAGCAATATCCTCATTAAAATCCAATAACAGCTGGTTTATGTTTCCTTGGTCAATCAAATCAAATCTAACTACACCCACACAGTTTTGATGAAGATTTTTCAGCATTAAATTCAGGGACAACTGTTGAATATCTGGTCATAAATATTTAGGTTTCCAGAGAAATAAAAAGTATATACATATATATCTGTGCCTCAGGCCGTGCATGCATATATACATATGCTTGTATGTGTCTACTGAGAATGTCATAGTGGCTTGATGGAGGATGATAGCACTGGTGAGGAGGGACAATCCTCCAGGAACACTTTGGACATTTTGTTTGCCAGAGGGAAGTCTGATAAACATGTGGGGGAAGAGAGGTCAGAGGCCAACTTTGAAGAACATCTCATTTCCATTTCCTTTACACACTCAAGGTTTAGCTGACACTCCAATAGAGTGACTTCTGTTAAGTGAGCAGATAAGAATTAACTGTCCTGCTCAAGGACACTTTCACGTTGACACATTGTTGTCAATGGACAGCGGTTAGTGTTGGGGTCGAAGCCGCAAAAGGAACGTCTCTTTAACCACAAGGCCAGAGGCAGGTCTGATAGACGTGTGGTGTTCTGCAGACTAGAGGTCAGCGGCGGTAAACACACAAACTTCCTGTCAGCCCTGAGGCCAATGCAAAGTGATAACCATCTCCACACCCGTTAAAATGCCTGCTGCTTTAAGGCTATCAGGAATAGTTTTTATCCATCACCACATAAAATAAAGCTGCAGTGTTTCTCTCATTGATGTTTGGGAGGACACACAGTGCCGGACATTGTACCACATTTTATGTTTGGCAGCAGTCACAATTTGTATTTTGTCTATGTGTGAAATCAAAGCATGACCAAACCAATTACTGTGTCGCTGATTTTCATTTGATGTGGAAATCTAATTGAACGCACTGATCAAAATGGCAGGCCAGTCTGATTGGCAAACTATTAACACAACCCCATGCCCCCAATATTTCTCGACATGCGATTGTGGGATCCTCGAGCAAGTCATTGAAATGCACAGGCATGGCTCTCCAGGAAGTATTTCATTTGCAAAGGTAAATCATTTCCTTCCTTTAATGTCTGTGGAACAGACTGAGTGCTGCCTTTGATCATTGCCACCAAACATGGCAAAATAGCCTCTGCGAATGAGCTCAAATGAATTTCTGAAACACCAACTTTTATCCATTAAAATACCCGCACTTTACCATGCTTTATGGGCAGTGGTTATCGTTATTACAAATGAATGCCCTCAGACACTCAGAACATCTTGGCAGTTTTGAATATCTTTTCTACAAAACATAGGAAAATGTCATATGTGGTTATATAAAGGATTTTCCCATTATACTATATTTTTATTTATATATATATATATATAGACACCTAGACCCCCCCTACACACACACACACACACACCTACACCCTAAGGAAAGTCATATATAACTAAGGAAAGTCATATCATCTCATGTGTCTTCATGGCCTCTCTCTTTTTCTCTGGTTTCCTCTGACAAAAGCAGGCAACACTGAAATTATGAGACAGGCAGAAACTATCTCTGTCAAGCAGATACAATTAGTATTGATAATATATGGGCTATTTACCTGCAACAATGGAGCTGCCATTACACATAATGCTCTCTGCCTGTCTTTGGCCTGGCAGAGACAAGCAAGAGGGAGTGGGACAGGATGACCTGGTGAATAACAGATAAAAGCCTGGGCAATCATGGCAGGCCCACAACATTAAAACCTTTTATATATTTCTGCATGCTGCCATTTTCTGATGAGAGGGACATTTTCAATGGCTTGTGATTGCTGCTGTCAGAGGATCATGGCTCGCTAGATGGAGGGTTTGAGGGCTGACGCAGATGGAGGGAACAGGGAGGGAAAAAAAGACCTCAGTTTTGATCATCACCTCATTTCTACTAGATAGTCATTGTTGTATTTTTGTGTCTGTGTGCGTGTCTTGTGAGGAATAAAAGCGGTGAGGCGCTGAAACCTGTAAACACTCAAATTGTGGGTCAAACCGGTGAATATTTTGAGAAAATTGTGCACACATTTCAGCAGGGGCGTTGTTGATGTTGTAGCATTGTGATGGACTTTTCTGAATGAATTTCAGTGAGTTTATCAAATTTGCATTTCATTCAAATATTAAGTCGTCGTGTCTGTGTGTCATCTCTGTGAGCCTCTGTCAGTCAGCTCTCTGTGAAATTGTATTGTGAAATTCCACTGAAGTTATGCAAGCTATATGCATACAATCTGAGGTCAGTAAGACTGAAAGTTCACTTGAAGAATTGTAATCATGATCTAATCATTATCTTTTTTTTTGTCGGTGGAAAACTGCAATGACTATTAATTGATGCTAGCGTGCTAAATATAGGGAATCATATATTTACAGTGCAATCTATTTGTCAAGTGTGACCGATCTTATATAACTCCTGGTTGTTTAGCTTCCATGAACAATCTAACGCAACCCAATGCAACAGACCCACAAAAATTCCTCCGATGTGAAATCAATTTTTTTTTATTTTTTGTAGTATGTATCAAAGGGGTGTTGACTCCACTCGGAGCCTGATGTTTGTGGTGGGGTTTATTTTTGCACTGAACTGCTTTACATTGCGTTGTCTTTTTCACCTCACCTCATCCACATATTACGCAGCGTGTCGGTACAATCTATAGTATGATTAATTAGTAGTTTGAAGGGAAAAACTGTCACGCAGCATAAAAGAAAACATTAACATCACCTTCGTCAGAGTTGCCATGTACACTCCAGTGGGTCTGACATTCCCTTTAAAGGCTTGGTTTGCAAGATCAAAGGTCCTGCTCTCAGCTCCACTTGGCATTCACAGTCACACTGTGTGAGCAGCACCGACAGCCAAGACACCACACTGGCAACCTAAACTAGACTTCTATCTTTAGTCCTGTCTCCATCCATTATCCAAGAAAATGAACTGTTTGAGTCCACAGAGTATGCATGCTATATGTATATTACCACTGTGCATACTTCAGTATTACTGCAGACAAAAGATGAATCTTGATTAAGTTGAATGTGGATTTCTGACAGGCTGACTGCCGAGCCTTTGACAGTCCTGACAACAAGCAGAATATGAAATAAAGCTCTGTCTTTAATCAAATACATGCCAGCTTCCATTTCAAAATGCAATATCCATTTTGGCACCTAAAAAAAAAAAAAAAAACTCTACCTGAACATCATCATTCATTTAATATTTCAAAAGGAGAAATGACTGCATCCTCAACACCCTAATTACTTTGAAATCAAAGTCCTTAAAATGAATAATTATTTTACTGATTATTTATAATGCTCTTGACTCCCATGTCTGAAATTAATTAGTCACAGTTATAGGATGTTCTGTCACATCTGTGCCATGTGTTTCAAGTAATTTATCAAAAGTTACAAATCAAATTGCCTGCATGTCTCTACATAATACAGGACGATGCTGTGTTTAGTTAATTAATTTCAATTTAGTTAAATAATTTAGTTAAATAACTTCTGAAACTTCTTTATGATTCTTTAATTTTCTCTAAATCATTCAGTGTTTTCACAGGAAACAGTCACTTCCACATCATGTGGCTAACTGCTTCCACACCCATTATCCCCTTAAGCCTTGGGCCCACAGGTTATACTGGAACTGGAGACTATAAAAGCTGAAGATGGGATGCATGAGAAAAGCTCCCATACAGTAGGGTAAAAAAAAAAACTTAATCACTTCTCCTCTCTCCCACACTCTCTCTACTGGCAGTTATTTTCTCCCTACCTTCTTTCATCCTCTCTCTCAACAGCCCAGCCAGCTTTGCTTAGCATTTTTGCCAGAACCACTGAGCCCAAGCCTGTAATTCCATACGATTTCCCAGTATGCATAATCCTCCTCTTCCCAGGCGACATTCCAGAACACCATCCCGAGAGCGCTATAAGGTAAAGAGGCTGTAATCCAGAGCAGGTTCATGAAATCCTCTGATCTGACACTTCGTAATCACAAGGGGGTTTCGTTATCTTTGTGACGAGGTGCCACTGTAGAGGCCCATCCCCCTGGTAACTTTCCTCCCTGATGCCAAGCGTGGCCCTTATCAGAGCCCACGAGGGCCCGGAGAAGCTGAGCGCGCTCACCCTCAGATCCGCTCGAAAGGTGCAAAGGTCAGAGGATCCCACTGGCCAAGTTCCTCTTATCGCACTCGGTGCCTGGAGAGGGGAAAACCACACTGAAGAGAGCCGAGATGTAAAGCAGACCAGGCTGACACAACGGGGAATGCTGGCACTGTACGTTTTCCCTTTAAGTTTTCCAATCTGGGAAAGTCACCCCGCTGAAGTCCTATAAATATGAACTTTATAGCCCACTTTTCTTTTCCGTTGTATTTTTTTTTTGTTTTTTTTTTGTTTTGTTTTTTTTTTTTTTTTGTGCCAATGTTGGACAATAATTATGGTGTATATAACTGTAAGGATATGATTAAAGAGCGCAAGAGCTTTTGGAGGCTGCACACACAGCAAAACAATATATACCAATTAATTTTAAACATTGTGTAAACACAAAAACAGTGGCTACGGGTGGATTTGGAATGACTTTGATTTGCATAAACTCAAAAGCAATCACTACGTTATGTCATGTGGCCTGCTTCACGGCCGCATGAGTACTGTTGGTTTTTTGTTTCTTTGTTTGCCCAAATAAAAGTTCACAACCTAGGACGGGAGTAAACACAACAGCGCAGCAGTCAAAAAGCCCTTTTCATAATCCCCTCTGCTCACACTAGGGACTCTATTGGAGCGGTGTCTTGCAACATCTGGCTACAGCTTAACCTTCCCCTTCAGCACCCATGAGCCCAGGGGCACACAGCACACACACACACACACATACACACATATATATACACACACATACGCATGCCTCTAGGGTGTGATGCGCGCTGACTACAAAGTGATTTTACACTGTGACCGTTGTGCCGTGCCATGCAGTGTGTGCGCCTGTAAGTCTGCTGATGGTACTCGGCCTGTGTAGTGATGCCAGTAGTCACACACCAGGCCGTCAAAGGCAGTGCTGTGCGCCGCCTGATAGTCCGGCGGCCTCACATCCCCAACCTTCCTCCCATTTGGTCCAGTCCAGGAAGCAGAACACAGACACTGCTGCATCAGTGCCCGCTGGCAGCGACTCCTGAGAGATCACATAGCCGGGAGTTCAAGGGTGAAAAAAATGGCTGCTGGCGACGAACCGCTGGCGACGAACCGCTGGCGACGGGTTTTAACAGGTAGCCTCAGTATTTATTTCGTGTTTCCTTTTCACTTTTGCTAGGGTGGCTGTTTCGGGGTGTCACGCCGTATACACTGAGACATGCGGTTTATACATTTTGCCTGCGTTCTTTTGGGTTTCAGAGTTTCACACGTTACTTTTTCATCTAGGTTGCGGCACCGCCATCAAATGGGCTTTTCAGCACCTTAACGTACCCAGTGACAGCTGTCTGGGAGAAGTCTTACACTGGAAAAATGGAAAAGGTCTCCCTCTTATAAAAATGCCTTGGGGAGAAAACAAAAAAATCCACGCGCACCTTCTATTTATTGACCTTCTGTTCATTCCCCAAACCAGCAACAACTGTGGATAACTAAAAGAGAAGGGTTACCTCAGAATGCAGTACACACGGATATGCATTTATATTCCACCCAGGCGCTCGATGCTTTTTGTGTAATGTTTTAAATAGCCATAATTCCAGTCCACAGTTCAGAGCGGGAGGCAAGGGTGAAGAATGATATAATTGGTTGTTTTATGCAGCTCGCCCCCTGCTCCTTCTCACTGCTGGCACATCTATTTTGTCCAGTGGTGCTTTTAAATAATCAATACACCCCGCAGTCTGATGCATTTAATGCACATTGAAGAGTAAATGACACACAGAGCTTGTTTTGAGAGTTCGGACATATGGGGGAGCAGAGGAGAGAATGCATTAGCTTGCCTTGAGACGGCCGGGGAGACAAGTGGGTCAGGCTGAGGACCGAAGGCAAATAAAATGCAACTTAGATTAGAAACCGATTTGCACTAAAGAGCTAAGTCCGAAGTTCTTAGATGCTAATAAAAAACACAACAGAGTCATAATCAGCAAGTGGAGCGTGGCGGCCGCCTGACTGCACTGTGGAGATTTGTGTTATTTTCATGGTCACTGGGATTCAGAATGCACATTGAAGCTATAACCAGGTGGGCCTTTGCCTAAGGCTGCTGCTTACATAGCTTGTGAAGTAATCATCAGGACTCAGCAGGATATTTTGCTCCCCTTGACCCCGGACACATCACACACACAATGCTGGCAGCTGATTTATGTTACATACAAGAGAAATGGAACAACTGCTTAAGAAAAGGCCTTCCGGAGTTGGAGTACGGAGGGCTTCGGTTGCTTTACATTTAAGGCTGTGGAATTTCAATGACACCAACAGATGGAGGAAAGAAAATGGAGGCAAACTGTGTGAGTGCCAGATGATAAGGAATAGATTTCTGTCACTTTTACGTCTGCTTTTTCTGCACCAAAGGCCAAAGATACTCATTCTCGAGCTAATGTTGTAATTTAAGGCAGTTAAAAAAAAAAAAAAACCTGTGGGACTCTTTTGTCAGTTATTTTTTCATTTCAGTGAGAGCATTCAGAATGCATCAGACTGTGATTAAGAGCAAAGATGTCACGTTTATTAATTTCTCACATTGATCTCCCTGTTCACACATCTTTTCTTTCTTATAAATGAGAAGGGAACCCTGTGGTAGACCATTAATGGTGTATTTACAATTTCCTTTAAAAGTCAGAGCCTGTAGATTTTTTTTTTTTTTCCAAGGGGCAATTGTTTCAATCCTTCCTGCTCAGTGGTGGGGGGTTAGAATAATGTGTCCTATACTGAGTAATGTTGGACCAAAACTACGAGCAAACACTTCTGCACTCAGCCATTTTTCATGGTGCGGCTTAAAAAGGTTTCATCTGCTCCTGGACAGCACGATGTCGGCTGGAGTTTAATCGTCCCAAAGCAGGCACGGCAGGACAGAACCAACAGAGAAAAATGTCTCAGTTTAGTATGATCGCTGGCAGATCTGGAGCCAGATTTTCTATTTGTATGAGCCTTGTGTGCTTCTTCTCTCTCTCACTCCAGCTTTCCTTCCTTGGCACTGCATTATTTAGCGTATCAACTGAAGATTTATACGTAGTAAACAGCGGATATTAGCCTTTGGCTTGAGAAGACCAGATGGCCGATCAATATCTCTCAACCTACTGATGGTGAGCAAAGGAGGGATCTATTACGGTATTCAAAAATGAGGCAGGGACTGAGTAATATATGGCACACATAAGCATCTTAACATTACTTCCTTCTTTTCAAACTCTCTCTCCCTCAGCTTCGACCTCAGCTGCGATGACTTACATGACACTAGATAGATCTCTGTCTGGTCTGGTCCTCCTCTTGCCTCCATTTCTCTCCCCCGTGCTTCTTGGCTCAAATAAACTTTGTCCCTCAATCAGACTGACCCGTGGAACAACCCCACAAATATACTGGACTCATGATTCAATCAATCAAAAAAAAAAAGAAAAGAAAAAGAAAAAAGCAAGCTGAGGCTGGCAAAATGCTGAGCAACAGCCTGCCAACCGGCTCCAAGAGGGTGGATGGATTGGTGGTGGAGAGAGCGGGGTTGAGTGCGGAGAGGGGGAACATTTTGGGGATTCCCTCGCCTCTGTCAGACTGCTGCAAAGCCATCCATCAAGTCTATTTTTATGGGAGTAAAGAGCTAAACCGCAAGCCTGGGGGGAGGATATTAAGGGCCTGACAATGCAAGCTGAGCCAATTGATCTATTTAAAACAGCCACGGCAAAGCGGTGGTGCGGCGCAAGATTTGTGGCGTTTTCATTTAACAGCCACGGCAAAGCGGTGGTGCGGCGCAAGATTTGTGGCGTTTTCATTTACTTCTGCATTTTTCACCCCTTGATTAGATCTGGATGGCCTGAGGGTAAAAATTGTCAGTAGATCCTATTTACTCCCTCTAAGGACCGCAGTGTGAGGGAGTGCAAGGATGTCTGTCTCTAATGGCTGCCAAAACTGGCTACCTCGTTTGTCTTTCTTCTGCTTTTACAGCCCTTATTAGGGCAAGGTGACTCTCCCCAAGGATGTGGATACTTAAACGCAAAGTCAACCACATTAATTCACTGTTTATTTTCACTGTTATGCCCACTGGTGTTATCTGGAGCATTAATTGAGTCATTTGCTAAGTTTGTACTGTTTTAAATATTTTCTTGTTTTTTTCGAGTACATTATACGTTAATTGTTTGTTAATGTTTGTTTATATCAAATGCTTGTGTTTTAATGACCCCCTTGAGAACCTCACGGGTTTATGCTTGACAACAGATGATATATTAACGCAGCATTCTGTCTCTTTTTCATTTCAAATACACGTTAGGCTGCTTCATATATGAACTACTAACAGTTGTTTATTTTTGATGCAGCGTTGAGTGTGTTGATGATCAGTTCCTTAATCAGGGGTGCAAGTGCATAAAAATGATCTTAAATACACAAAACACATAATGAGCAGTTTGAGTTTTACATTATTATTGCAGTGCAAGTAGTGAATAATACATATGAACTCAAATTAAGAACTCAAATAAGAATTCAAATTCACAGTACCTGAAGACACTTGAACCACTGGTGTTACGTACATACTTTTTTTTTTTCGTGATGGGTCTTTCCATTGTGTCCACAAAAAGGCGCCTCTACCTCTACCCTGCAAAAGCTTACATGCAAAAAAAGTGAAAAATACAAAATGACATTGGAGCAGCGGGGCAATGCCATGTAATAAAATAAGCTATAAAGTCTCCCTGATACAGGAAGACAGTCCTGGAGTGCTGTCTGAGTCAACCAATTCAGATGAAGAATTCAGCAGTTTGTTTGTGAGCAAATGGTGAAAATGTGTACTCACTGGTTGACCTCCCGTTGACCTCTCCGGGGAAGGTGGGTGTAACAGAAAAATACATACACTGAAGGAATGCAGGTGATTTCCATTAATGCCGATACAACCAATGTCAATTCTGTCTGGGGAGACATTAATTCTCCACTATGTGCAGTATAGGATTGTGCCCGGTCCTGCCACTGATGGCTGGGAGCAATATGGCGATACTACAGCACACATTTGGGATTCACAGTAGCTTCTGGCTACATGAAAAGCATAATTTACAGACAGGAAGTCAAGGGTCAATAGGTCATAGTCAGTTTATATCCCCTCAGGGTCGGGCCTGGTGTTTATCACTTTTTTTTGGTTTGCTTATTTAATTAATGAATTTCTCCATCAATAAATTAAATACATTGAATATAAAAGAGTTCCCTCGATCCTTCAGAGATGTTTTTCTCTTTATGTCCCAGATTATCATCACTCATATTGTCATTGAAATTGATCGGCGATAACCTCGCAATTAGTCAACACGTATAAAACATCAAATGAAGAATTGCCTATATTTTTTTTAGAGAGCCTGTAGCATTAAGGATGGTGATTAAATGTTAATCAGGCAAATTATAAAATAATGAGGGAAATAATGGAATTAGACTGTCATAGACCAAAGTATTTGCCAAAAGAGAAGATTTTTCACTCTGTGGAAAATGAAAAAGAGCATGAAACTAGTATCCATGAAAACTTGAAGGCACTTTGGGATCTTGTGCTCTCTTTTAGTCTGTTAGTGATATTTGAAAGATGATGTGTGGTACAAGGCCAGTGCTAAATATCTGATTCTGACACGCTGACTAAATCTGTGGATACTGAAAAATTCAACGTTCTTCCTACCTGTCTGACTTTTTTTTTTTTTTTGTATGATCACCTAATTCAAGGTTGGCCCTCCATCGAATGTGTCAGTAATCAAACGGAAGAAAACAGTATATAAAAAAATTAAATTAACAAAATTATTGTTGAGTAATCCATTATCTCTGGTAAGATAAATAAGACAGAGCAACACATAAGATGATGTGAGTGGCTGTTGTTACGGAAACAAGGTGCATTGTTGGCTTTTTTTAGTTGTTCTCACAAAAAGCCCACCAGGCATAGCTTCATCCACAGAAAAGCCTTTGAGTGAACATCAGAGAGGAAAATTTTCTTTGACAATCAGAAATGACCTACTGTACGAGTACAATTTGTGTGTGTACAATTTTTCTTTTATTTCCATCTTTCTCTCTTTTTTTGTTTGACTCGCCTGTTCCCCTCAGTTGTTAGATATGAATACACCAATCTCTCATCCAACCGAAGACAGTCATGTCAGTCGATCTGCAATCAGTCATGACCTTTCAGCAGAAAAGAGAGGAGCTATTACAACAAGAAAATCTTCAAAAAACTGGCACAAAGACATGTAGTTTCTATCCCCAAAGTGATATGCATCACATACTACAGTATATCTGTACAATCAAATGTGAGCCACAAAGAAATTCTTCAGAAAGTCTTCAGTTTGCAGTATTGCATTTTGATAATTTGTCAAACATTATACAATACTAGCACTGTAAAGAAAGTAGCCTATTATTTGTTAATAATGCTATTTCAATATTTGGCTGATTGTTTTTTTATTCTTTAACTGACCCTTTATTAATGTATACTACATAGTAGCCAGAAGAACCAAAAAAGTAAGCTTGAGACTGAATTTCACAATATCATGAAATGACAGCTAAATCCTTATCATTTGTAGTTATTTGTGGTCTTAATAATAAAAGTCTCAAGGGTTCTGTTAAGAATGGCACATTTATTGATCAGTGGCTGTTGTAAGCACCCTTTGAGCAGCTACTGTCAGAAATACAACAGAAGAAATCAAGTCAACTTGTGCATCTCGCTGTTTATAGATCACTGTAGCTACTGTACTTATGCAAATATCTTTCCTCTTCAAAATACCTGGGACCAGCTGTTTCAGTCTTTAGATTACATATTATTAATACTCTTACATAGTTTCAAACATTGGGTTTGGTATGATGAAAACTGTCTTAATTTGCTAAACAGCTACAGCTGATAAAATCTGTCAGCGGCAGCCTCTAAAATCGATGGTCTACACCTATTTATTAATTGCTCAAAAATTTCAATTGGCACATCTGTCACTGCTGTAATTGTAAACTCCATATTGTACAAGCTGCGCTAGAATTTAAATCTCAACTGGCTTAGCAAAATAAACTAAGGGGGACAGGGCTTAGTGACGGATCAATTAGAGAATATTTCAATAGCTTAAGTTCCCGTCTGGATAGATGTGAGGTGTGAGGGAGGAATGTTTGCCTCCTGGTCAACATGCATGCAGATAACAGACAGAAGATAACACTGGTGTCAACAAATGAATGGTTCATGTTACAGGTCTGATCTAACTTGTCCCAGTGTGCAAAGATGCCGGAGGCCAACACCCCCCCACAGACGACACCACCTCTAGAATCTGTTTGGGAAAAGTGCATCAGCAAATGATTCCTGGCATGTTCCCGTGGACTTCATGTTCCTTCACAGCAGCAATGTGCTTTTTAGTGATAACTTTTAAATCAAACCATCTTCTTTTAACATTTGAGCAACTCTCTGGAAGGAGACATACCCTATATCTACATTGCTCTGAATCCACACCACTATGTTATATACTTTGCCATCAAAGGTGAAATTGTGAGGCCAAATCCAAACGTACAGTTCAGACCCATCTTTGCTTGTGGACACAAGAACGGCTTCAAAGAAGTCCTGAGTGTCACTTCAAAGATCGCTTCATCTCCTTGAGGTTACCTCTCTTCCTCTCCTGTTTGGCTCCTCCATGTTAAAAGTATGTGTTTTAATCTACAGCCTTGAAATCTTTTATCTCCCCTTCCCACCCCTGACTCACTGCGGTTAATGAAGGACTTTTTTGTTGTTCATTCAAAGATGACACAAAATCAAAAGATTCATCAAAGCCGGTACATGTTTCTAGGCATAACCTTTGCTCACAGAAGGATCTGAATCGGCTGGAAGTTTACAGGTGAGAATAATGAGGGTTTTCAACTCTGTGCTGTTGCCATATAATTAAATTGTTAGCGGCTTCTGAAAAGTGTGCTTTTTAAACAATGAGTGACAAATATCACATCAATCTGAAAAATGTTTTGCTTAATTTTCCCTCAGGACATGCAGGTTCTTCAGAGGAAATTTAAGATTCGTTCCCAAGCCTGATGACTTCCATTTATTAAGACCATTAAGATGTTTTATTTGAAATGAGTGGAGGAGGCGAGCAGACAGTGAATTCAGCTACATTTTTTATTCACAAAGGAGGTGCTAAAAGACTCAAATACATGGCCCTGAGCTGAAACTGACATTCTTAGACACAAATGTAGCCAGATGTCGGAGAAAAAGACTTATTACTATGCCACACTTCACACCTCACAGCTCTTAAAGTGGTGCTTCTACTCATGCAGTGACGTTTTCAGGAACTTGGCCCATGGCGACGGGTTTATCAAGCAAAAAGGAATACGACTTGGACAGTTTCCCTTCATTTTTTAAGAACATTCATCCCTAAAAACAGAAAAGACTCAGTGGCATGTAGAAACATATAAAGGGTGTAGCAACATAGCAGGTAACATCTGGTCATAGTCCTTTAGATAGATATTTGATACAGTTTACTATAATGCTTTTCCTCACTCACAGTGTGAGAGCAGGTGGCTGATTGCCTTCTTTTTTTATTGATAACTGGTACTGCATCTCTGGGGAGATTTTAATTTTCACTCGCCAACATCACAACGGTTCAGTGAAAAGCACTTTCTGAACTAAGTCAGTCATTCTACTCATTGACAAGCCCGGCCATCTAACTGAGTGTTATGGCTCCATTAAAGGCTATAAATGTACTTTGAGATTATGGAGCTGCCATTGTAAAGTTATAAAAAATGAGCATTGTCTTCCCGCGGAAGCTTTGTAAACTCTCCAGAGACTAAATTAGTATTGTTTTCTATCTTCATACAACGACTTACACTTGAAAAGGTGTGCCTCTTTTATCGCAGTCCTGTGGCTTTTATGTTACAATACCGTTGGTATATCCTGGCCTTTGGAAATGGCAGAAATAGATTATTGGAGGCTGTTGCCAAGATAGGGATCCACCCTGGGTTTGCCTCTCACTGTTCCCCAGGCTGTCATTGAGAAGTGTAAAATTCTCCATAATTTACATTTTAACACTTCCTGAAAGACATAGACCCATTAAGGGGCCCTCAGGACGAGTTGCCTGTGGTTTATACTTTTATGAATCTTCCAGAAGGGTTTTTACAGGCTCTGCCTGGCTGCATGTGCCAGATAGCCCCCACAGCTTCAGTGCAGAATATAAAAAAGGAATGGTAATTAACCAAATAAACAACATTTTACTAAGGGATGCAGCGATAATAACATTATCTCTTGGGGAGCAGACTATTTTCAGGAAATATTGTGAGAGGGCAGGCCAGGAAATTTGGGGTCAGAATTAGTGTTTATGCATTTCTGATGTTTTATTTGGTAAATCATATTTATCATATCATCATATTTATGCCACATTAATGGTCAATTACCATAGAAAAATATAGTGTTGTGTTATAGCCTCTGCTGTTAGACAGGGATGTGCTTTCCTCTTGTGCTCACATAATAACAGTAGCTGTGCCTCATTCCTGAGATTGGTGCCTCCTACTGGAGTTTTCCTTATCCACACTGGTCAGGAGTTTTCAGACCGGTTCCAATCGGGTCTCAACCTTTTCTCTTCGCTATGTCGTCACTAGTCCAGTCCACCAAACTGCAACTGCTTCTTCTAAACCCGGGGTTTAGAGAAGACAACTGAGACTCACAAGCAGTTGTTATTTCTAGCAATCAGCTATAGCGAAAAGCCTTTTTACTCTTTAGAGAGATAGTTTGTTAACTTGTACTGTGCAGTGTGCACTGTGCATTTTGTTTTCTTGCAGTATACCAGAATTTTAAAGCTACAGTCCCAAAGATTGGCATTATAGTGTCTTTCGCAGCACCTGGGGCGATAATCAGTCATGGCAGGTGTGTTTTTGGGCCCCAATTCAGTTTTAAGTTTCATCGTCTGTGGTCAATCTTTTCTTTGTTTGTGTATCATCGCTACTTACTCATAGTACACTGCTACACACTGGTGAGTTTAAGAGCAAGTCTGTTGTGTTTAAAGTCTTGTTAAAAGCCTAACTGCTCCACATGTGGGTTTTCTGGGAAAGTCGACACCATCTACCAGGTCGTACCACCGCAAGTGCTTTCGTCAGTGTGCCATAGGCTCAGTCACCATTTTGTTACCTCATTCAGCACAGATAGGGATTTAACAGACATTTATTTAAATAAAATCTTTGAGATTGTGGTTTGTATTTTGTATTTTTTATTCGACAGTTGTTGTTGCTCCTTTAGTTAGATAGGCAGGTATTTGTTTCGCTTGTACTTTCTTCGAGCTTTGGGTTTTTGGCAGCTGAACAGCTGTGAATTTACGTTAGTGGAGTGGAGATTGTTTAGTTTGTTTCCTGGTTCGGTGCCTTCCTGTTTTCTTTACGTGCCAGCCTTGGCTGTTTCATCTGTGCTTGGAAACGCTGTTTTTTTTCTATGTTTTCACTTGTTTTCTGTGTTTCTTTAATTATAAATAGCAATCAACACCTGACTACACCAGCTTGTATATATTTTTTTATTGTATATATATCTTATTGCATGTATGTTACTTATAATACTTAGTTTACATTTACAGTTTATATTTTATTTGTATAAGTTATATTTTAAGATCTGTATTTATTTTATTACTCTAGTTTATTATTTATCTTAAATTTTATTTTATTTTTTTATATTTTTATTTTTTAAATTATCTTTTTTTTCTTGTTGACAGCCTCTATTGCTGTTAATATTCTTTTAGTTGTAGTTGTAGTTCTTTTAGCTGTTAATATTTCTTTTGTTAGGAGAGCCTGGGATTTAAGAATTTCATTACCAATGATTGCTGATGTAAATTGTTGTGTAATGACAATAAATTCTTGAAATCTTGAAATCTTGAAATCTTGAAATTTTACGTTCCTCCTTAAGTCTAGACTTCATAGGCACTTAACAGTGGTTAATTCATTATCACTACAGAATCTTATATTATTAAATCTACACAGTGCCAAGGAAATCAGTTGATTATCGGTTATTCAATCAGCAACAATTCAGACTATTTCATGAATCATTTAATCATTTACCTAACAAAAAAAGGCCCAATTTCATTATTTCAACTTCTTAAACATTGAGATTTGTAGCTTTTTACTGATTCACTGATAAAAGTAAAGCAAATCTTGCAGGATCTGGGAGCTTGTGGCGGGCATTTTTCATTTTACAATTAATTGACTTATCTAAATAAACTGACCCATGACTACTTAATAAAAATAATTTATTGTTATAGCCCTGCATGTAAAACCTTGTATGAAACCACCATTTTCAATAAACCTCTGTGTGGGTTCAAAAGTTGAACACAGCAGTCTTTTGTACTTTACAAATCCACTGGGGCGATCACGCGTTATTGTTCATACAGCTCACACAGAGAAGATATGCATAACCCGCATCTAACAGAGACTTAAGCAGCTTCCGCACATTCGCTTAAGCGCCAAATCTCTGAGACACGGACGAGGCTCTAAGTGATGACTTTGGTGCTCACATCAGTAAAAGCCTGTAGTACAATAAAATTAAACCTAAATTTAATGTTGATATTGTTGTATTGTCAAGGCATTAAATCAGTCTTGTTGTCCTCACAGGACAAAAAACTCCATAATAATACAAGTGTCAAAAATCAACCATGCCATAAGCTCACTGATGTCTGCGTCTGGCGACTGAAGAAACAGTTGACCAGTCCGAGATGAAAATGACCTTGCTGGCTAGTGATTGGTTAGGGCAAAACTAAACAAACTATCCACTCACCATTGACCCCCCACGGCACCATCATAAATAAAGAGCCGGTTGACGTGGACACAATGTCACACTCGACAAATTAAGTGAACCAGAACGCCAGTTCAGTCAGATCATCAGGCTAGTCAATGTGTTTTTGAAATTGTGAAATTAAGAGGTGACAGAAATCATGTGCCGATACTCCCAAATTGCTCAGTAAGACAGCAAGGACAAAGAGACTTCTGGAAGCTCCTTTGAAGGGACATTGGTGTGATACATATGCTGGCATTAGCTTGGTGGCACTCGGTTCACATTAACCAGATGCTGGAACGCCAGCTTCGATCACTCTGACCAGTAGTGGGAATGCTCGCACAGATCTGGCTGCTCCTGTTGCACACAGGCAGACACTGACGTACATTACCAAATCATATGATTGTAAACGTGTCAATCCTCTGAAGCCCAAACGTTTACATGCGTCAGTGTATCAAAAAATACTAATGTGATCAGTCACTGAAACATTAGTGACGGTGTATGTTAGTATAGATTTATGTCTTTCACATACTCATAATGCTGCAGGTATCACTGTAAAGTTTAGTTTTCTTTTCTAGTTTTCTTCTTTTGTCATGAAAATCTGTTACAGTTCCTAATACAGTCCACATTTATCTAAAATGAAACGGGTGTATAGAGTTTCCCTCTCAAAAGCTTTTGGCATTGGTAGTTTCCCCCAAAGTATAAGAGGCACTAAAAGCAAGAGGTACTGTTGAGATTAAATGACATTTTGTGGCATTGCTATGCCATCGTCACAGGCTTATTTTGGGTGACCTCAGCTCCCTTTCACTAAAAAGATATTATTTAGTCTAACAAGGACAGATATTCAAAAACGTTCTAAAGGGATGTCTTTTTCCATTCACAAAAATCTGAGAGCTACTCAAGCTTTATTCCCCAAAAGCATCCCAGTACAGCCATAACCCTGTTTGAAAGTGTATGGACTTAGATAATCTTAGCCTTAAGATGCTTTTAGGAAACAAGCCCAGAACACTTTAGCTCAGAAAACTCTCTCTTCCTAGAAGACAAACAAAACACCATAATAGATGAATACGCTAATTGAAATGTGTTTGTTTGTCTTTTTTTTCTTTTCTTTTCTTATCTTTTCTTTTCTTTTCTTTTCTTATCTTAGGAGCATGAGGCACAACATGCTTAGGTGCTTTTGTTGCCTTAGAATAACCACAGGAGACTTACGGTACAAATCTTGGTCTCTGGTGTACAAGTTTTGAACTTTATATTTGCAGTTTCAGCCCCAGCCAGCTCAATGTGTCTCCGGTGGAGTACATAAGTTTGCATCTCTTTCTTCCTTCAATCTTCATTAACAGCTTTGAAAAGGATTAGTCACGGTACATGTTCTGACGATGGTGAGCGATTTACAGAAACTAGTGACAGTGTTCAGAGTTCAGAGCCCTCTGCTGAATGTCAAGACTGATTCACACTGAGACAGGAGAGTGGGCTTTTTAGAGTATTTGTCTGGAGGGGATGATCCGGCCTTGCTCCTTCACACTGCAAGCTGTAAAAGAAATTTCCAACAAATGAAAGTATTGCTCACAAAGATTTGATATTCTTACTTATCCTTTTTTTTGACACATAAAGTCAGCCGTCTCATATACCAAGCAAGTGGTCGGAGTGGTTTAATGAGCTCAAAAATGATATGAAACGAACCGTAAAATACACTTTAGTTAACAGACGTCTTAGGGAAGACTCTGAAACAGTGCCTGAAATAGTTTACTCCGTTATCGTGAAAATGCCAAATACAGCAGGTGTAAACAATCAGCTAAATGGCTCAATGCTGATGCTCTAATTGATTATGATTGTGAAAGCAATATCTTAAAAGCTGCAGAAGTCTCTTATTAAAAATCAATATATATCACTTCCATCAAATGTCTCATCTGGCTCATCTGATTTTTTTTTTTTTTTTTTGTAGAGTATTTGCAGCCGAGCATCAGAAGATACTGTATGAATGAAGCTTCAGGCAAAAGAACTGTGTGTGCAAGGGGAAGGTGGGAGTAGCTTCTATTTTTTGGTCAAACTAGTATTTGTTCAACATTTTTATAGAATTTCTTCGTATTTCAACTTCAGTATTTGCTTTGACCTTGCTTACTTATCTGCCTTTTGAGATCAGCTACCAAATATGTCAGTCACAACAACAACAACACAATTCAGTCAGTCACTGAGTGACTCATTCACTTAATTCACCCAAGGCTGAAACATACTTGAAGACGGGACTCTTTGCATTTTGATGCTTTCGGGACTTTCTTGGTAACTGTAGCCTTCAGAGGATTAAGCGGAGGAGACATGCAGACCTAAAAAGTGATCTCAACACAACTTGCAATATGTACCTGGGGTGTATTGCAGCAAACAAAGTCTGAATTTTTTCCCCCTGTCCCTGCATTGATTGTTCTGTTATCTTTTGGTATTTGTCAAATATATATCAAACATATTTTTGTTTTTAATATTTAAATATCAAAATCACTCCAATTTCTTTTTACCAGGGGGCTTAAATATAAATGTATTCAACCGATGTGATTTGGGGTGACTAGTTAACCCCTTCCATCATATAAAACCACACTTGGCTGATTGTAATTGGTGGCACATGATGTCATGGGTCGGGCGTAGGTTTGTGTTTCAGTTGGCAAAAACTTTGCTTGCATTTCTAAAACAGCTTGACTGAGGTCTACTTAATCAATTCGTTGTTGTATTCCTTTTCTTTATTTAAAAAAAGCAGTTGAGGGAGGAGTGGGTGGAAGGGAACGGTCCTCTGCAGCTTCATACACAACTCTGTATGAGCTGTATTCTCCAGAGCCTCATGTTTGCTGACAATCAAATCCCTGCACAATTTGATCAAGTAAATCTCAAAAGTTATTTACCCCGCCCACATATTTCACTTTAAATAAGCTATGGAAGTTAAAAAAAAACAAAAACAAAAAAAAACGTATAACTGCTGTTTCACTGGGCCTTGAAGGGAATTAAAACAACTTGCGTTTGGTTGAGAAAATGAATTATTTCATGGTTTAAAGAAGCCAAATTAGAAAGTCCGTTTGTTGGTGAGAAACAGGATACAAACCCAGGTCTCCAGTGTTGAAGTTGAAAGCTTGTGCAGCCATCCGGTTCCACGACCTCACCTCCCTTACTTTATACTGAGTTATTACAAACTCACTCTACTTTCTGCTTTGGCACTTAAAAAAAAAAAAAAAACACAGGTTTCTTCAAAGCCGGTTGAACAAATTACATGGATGGTCTCATTATGTGCATATGAGCGGAAAAGAATGTCTGACAGCACATATTCCTGCCACCATGAGCTTGTGAGAAAAATTGGAAGTTAACCATACAGATGGCGGACCAAAACTACATAAACTGTGCCTCCTGGAAATTACCTTTATACAACATATTTCTGAGCGAACGAATCTCCCACAGTGGAGTGAGAAAGTTGGTCCGGGCAGATCCTCGGCAGATAAGCGCAGGTTTGTGACTCCAGAGGCCGTGGTGAGTCTCATGTGTGGTTTAGGAGACAAAATCTCTTTGGGTAAAGCTCGGGAAAGATCACGGTTGCAGTTAAATGTTAATAAAAACACTGCGCCTCAAGTCACTGCAAACTTTTTTGTGTATTAAAAGCATTCCACTATCTTTCTCCCAAGAGCCGATACACAACAACAGAAAGCTTAATAATGCTGAAGTCGCCACTGGTGTAGAGTGTGTTTTGTAAGATTAATAATTTGGGCGGAAAAATGAAAAACAATCATTTCACTGATGCGTTCACTATCAACATTTTTGTCTCTTAACATGTCTTAACAACATTTCTTTATTATGTTTATTAAAAATGTACTACAATCTATTTCCTTTAAATTGAATTTGCTTTTGGAAATTTGTTGCATATAAACATAATTTCTAGGAGACTGGGTTGATCTAAAAGTGACTGAAAGCTGGATGCAGTTTCAAAGGCAGTATTGGCAACCCTCCTGCATTACCGACAACCAAGGTTCAAGGATTTTATAAAAAAAATACTGCTTACAGGTACCTTGACACTTCTTTCAAATTCAAAGTAATCTGCTTTTAATGTCAGCAGTGTCTCCATACAGGTTAGGGTTGTGTACAGTTTCAATTATCAACTGGGTGAAATAATTGAAAAGGGGAAAAAGCACAAGTGTCTCAACTTAACTTTTCAGAGTCTTCTAGTGTGCCATGGGTCATGGATGTTGTGTAACTAACGCAACACCCATGACTTTTTAGTGCTCTGCATGTGCCACTGCACTCTCTTTTACACCAGTATACTTTTTGTTCTCTTCCAAGGAAATTTCAAAGTGCAAATGTCTAAGCCCCTACAGTGCAATGTAGAAATGATGTCCGTGAAACTTCCTCAAGAGGAGAAGGTCTGAAAAGGAAAAAAGCATTTTAAAGAAATCTTCTGATGCTGAAAACTCTGAGAGAACTCAAATTTCTCAGCTTGCTTTCACAGACAGCGAGAAGCACCAGAAGAACACCACACACCCAAACAAAAAAAAAAAATTGAAAGAAGAATTGGAGGAAAAGGCTGAAAAATCTCCTTCACCACTCGACAGAGAGTTAGCAGAGTAGTATGGATGGCCGTGTCAATACAACTGGCTCTTTGTTTTATGGCCATAACAGCTCACCATCCATCCTGGGTTTACAGGTTATTGATCACAGCAGACTCAACATCATGTGAATTCTATTTGTACTCTTGGCCGCGATGCAGAGTAAAAGTATAACTGCCCATTAAATCTTAAAGAGCTCGAGAAAATCTTATTTGGCCTTTAGATCAGCAAATCTTCAAACCATTAAAGTTTCTTATCTAATGTTTACCACACTACCTTTGTTTTGCAACACTAACTGAGCACTATGGCATTATTGCGTGGCCAGTTTTTTTTTTAGTTTAGAGGTAATGAGATGTGGAGGAAGAAACAAGCAGAATCAGTGATGAGTACGGATGCTTAAATGAATACAGAGAGTTTGACAGTAGAGAGGTTTCATTATGAAACATTTGTGGAACAGAGCCACCTTTCTTCAATATGTCCACAAACTGTAGGCCTCATTTTGATCTGATGATGGATCTATTTTTTTGTTAAAATCATTACCTTTTTATGTGTCCACAGCGGCATTTACAAAGGACAACCAATTTGTTGCTGAAAACTAATGTTCCTAATGTGTTCCTCCCTTGGGCTCATTGATATTTTAGTATTTTACAGCATCATTCACAATATTAAATCTCTGTGAATTTGAAACGTATCAAGAAAAAAGAAATGTAAATAAGCATAATCATAACTTTTATACACAATAGCACATACAGGTGTCCCTTTCATCTGTGGTGTACAATCCCATATGCCGTTTGGTAATTTTAATAAAAAGAATAATTAATTTAGGAATATCAAACAGACAAGTACAGTTTCAGCTAAAATAATTAATTTCAAGTGAGCAACTCAACAGAATGTAATAAATGTACAACTATATTGCTATATGTATACTATATAACTAGATATTTCAGTTGTAATAATGTAATAATGTGCTTTAGTAATGCATATTCTCTATTGTCATGTTTACAGACAAAGCTCAAAGTAATCAAAAAACCACAACTGACTGAGACAGAGTGACTTTTTTCTTCACTTTTGTCTCCTCTGTCAACACATTTTTCTTTATTATTATCACTGAAATATAATCTGTGTTGAAATGTCCTCGGCTGTCTTCAGTCGGTAATGTCTTTTATCCCTTATGCAAAGCACTCTGAATTGGCTTTGTGCATTAAAATCTGCTAAAGTAGCACTCGTCTTGCCTTGCCATCTGTAGGACATGTACAGTAAGCAAAGCAAGCAGCTGTGCTGCGAAGGATCGTACAATATTAGAGGTTCACAGGCCATTTCCACGCTGTATTTCTAAAAAATATGGCAGCGGGTGTAAAAGGGGGCTATGAGGAGTACTACACAGCCTGAAAAGAAATGTATAATGTTTTCTTTGGCTTTGAAGGAGCTTTTGTCAAGGCTGAAAAAATAACCCTGGTGATGTCATTACAAACTGAGGGTGTGGAGTTTGAAAGATATGGGCATGAAAGGGCTAACTACTGAGTGTTTTGCTGTTGAAATTAAATGAAAGGACCCAGTGTTTTTGGAACTTTGCCCATAGTAGGGACTAGATTTAAGGAACTCTCGGCCTCTACAACATCAACTGTGACCAAGTCTCTCACAAGTGCCCCGTCTTTATGGAGTATTAAATGACTGGAGTACCCATTTACTCATCTATTATTTACGCTAATAAAGCCTACACTGTATAATTGGGGCTAATAACATTGATGACATAATATACAAGAAACCACAGTCTTAGCCTCTAAGAGTTTGGAAAGTGTGGCTGTATATTTACATCTAAATCTGCATTTGTATTTGACTATACGATACTGTAAACCTCAAGTTGTGTTTAATAAAATAGCTCTCACAAATATTTAAGTTGTGATTACAGCAAACAAACATATTGTTTCCAGTACCAGAAGGAATGCATTAAACCAAGGTCAGGGTCAGACAACAATGTCTGCATACTCTCTCCTGTTCCTTCCCTCTGTCTTTCTTGCAAACATATACACAAACCTATAAATAATCACTGCATCATTTTTTTAAGGTAAAGTAACGCTCTCTCATTCTCTGCTTTCCTATTCCTCTCATTCCTCTCCTCTGTCCCTGTTGCTAACGGAGAACAACATGTTGTTATGAAGATCGGCTGCTGGCACCGTGGCACAGTTGCAGATTCAGCAACAACACACAGCCGTTCGCCAATAAATCATAATGCGCACAAACATTCACGCACACACACGCATCACGGCGTTGGCTTAGGCCTTCACCTGATGAAAAATACACTACTGAAGATGCAGGAACATTACATATACTGCTCTGTATGTGCATACATGCATACCATTAACATCTGCCAGTCTGCCATCCTTATAAACCAAACAACCTGCATCGGAGGCAAACAGATTTCCCCTACATCTGCACGCATCATCGTAATGCCACGCAATGCCGGGCAGCCAGATGGCAGCGAGCGGCAGCTGAACAGAACAGATCAGGTTTTGAACTGTAGTTCCTTTCTGTCTCGCTCAGAGTGGTAACAGAGAAGCTCATGGGAGTTCGCGCAGGCAGCAGGGCCAGGCGGGCTTCTCATGGGGTGAGGAGCAGACCACCTGTGTCAGCGGGGTGAACGAAGGCAGCGGGGAGAGTGTGTGGGTGTTTGTGTGTGTGTGTGTGTGTGTGTGTGTGTGTGGCTTTTTTGTGTGAGTTCATAATGTAAGGGAGGGAATGAGGTGATGAATGAGGAGATCTTATAATATGCGGGAACACAGCCAACAAAATAGGAAATGACATTTTTTCTCTTATTTATGCAGAGGACAGCAACAAATTAATGGGGAATTTAACTAAATTTTTACACTGTGGATGTGCAGCATGTTTTTGGGCATACCATATCTCACGAGGTAAACACATGAGGGATATCTGGTACGTTAAGAAGTTCTGAATAAATTCCTTGAACAGGAAACTATTTGATGTTGAGTCCAAAAGGGCCTCATGGTTCAGAGACCATGGAGGTTTATAATGTTGTCAAGTGTGCAGGAGGTGCGCCTCCCTTCATTTATCGAGTATCCATGGAAGTAAGAAGTGATTTGGTGCCGCACGCTCACACACACGCGTGCACACACTCAGACGCATGCACACACTGAATGCTTCATTAAACTGTCTCTATCCTCCCAAATGTGCCTCCATAAACCCAGAAGGGAGGAATACAGACGGAGATGAAGACCAATGCGTTTCTGTGGCAGTTCAGCTTATCTCGGAGATAAGATGGAGGCCCTTCAGGGAGATGAGAACAGAGAATGAAAGATGGAGGGAGAGGGACGGAGAGAAGTGGAGATGGAGAGTCGGTTCGGCAGAAAGCGATGGGACAGATGTTGAAAGATAGACAGACAATGAGGCAAAGACAGGAATAAAGACGGATAAGAGGGAGAGAGAAAGACAGACAGGTATGCATGACATTGGACTTCACTGGCTCCAGGTCAGTCTCTCTCTCTCTCTGTTTCTGTCCTTTATTTGGTGGTTATAAATGGGCAGATTATGACTGCGCTCTGCAAATGTAAATTAGCTGGTGGTGAGATCAAACCACATTCATTGATTTTGCCCTTCGGTCCACACGCTTGCTTCCTATCAGAATAGAAATTGTTACAGTTCTCCTTCAGTAAACCCTGGGAGAATAAGAAGTAGAGTTCTCCAGAGCTCTAGTGCTCACAGGGCATCTGCTTAACTTTCTGCGTCTCATTCAGAGCAAAACTGTGACCTCAAATTTAAAAGAATATAGCAGGAATTGACAGAATGAAATACATTATACAGCACTGGACTACACCGAATGTCTTGTTTTCATTAAAAACATTTTTTTCACAGCACAGTGTCGACTGTGAGGTTAGCTAGCAGGAAAAGTCAATTGTATTTAGGGTATAATTATAAAGTCACCTCAATGAGCCATACAAAATGACATCTCTGATCTGTTTTTACAATTTTCATCCTCTTGAAAGTACACCAAAGATTGCAGCCATTCATTCAAACCACTTAACACAAGTAACAAGCTGGTGGAGAGTTGGCGTAGTGACCTTGGATGGGGTTTTACTCAAATCAGAATCCATTAGGGTGACCCTCATTTGAGCAGACATATGAAGACCATTAAAAATCGAGTCCCAACAGCAGCCTGGAGATATAAAAACAAGACTAGTAGCTCTGTGAGGCTGTTTTGAGGTGTAGTGGTTCTTTGAGCTAAATGCTAATTTCAACAAACTCACATGCTCACAATGACAATGCTAACATGCTGATGTTTACATGTTAACATTTGCGAATTAGATACTTAATTCATCAATTAATTTGACATAAAGTATAGCGGAGGTGACTGGGAATATTTGGGCAGAAATTTAGTCAAAAAACGTATTAGATGAATTCATATTTTGACCTGATAATGGCACTTGATGAAAAGTTAAGGGACCAAAGGGTTACAACTTATCCCAGTGGAACACGAGCAAACCCCATTTCTTGGCAATCCATCCAATAGCTGTGGAGGCATTTCACTTAAAACCATAAATGTGATAGATGATAGATGAAAAGGCAGAGGATCTCCACAATCAGTGGAATTCATCCACTGAGAAACATAATTGTTTTTACAAAATTACGTGCCAATCCTTCTAGCTGATGTTGGGATTTTAAACATGATAAATGAAATATTTGACCCCCGTTCTAGCTACTAAAGGAAACCACGAAAATCTGTACCAAAGTTCATGGCAATCCATCCAATGGTTGATGAGATATATCAATCTAGACCGAAATGGTCATTTGATCCCCATCCCTGGAGCCAAGCTGCTAGATTCTGAATCAGAATCAGATTTATTGCCAAGTAGGTTTACACATACAATGGATTTGTCGTGGTATGTTGGTGCATAATGAACACTGCAGAAATGTAGATATGTAAGAAAGGATGAAAGCAAATACTGCAAGTAGCATGAGTTGAATATAAAAGACAGTACAAAATAAAGAATATTTGCAATATGCAAGATACAGTCCAAAATATAGTTAAAAAATGTGTGTTAATGTAACTAACTGATTCAGATGTGTAGGCTACATTAATATAACACATAGTGGGGCTGGTGGGAATAGAGTCTGTGAGGGTCCTGGACCTTGTTGATGAGGGCAGCCGCATTCAGGAAGCATTGACAGAGAGCGATGGCATTCACTAATAATCCTCATAAAAATTATGAGTTGTTTATTTAAAAATGTGCTTATTGTCCATATACTAACGTTTGTAGACAGTCTAAACAGTCATTTAATATTCATTAACGTCACCATTGTAATGTGACAAGTGATGATGGAGACTTTGAATCGTGCAGGAACTGACTATCCAGCAACTAATGTCCACACTGTCTGAGGGTATAAAGCATGTCAGCACTGTGGCCAAGGTTAGCAGGAGTCCTAATGGAGGCCATTCATATTAAAAAATGTATGTTTTGGGGCATTGTGAATTACAGCATCCATTATATGGCAGATGTTGTGTTACATCTCGTTCACATCTTCACGCTCTGCTGGTTTGACAGAGACCTGAAGCTGTTCATTTCAGCAGAAGCAATTTTGTTGAACACTAAAGGCTTAATGCCCCAAGTGGACAACTGGTCGCTGATTTACTGTGGAAGCCGTGGCTCAGCCGATTACGGAGGCTGTGGATCTTCCTAAATTCTGCATCGGTGGGTGTCAGATTGTCAGAAAGACAACAGCTGGTTTATGGTCTGACAAACTGTAAATATGAAGGCTCTGTAAATATATGAGTATCATCACTCTGGACTGAAAAACTGAGTATGTTCCACTTCATTCCACCGATCTGAAAAAAGATTTTGTATGGTATACAATATGTTCATGAGTTTAGTTGAATTACTTGATCATTTATGAGCTCCTGCTACTTCATCTACTTTTTCTGTGACTTAGAACACAAACATAGGAGAGCTTTTTTTCAGTTTAAGTAAAATGGTTATACCACTAATGGCGCAGAAGGCTTTTAATTATTGTTTTTAGAAAATAATCTCTTTACAAAAGGTACATGCCACCAGTTTGTGTGTGTGTGTTCGTGTGTGTTTGTGTCGCAGGGTTTCTGAGTGACTTGGTTCAAATTCACTCTGTAATGCTCCTGAGTGCAATCATCTGAGACCCAACACCCCGAGACACTGCAGCCATGACATTTTAAGGAGTTTTAATTCAGAAACACCTTGAAGGGAAAATAAACTGGAGGGAAAAGATGATGCAAATCGCTTTGGTGAGCTCTTCAAGGTTACAGTTTTTGCGCATATAAAGAGGGCCTGAAAGTCTGAGACACACTGGGAGTGTCTTGGAAATGCAATAAGCAGGCAGAAAACATGACATCTCTGTTGCATCCAATAAGATATATTTTCCCCAAATTACACAAACTCCAGCAGGCACCTCAGACCTGTGAGGCAACACTGCCGCTGTGATGAATAAAAGACGTTTCAGTCACAATTAAGTCAGCAGCGCCAGCCATTGAGCCAGACAGGCACATTTGTTTTCAGTGAGAATCCACTAAAGCACAATGATGGGCTAACCGACGGGCGAAGAGTACAGGTTACACTCTGATTTGTGTTAAATATGTTTACCATGTTTGCAACATATTTTTGAGCTTCTTATGGGCTCTCGTGTACAGTGTTAAAGTACTGCTTTGGTTTGGTAGTCACGAGTAAACTGCAGTCTAACTCCATTTATCAAAAGTAGATGTGCATGTTTACCTAACAAAAAGGAAATCTGTACAAATATGAACACAAAAAGTGCTCAGTGTATCAAAAGAAGAACCCAGGAACAAATATGCACCAGATTCCTCAAATATCAAGTCAAATATCTAAGAATAAACAAATATACACCACGTTCCTCAACTATGATCACATATCTGAGGAGTTTTGTATGACAACTCAAACATGTCAAAGCCTGTTGGCACTTGGACTTGATTTTTCCTTTTTGGTGTTTATAGTTTCTGACTAATTAGAGTGCGTTTTTCTAGAGGCAAGTGATAATGAAAAAAACATCATTCCACAGTGACTATGTTAGATTTAATTGTTAAATCTGATACACAATACTATCATCTGCTTTGGATGTGAGTTCAGTACAGGTACTGTAGAAAAGAAAGCAGATGTTGAAAATCTAGGGAACATCGAATGCTCGTTAAGGATGGGGCTCATTATGCATCTGTTTTACGTGGCTGGTGTTTTCACTGTCGTCTGGCTACCGTGAGCTGTTCCACCTGACAAGCTGGTTCTGACTTCATCCACAGTCCCTGTGTTTTGCTCGGGCGTTTCGTCATTTTCTCCATTTTTTTGTTTCTTTTTCCCTGGATTGCTGCTGATTTCCTGTTTTCATGATTTTGTCTGCAACCTAATGCTATTTGAATGAGCGTGGTGATACATCTGCTATCCATTTTTCGCACACCAAGTACATCTGTTATCCTTTCGCTGCTTAAGACAGGTGATTTTGTATCATGCAATATGTATCCTGTTATCTGTTTTCCATTATCTGTCTGATGGGTCCACAAAAAAAAAGAAAAAAAGAAGGAAACCATCAACCTTGACCTTTCTTGTTCTGCCAGCACCTTTGATGAATGTGCAACCTTTCGAAATAACCAAGAATAGTTGAGAGACGCACAAGACTGGTCAAAAGAAACTCATTGGTTATTTATTGTATACTGTACACTGTACATTATTCATTGCATTCAGTTATTGCGGGCATTTTCCAGATATATGAGGTACTATTGCACTTCATGAGCTGTAGCTGTGCCATGATTTCCAACACAAGCTCGTTGATCAAACAACAGACTGTTTGCTCACCGGTGACAGTGTGGTGGTGCACTGCATGGACTATGAATGTTTACGTCATCTATATTACGTTCAACTGCAGATGTTTTTTGTATAAAAAAGGTCTGGTGCTAAGCTCTCGTGCAGACTGGCGATAAATCAGGGTGAAACCGTGGCATCTGCACTGGAGTATTATTCTGCATTTTTACCCAAGATTAGATTCAAGTATATAATAATAATAATAATAATAATAATAATAATAATAATAATAATAATAATAATGCAGTTTTCCTTAATCCACCCTGAAAAAGTGGACAAAATACATACTGGGGCTCTAAAACATGAATAGGATGCCATTCTAGTCACAGAACTCATTCACATTATTTCCCAGCTTGAATTTCAAAACTCAAATATTGAGTTTTAAACCACATTTCTATGATACTACTAAAATTCAATTTTTCTTTTCTATTCGATTTTTACAGAAATTCATTTTGGAGCACTGTATGTTCTCTGCAAATACACCCCCAGTGATGTTCTCATATTCCACAGTGGGATTCCCTGTCTGGTGAGTCTGTGACAGCCACATTAACCCAAATGTCTTCCTGCAGAAAAAAAAAAAAAACTTATGTGAATCCCCACCTCACTCCACCCCTTTAGACATTTCAATAATAAATTATCCATCTTCCTGAACCTTTCCCGTGGGTCAAGGGCTGATGTATGGGAGCCCGGAGGGGACATATAGGACGCATTACCTGGGCTTGAGTCTGCACAAATGGGAAGTGAGTGATGGTGAAGAATGTTGACATCCTTTGACATCTCAGACAGAGAGAAAATAAGGCATTGGCATTTCAGCCATTGTGTACTGCAGACACACTCTCATGCTGAAACAAAAGAGTGTCTACGGGACTGAAACAAAGAAGAGAACACTTACAATGGGATAATTTCTTGCTAAACTATAGGCAGACAGTGAAATGTTTTTGTAATCACTCATCAGCCCTCCTTTATATTGAATTCCTGTAACACTGTGTTTGCTTTGCATAGCGAAGGCCAATTAATCCAAGTTGGCTGCTTCCCCTTTGAGTGCTAATGCAATTAATGGGATTGTGGCTAAAGCTAGTTGGATGAGGGTGACCATACTCTAGCTGGGGGATAAAAGCGGTGACAGAAAGACACATGTTTATTTCGAAAGCAAAAGAAAATCCCTTTGAAGACCGTCTTGAAACAGAATGGTAGGTTGGGTAGGTGATGAAGAAATGTATACATTGCGTACAACCCAGTATCACAGCAGAGAGCACAAGTTTCAGTCCGGGCTTATCCATCAAATGATGGCTTTGTAGATAAAACCCAATGACTCAATTTTAATTCTGAAAATTGTGTTAAGTATCTGTGAAGTCATTCCATGATTCAGTCCTCGCTGCCTCCACACCTTTTTTGTCAAAAACAAATTAGTTGTCAGCTCACTTTTAAATTAATTTACAAAACTGTATAAAATTTGTCATGTTACATGTTATTGTGATGTACGCCTTCATCAAACGTGGATCTCAATAAACTGTGCCTAGACATCACCATGATTCAACTTTTGCAATAAAGAGATCAACTGGAACGGGGCCGTAACCCGATCATGTGTGGTCAGCACAGCTACAAAACACAGTCCTCAGTAAACTCCATCCCACAGAGGCCACTGCCCTCAGAACTGCAAAGCGGCTCAAAGTGTTTCACAAATCCAGAGACAAAAGGCAAGCAAGAGTGAGCAATTTAGTGCTAGCTGCTTTGTGAAGGGCCTTGCAGCCCACACAGCACCATTCAGGGGACTAAAACACAGACCAGGATTACGCTTATCAAGCATCAACTGTTTGGTCACACAGACAAAGGCTTATTGCTGTGGGACAACTTTAATGGCCTGCAGCTGAGTGCAAAGAGCGCCTCTTATGACAGAGAAAGAGGGTGAATCGAGGGCGAGGAAGGGAGGGGGCCCCGGCAGTACAATCACTACCTTCGATAATGGTGAGAGCAAATGAAGGGATGGGCGGTTAGGGTTTGTTGAGTGGTATTATCTCTTTGGACCATAATGAAAAGGAACCAGCGCATGAGCCACAGAGCGGGAGACTGAACAATGGCAATCCCTCATCATCCAGAGGTCCAAGTGAGTTACAGAAGCTAATAATAGCTGGACGGATGAAAAGTCTGCTGAAGGCTTGGTATAAAGAACTGAGGAAATGTTGTCATGGAATTTCAATCTATTTGCAACACAATGTCAAAGGAGCAGAAGGAGCTGTTATAGTTGGTTTGGCATAGATCCATGAAACATGGTATACACATTCGTGACCTTGGAGAACAGGTGTGACCACACAGCCTGTCTGTCACCTGCATGGGCCGAATGCCTAAATCTGACGGGGCAGTGTTTACCATATTGACACACAATGCAAATCCTGTCTTACGTTGCTCTTGGTCCAATCTTTCACCCTCAGTTCGACAGTTTAGATTTTTTTTAAAGGATAATTCTGTATCTTTATTACTAGTAGGGTCCCATTTTGTGTAGTTTTGTCAAAGTCAAAGTGTGTTTTATTGTCAATTCTGCAACATATACAGGACATACAGAGGATTGAAATTACATTTCTCTCTAACCCTTGCAAAATGACAAAAATAAGCAAAATACAGCAAAATAACGAAATGCAAATGCAGAATAAGCAAAAACAAATACAACCAAACAAAAAATAAATAAATTACTAAGACATAGCAATAAACAAGAAATATATATGGTGGTAGGCCTTCCTTCCTATCTGTAACAATACAATTATACTCAGAGATCTGCCAGTGTGGAAACATTGCCAAAAAGAAATGGGATGGAGCAAGATATGCTCAGACCATCAAACAGGTTGTAGACAATCCCCTACACAACGAGTTACCTAAACTTATTTATAATAATCGTCTAAAGTGAATGTAAAATCGCTACCCAAGTTGTCACGCTTCTACAAAATGACTTTGACCAGCAATATTTGTTGTGTGCATACACTTCCCGTGTAGTGGGGGATTATTACTTACTGCAGAGCGAGCAGCTCTTAGCCTAACATGGTAACTGGCTATAATGGAAACAACCACCCTGACTCTGCCCAATAATAACTAAATCCATCTACAAGCATCTCTGAAGCTCACTCATTTACATTGTATATGCTGTTCATTTAATCCACGCAGAAAACAAAGTGGGAACACAACAACTCGGTCCAAACTGTTTCTTGGTTGGGACCAGTAACTTCCTGGAGTTTCTGCTCTTTTCTCTAAAACATCCAGCTTTTCCTTTAACCTATAAATTTTAGATGTTTGAATATGCAATTATGAAGATAGATTTTTGATCTGGTTTGGGTAAATCTGGCTAAACTGTCGGCTTATGTGATCATTTGACCACCTGTGTTTTCTTCCATCAGACACCTGTTCCCAGACCAAAGCAATTAATTGGCAAGTACGATATAACCATAACCAAAAATAAGATGATGATTAAATGTACAAAGCTACAAACATTAAACCAAAGTTGTAAACCGGAATTATCCTCTGAAGGACGTAAGACACTGGTCACGTCCCTATACTCATGCCTGAGTTGCTTTATTTAATATCCTTTTCAACTATCACGCGTCCACCGCCTCTTCTAGGCTCTTACCTTCGGAGAAAACCAAGCTCCACCGATTCACTTGTATCCCATTCCAAGTGACACCACTTCATCTACTCTTCTCTGCCTACAGTACTTTAGCACTTTTCATGTAATACTTTTATCCCAGCGTCAACATTACACAGAGCTCACCTACGTATTCCCAGAACCACTGATACACTCTCCCCAAATCCATCAGATACAGTCTCTTTCCCTGCAAATCCGTTTGAGAACTACACTTTATGTAAATCCTGTTCTTACTTTTTTTTTCTCCCTTCCCTGTTATTCTTATTTCTATAATCCTCAGCCCTCTATCTCTTTCTCTCTGCGTCTCTTCTCATGCCACTTTCTTGCTCTATCCTTTTTTTTTTTCCCCCACCCGCGGCCCCACCTCCTCATCATGTCTCTCTCGTCCTGAAATGCCTGCCCTCAGACCTCCATCTACTCAAGGACAATATGTAAACAAGTGTAAGTGATTAGGTATCTCTCGCCGCAATACGTTTCCTTCCCACTTCTCCTCCTCCTCCTCTCCCTTTAATGCCGCTTGCCTAATTAAAAGGCATACAAAACACTACATTACGACTCTGGGACTTCAAGCTCCTCTTCTTGCAGATCTACTGCAAAAAAGGTCAATTATATGATGCAAAGTGCTGAGAAAAATTAAACCCGCCATTAGCTGCTTCGCGCCATCTGCGTTATTGCAGGGTGCACACGCAGAGTACAGTCGTAAATTTCAGCCTGATTTTTTTTTTTTCCTTAGGAGGGCACACATTGCTGAGTTTGCTCCTGTCGTAGCGAAGCATAATTATTGTCAAGGAGGTGTGTCACAGTTAATCTAATTCACTGACAAGATGACAGACTAACTAAGTACTCGGGCACATTGTGTAATCACAAGATAGCTGTTGGGGCCATAAGATGTGTATTTGTGTTGTTTTTTGCTTGTTTTGTTTTTTTTGTTCGACGGGCCCCAGCTTTTGAAAATGACATGCAACGGACCAAAGCCTTCCCTGCCATCTCGAAAACCAGGCCATTACTCTGCCTATTGATATTCCATAAGAGTTCACATTCTAAGGCTTCTCCTCTCTTGCATCCTTTGCACTGATGTGACAATCTTTACTTGCACAACAAAACAAAAAAATAATAAATAAATAAATAAAACCCAACGTAGCACAACAAAACTTTGTGCAGCAACAACACTGCGGCTCCACAAAGAAGCAGTCAAAAGGGAAGGGGGGCGGGGGCTCGATCAGCCATTCCGCATTTGCGTTTGTTCTACTCGACGCGGCAGACTTTCCTGTGGAGTCTGTGGCGGTTGAATACCAAAGAGAGAGACAGAGAGAGAGAAAGAGAGAGAGAGTCGGGCTGTGATGTGGAGAAGGCACACAGGTCTCAATCACCTCCCCAGAGACACCAGGTGCCTCAGTGAGCGAGGGAAAACTTGGACTTTATTCATTGATACCGCCCACCGAGGTAAAGAGTTTCAAATGGGTGGAATTACAGGATCAATAGTGTGATTAGCAGAGGCCTTGTAGCTATAGCGTGTTGTTGGCAATCCATTGCATCAGGCTAAGCCCGGGGGACATGGGGGGGGGGGGGTTGCTCCTTCCAAGCATGGAGGCCTAAGGAGGAAGACTGGTGCGTGAGACAGAGGCTGAAACAAGTCTAACCAGGGCCAGACGGAGAAAAAAAACAGACAACACGTAGAGTTTTGACAGCGTCGTTGCCAAAAAATAAATGTTGGATGTTTTCTGCATGTAATCTCTGAATGACTGCAAACACTTGAAATCATTATATTGTTTGGTACAGTAATAACTCAGGCCAAATGCTAATACGCTTTCTTCTATTACAGGAAAACAGCACTGGCAGAGGCTGAGACATGCAATGCTATTACAGTCCAATGAAAAATTCCAGTACTGTACTGTAAAAGAACAAAATAATGAAAGGAAGAAAGAAAGGCAAACAAAGGAGGCAGACAGAAGGCAGAAGCTGGAAATTGTGAGCTATTTGCATACTGAATATGTATTTGTTCTCTCAGGGATCTGTCAGTTTTGTTCTACTTTTCCTGTTTGAAAAGCGAATGCAAAAAAAAAAAAAAAAAAAGATTCTCCAAATAAATTGAACTAGACCGAGATGTACCTCTCATATAATATTAGGTACATCAAGGAATGGCAGTGTTGATTTGAGCATCACAAAACTGCACTGTCATACCAAGACTGATAACGTCAGTCAGTGTTCTGTGTATAGTTTGCTTAGCATAATAGTCCATTAGTGCACATCTTGTCTCCCATGTCATATGTCAAGTTTAAGGATTGCCTTAGGCTACTTTGAATTGATACTGTCCTCTATCCATCTGTGTACATTTATCGTTGCCGGAGATGTTCTCTATAGTCTGTTACTGAGAAATGGAGCTTGTCGTGTCGCACCTGCACTGGTTGACAGTGCCAGGAAAGTCCTTCAAAACAGGGCCAGCAGACTGGGAGGCAATTTACTATTTTCAAGAATGGATAAAATGGATGAAGAATCTAAACTCTGTGGCCAATTCATTTCAATGAATGCTAGTCACCGGTGCATACAATGGAAAATCTTCTCATGCTTTCTGTTTGGGTGCCAACAGTGCATGGTCATTAATGTCATTTTCTGGCTGAGCCTGTGTATACGTGTAAATGGCACTAAAATAATACCTTGATATGGCTTTCAGTTTAAGTCAAACTGAAATTAAATTGTATGTTTTTCCAACTACTGTGCACATATCTGCTGATAGGCTCTATATCTTAATAAAACAGAGTCAGGGTGTTGTTAGTTGTGCTTACATACTATACAGAGCTATACAGTCAAATAAATAATTTCATTTTAACTTGTACTTGTATCAAGCAGTTACATCACTTTCTATCATAGGCAGGTGGCCACAGTAGCAGCCAGACAGCAGCCTTCTACACAACACAAGAGCCTCAGACTCTAAACAACCACCCACGTTAGCCTTCAAAATGATGTCTCTGTCTATCTTACAATTAAGGACCAACATCTCTTTCCGCACTTTGGCTTGCTGAATGAGCAACCAGAAAAAGCAAAAAAAAAACACATCCACCACCAATGTCATTAAGCTAAACAGTTCATTCATTTCCCACCGATAGCATGAAATCTATCGATAAAAGATCTGTGAAATCTTACCTGCACATTTCCTATTGCTCAGTTCAGGAGTGTTGCCCCAAAGCTGCCAGTAGGCTTTGACTGTTGGCCAGGAGGGGGGCAGGTATTATAGAGCAACAAAGTCCAAGCTGAGAGGACGTCGGGGTGGATGGATGGGTAAACGAAACATCAGACTTTGACAGAGGAGACAGCAGTTCATTTACCGTCTCCAACCGACAGTCAACCAAGCCTAACCAAACGTTAACCTTGGCGCTGGCACACCATGAAATAGATCAGGTTTTAACTGTTTTGGAAGGCACAGACAAACGATGTTCTGTGAGAAATGTGTTTCAGAGGAGAATTTGCTTCCATGTGCTGTATTAGAGTACAAGGACAAACTACATATTGCTGTTTAATTTGGATGACTTGTTGCCGTCTTACAAGTGTGGCTACCCAGCTATTAACACTCTTGATTTGTGGTCAGACAACACCAGCCCTTAGTCTTCAACTCCACTGCTAACAAAACACTGCCTGCCAATGGCTTATAAGCCACAGCTCCTAGCAAAGGTTTGTTTACTTGGACGGCCAAATGCTATTTGGACAGTCCATTTGGATTTCAAAATAACCTGCAAATTGAACACAAAGCTACTTCACAGATACAACGGAGCTCAATTGTTGTCCTTTTTTTGGCAAGACTTCAGAGTTGCAAGTGTGTGCCGAAAACAAAAAATGTGAAATAACCATTATCTTTACCTACCAGTACAGTTTCTAGACAGCATAACTCGGATGGACATGAGTGCTTTAATTCAGTCACCATGGTTGGAACATTGCCATTTTTACACCACATTACAGCACTTATTGAAGCAATTAGGTGCAATCTCTGAGTTCTGTCACATAACCTGTACTGTATGTTTCTAATGTCAATACTGTCACTTCTGTCATCTGAAGCATTGTGAACATTGAACTCAGACCATTTTTCTTTACACATGTAGCATTTTGTACCTGCAAAATATAACTGTAAAGATCAAGATTTTTTTTAAACGGTTGTCAACACATCCTTCATTGCAAGAATATATTTGAACAGACATCTGTATCCTCATCAGTCTTTACTTTAAATGAAGTATCCATTTAATCAGTGTTTCATACTCATCCTAATATTAAAGTACCAGCCTACATGAGCCCTGGGCTCTTCCAACACTTATTGAATTCCAAAAATGAAAAACAAAAAAAATTTGGCACATATATTTTTGAGCTAAGCACAAAATGAATTTGGCCTTCTAACCTCCAGTAATGGACTGCAGTGAGTGGTCCAGCTGGTTTTTGTTTTTTGGCTCCCAAACCATGCCTAAATATGACTGCCAAAGAAAAAATCCCTAACAAATGGCTCACTAAAACACAAGTTCATGACATAACAAAAAAAAAAAAAAATCACCCTTGGGTCCAAACACAGAGAGGTTTCCTTCTCAGCAAATTTGGGCCACCATGGGCCAGCACACATTTGGGAGGTGAAGCAGGGATGCTAACCTCCGCTTAAAGTGGCACACCAACAGACACTCTGTCCCCTGGCCTCGCTCTAAAGTATCACCAGTTTACCTCAGTTCAGTCTAGTCTTTATGCATTTAGGGCTGCTGGCTGTGACGTACTGGCTGAATTTCATTACAGTGTGCTATTACACGAGCAAGCTGCTGGGCTGGCCTCGGGACAAGAAGGCCAATCAATACAGTCAGTATCTGCCCCTGCTAATCTCTGTCGCCTGTGTCAGCCCTGCTATCTGTAATAGATCTTAAGGATTAAGGGGGGCCCTTCTTAAGACACTTCTTTTTTGCCGAGAACTGGCCGGCCAGCAGGACCCATGGGCCCAGGCCCAGCCATGCTGATCCAGCGTGAGCCGCATGGGGAGTGCGAGCGGGGCGGTAAGAGTGGCACACTCACAAAAAGAAAGGCAGTGGCATGGCTAAAAACGAAGATAGGGGTGGGAGAAATAGAAATAAGGGTATGTCACAGGGAAGCCAGGTGAAGAAGGGGACAGAGCAGCTATGACATTAAGAGATTGATAAGGGGCAAAGAGGAGAGAAAAGGACACTGGGAAGTGGGAAAGATGGTGGGTAAACAGAGAGAGCAAGGCGAAGAAGGTAAGGGAGCAAGGGATGAAAAAAAAGAGAGTGAGAGAGAGAGATGAGCAGAGAGGAGGATAAGCAGCAGGCCAGGAAAGGCGAGAGCCCATGTAATTTCTCTAATCCTCCTGGCATTTATACTTTCACCAGACAGATAATGAAAATGAAAAATAAAATGGAAAACTTCCCCTCTCGGACTGGGCACAGGATTTTTTTTTTTTTTAATCTGTTGCGCTGCTCAACTTTTTTTTTTCTTTCCGTTTCCTCAATGCCTCAGTGGGTGTGTGCTGAGTCAGTAGAATTGTCTATGTGTTATTACTTCACATCATGGTAGATGTGACTCACCAGGGCCTAATTTCTTCAACAGCAAAATACCAAGGATGCTCTATGTCAAGATTTTAGATAGATAGATAGATAGATAGATAGATAGATAGATAGATAGATAGATAGATAGATAGATAGATAGATAGATAGATAGATAGATAGATAGATAGATAGATAGATAGATAGATAGATAGATAATTGATAGATAATTGCAATAAATCTGTTGCTTTACAACATCTATAATGATATCATATGATGTCTACATACAGATTAAACTACCCTGCGGTCTATAAACTAGTCTCAATTTGACATGCTTAAACACCACCTATCCCTTAATTTATCAGAAACTATATTATATATTTCTTTTCTTAAGTTTAAGAACAAATTGAGGTATTAGTAGTTTTACTCAATCCCTCTTCCATCCTTCTGTACATCAATCCTTCTCCTAGATACATGTGACATTTTGTGTTTTTTTTACTCACACACACACTCACATGCACACACACACACACACGCACACACAGACAGGAGATTGAACTGCGGTAATTGTGAGCAGCCCAGAGGGCAAGAGCCATGTCCAATTGTTTATAATGTGCATGGCATGAGAAAGCAGCTCCGACACACTTGTAAATCAGGACAGACAGCGGTGAGCCAATTAGGGGGACGTCACTGTTCATAACCTACAGTACATGTTTGTGTTGCTTATTCTTGTCAGGATGACAAGACTGCGAGGCAGAAACCAGCGGACCAGTCATCCCAAGTGGAAATCTGTTGTGTTTATTTACATGTAGATCACCTTTACATGAAAACAGCTTTAATGCCATTAATCACACCCCGAGTTAGTATTTTGGCACCATAGTTTACTTTTAACAGATGTCGCCTTTGACAGGAGCAAGCTGTGTACACAATTGGCAAGGAGTTTTTATATTTAAAATTCTTGTGAGGATTTGAAGGCAGTTTTGCGCCACCAAATGATACGGGAGGGCGCCTCTCTCCTGAGTGAAAAATTAGGATGAAAGAAAATTGCAGTGCTTTCCAGGTGGCACACAAAGTACTCCACTCTCATCTTCATCTCCTTCTGGACCCAAACAAACCTGCCCACCACCCACCCCCTTTTTTCATAAGCACATCACAATTAACCTCAAGTACAACCAGGTCAGAAAAAAGTCATTTCAGTCATTTTCAGTCATTTCTGCAGCTCTGATGATGCTGCTGCCCCTAATTCTTCCTGAAAAGCCGCTCTGTGATTGGTTCAGCCAAGAGCTAGATTAATGTCTAAGTATGTATGTAGCCCTGGGCAAGCAAATGTAATTGCGAAAAGGAAATGTACAAAAGCAAAATGTACTAATCACCACCGCAACCCTGCATTATGTCCTTTCCAAGGATGTGTGTGATCAAGAGGAACTTCACTACAACTAAGATTAGTTTTTTTCTAAAAATATACTTATATAAAAGTTAAAAGTAGGTCAGTTGAAATGTACTCTGACTAAATGTTACTGCCGTATATATTAGAGAGGGAAATGTGGGGCGTCTGCATGGAAGAAGAAGAAAAAAAAATGTATATAATGATGATGTGATATGATAGATCTATTTTATCAAATCACACATTTAGGCTTCAAAATAAAGTGCATTAACATGTCACTGCATACACATTACAGCACAGAGTCCATACTGTATGTCCAGACCAGCTAAATATTCATTTTCTATTTAAGGCTCATTTAAGCATACAAGCATTTATTAGTTCAAGATAGGGGACTGGTTTCCTCATTGTACTCTCACCACAGTTGCACAAAACGCACATTGTTGGCGTCATTCCTTAAGTGGAGAGCACCTGGAGGCCTCCACAGTCTGCTCCAACTTCTCAAATATAATATAAATATAAGTATAACGACTCCACTCAGCTCCTCAGTGGACCACCACCACGTCAACTCCCTGCACATCAGCCAGGCCCATCATGCACCTGTTGGTTGTGACATCTAGAGGGTATGTTTGATTTGTTTCACTCTGCGGCGCTCACCGGGTGGGTCATTAAGGCTGTGATTAACTCAAATGTGTGGCCGGAGGTCTCTTTCCTCCACGCCACTATATGGCACTGTGCCGCCTGAGCTAGGGCGCACTGACAGATCAGTGGCGCAGAGCAAGTATTTAAATCCAGGTGGAGCACACCTTGATCTCTCTTCCTGGCCCTTCCGGTGGCTACAGCAGCGTGACGGCTGGCTCAATTGGCGTGGCGGCCCTTGCGTCATAAACATCTCTAGATAGGTAAGATGCGCTGCCGTCGCCTCCTCGTCCATTCATGCACGCAACATAACCTACGGACTGTTTGTCTTCCTCACCGCAGCGCCGGCTGATTGCTTGTGTGTGCGGGGGGAGTGATCGCGTCGCGCTGGGTGCTTAGGTGTGGCGCCAAGCAATCAACTGCGTGGTGAGTCGCCTTGTCCGTAATTCTTTTGTGCAATGTGGCTCCCTGCTAACTTTTATATTATGCTGCAGAATTTTGCCGTTTGGCGCTCCATCTCCTCTGGGGTCGTGCTGACGCTGCACCAGTTGGTATGTATGGGTTTTATTTTTGATTATCCAATTATCAATTATTGTTATTTTATGGTAGGTTTGTTTGTTTTGCATTTTGGCAGTCCCGGATGGTTGCCGGCCCTCCTGTGGGTTTGTTGATCCCTGGCCAGCTCTGCTGTTTTGGCTCTGTTGAGCCTTCCTGTTTTAGGCTCTGTTGAGCCTTCCTGTTGTGGCTCTGAAAGGCTGTTTGGGTTCAGAAGTCCCCCGTTTTGGCTCCATCGGGCCCTCTGGTTCTGGCTTCACGGCACCGTTCATACTCTCCCTCTCTGGAGGCGTTTGGCCCTGCTTCTACGGGGCTCATCCGAGCCCTGCTGAACTGTTTTTAGTCTATTAGGTTTCATTTCTTTTGTGTAATTTTGTTCTGTTTATGGTATTTTGGTTTATTTGTTTGGTTACATTTAGTAGATTGTCCTGTCTTTCTTTTGTTGTATTGTTTTAGGTTTGAGATCGTTTGTGGTTTGATTTTTAACATTTATTTTGTGTGCAGGTGCTGTGGGCCTGAGGCAGCATCCCCCTTCCCTGGTGGTGGTTTTCTTCTTCACGAGTGTTTTGTTTGGGGTAGCACGGGTGGTTTGGTTTGAGAGTGTTATCCCCTTCTTGGTTAATGTTGCTGTGGTTAGCCCCAGCCCTATATTTTAATTGATCTTGCCCAAACGTTCATGTTTGATTTAGTTTCGTTTTTTTTTCATTATATTAAATAAAATATTTTGATTAATTTGAACTTTCTCTGCCCTATGGTGTAAAACGAACCTGTGTGCCTAACCATTATATATTGGGTTAGAAGTTTCCCGGGGGTGAAATTCCCCTGGGTGGCGTTGTCGCAATAAACATTTCTTCCTGGAACGGCACGCTCGTGCCCCCGTCATTTACCCGTCACGCCACAAATGGATGCAACTTTTTTTTTTTCAGCTGTCAACTTTTCTTTCACTGCATTTTTATGACATCATTTTCCTGCCATGAACCAAAATTATGTACAAGTCACAGATATATATATGAAGATGGACAACATGACAGCCCACCTAAAAGTGAAGGTAAAATGCATGGTGCGCCCCCTGGTGGCTGGCTGCAGTACAGGTCAGGTAAGTCCCGCCCCTCCATGTTAGCAGAGGGGATTAAAAAAAAAAGTAAAAGTACATCACATAAATTTCTCCCAAAGATGGTTTCTGTCATTTTACATAGTTGTTATCATGCCGATGTTTGTTCAGGAGTGAACTGGGTGAAACATCATGATTGATGGTTGTCAAAGTGAACTAGTCACAGAGGCACCTGCAGATGTCTTTTCAGGAATTAAATGTAGAGTAGATGAAATATAAATTCTATTGTAGCAGGTGATCAGTTATAGCTGCTAATTATTGATTACCGATCGAGTCTTACCCTTGTATGGGCAGTTCAAGAGAAGTTTCTTTACAACCCTGTTATGATAGACACAGAGAAAAGGTAAATTGAAGTCATGTCCTTATATGACGCTTTAATAGCAGACAGAGGTTTGGTTTCCTTGGCCAAACATTTTATATCTTAATAAAATACACTACAATGCCATGAGCACGGGATATTTTGACCTCCTCTACAGTGGGAGAAATTGGAGACGTGTCGTCCATCTTTATATGGAGTCAATGATACAGGTACATAAAAAAAACAACTGTCATTAGTTACTTCCAGCCCGGTGCATAGTGGTTTTTAGCCTCACGATTGAGAGTTTCTTAAGCCTGTGTACATTTTCCAGACAGTGTAATTGATTTTCCTATTCAGGGTTATGTAAATGAACTATGTGTGAGACAGCAGATGCACAGACAAGAAAGTTCGCGGTAATCTTTTAAATGGAGCTCAGAACTTCACAAACTCTCGCCAGCTGTGTCAGTCTCCAGGTGACCTCTTTGAATGTCACCAGGCCTGCGCAGGTCAACGTTAGCATACCCATAACAACCCCAGCAGCCCTCCAAGCATCTGTCAGCACGTGTTTGCCTCCCAACATGACCTTTTTACAAGAAGCACTCCCGATGTTACTATGTGACTGAGCTTTATTTACTCCGCGTTGGATTTGAATCAGAGTGAGGGAGGTAACAGCGTGTAGTGTGGTCATTTATTATCACCACAAATGGACTTCGGCCCGTGAGAGGGACACAGACAACGCTAGTGTGCACCCCATCTCCTGTATAATGAGGTACGAGCAGCACTGGGTGAAACTTATTATGAAGGGACAGACCTCCAGCAGTACATAATCGGCACTGTGTGGGCCCGTTAAAAAGGGGAGCGTTAACGTTCACAGAGTGCTACAGTCAGTGGTGCACCGTGGACGTTTTTAATGTTTGCTTTGACATTTCTTTGTTTAGTTCATCATATTCAGAGCCAGCTGGACTACGAATATGATACCCAAAAAAAATAAAATAAAAATAAAATAAAATAACAATTTGATGACAACATATTTTTTGTCATACTTTAAAGGAGCAGTGTGTAGGTTTTGGGGGTGGTCTATTGGAAGAAATGGAATATAATATTCATAATCATGCTTAAAACTGAAAATTGTTGTGTGTTTTCATGAGCTTAGAACCAGCCCTTCATATCTACATAGGGAGCAGGCCCTCTTCTACGGAGCCCGCCATGTTGCTCCGCCATGTTGTCAGCCTGGAGTGGGCCTTTTGTGTTTTTATGTTAAAGAAGCAGCCCCCATAGGTTCTCCTACACGCTTGGAAAGGGAAGGTGAGGGGAGAGATATCCTACACACTGCTGTTTAAAAAGAGTTTTTCTAAGTTCCAGGACTACAGGAGTCACTTGACACAAAATGGATGGAAAAAATGGAAGAAAAAGAATCTCTATAACAACAGCATTGTCAACAAGTAAGAAAGGAGCAAACCTAAACTGATTCAATCATTCGTTCTCTCTTTATCTGTCTGCGTAATGGGCGCTGATTGTCGCCCGAGCATTATCAGATGGTGTCACAGTGGTGATCAGGTGAGTGTCTGGTCTCTGTCAGCATGGGTGCGGTTCTGTCACTGAAAGGTCTGACTAAGGGCTTTTTTCAATGGCCTTTCTACTGGATCCCGTTTTGCTGTCACGGCACAATGTGACGGGGCTATCTGTGCCTTTACAGCTGTCTAAATTCATTCTCACTGCTCACATAGTGCTCAAAGCATCAGAACATTTCCGCTCAGTTTGTTCAGGAAACAGAAAGAGAGAGACCACGGCAAGATCTTCAAATAAAGGTCTATGGTTGAGGTCCCACACTAGAACCGCGGGCTTAAAATAATTTACTGCTTTAGGCCCCTTAACCACACCATTCTGCCACTTCATTGTAAATGTATTCAAATTGAAACAACCGTTTACCACTTTACAACGCTTTGACTCCACTTAATGTCTTCTCTTTTCTGGGCTAGCAGATTTAATTCATTTCATTTCACCTTGCATCCCCTCCAACTTCTAAAGCTGATCTGAGGTGGTGGTACATTACTCATACAATGTCCTGTATTTGTCTCAAATGGCAAAATGTTAAGTGCAGCTTCATCAAATATTCGAGTGCGCAGCCCGTTTTCAAAACAGTTGTCACAGCATGCTTTCCAGGTTAAATAAAAGAGAAAGAAGGAATAAAAGAGACAGAGAAGAGGGTTTACAGAAACAAGGACAAGTGTACAAACTGCCACGAGTATAAAGTCATGAAATCAATGCAGGTCAGACAAAATGTCAAACAAAACAAGATACCTTTAGGATGCTGAAGTGTGATCAGCGTCTTATTATCAGCCTCTATTACCTTGACGAAATTTGTACTAAAGCACCTTGAGGTAGTTAGTGATTTTCAGCGTAGCATGTTTTGAAATCATCAGCACACCATTAACACTCGTTGGTTTAAACTGTACACATGAAAGTTTCAGGAGCTCACGGGCGCCTAAACAGACATTTAACTGCAGGCATTCATTGTTTTCTCCGTCTCAGTAGCTTGAGCGCACAGAGGGTGACAATGACACCATTGACACTTTGGGTTATTAGCAAATGCAGCATTAACTTTTGTGCTTCAAATTTTCCCATAAATATCTTGTTTAATTAGGGAAATGAAACCTTTTACACAGCGTTATCTACTGTGAAGCCTAGCGTTTGTCATAATAAAGCCAAAAGAACGAGAATGATACAACAGTGCAAACAATTTCAATGAACCTAGCAAAGCATAAAAGTGTGAACAAGACACCGGTGTGTCCTCCCTGCTGGGAAAGGAGCAGTCAGGAAGGGTAAGTATAAAACTGACAGTAGTAATCATATCTGGATATCTTGTCTCTCTGAGTGGTTATACTACACATAAACGCCACTGAAGACCACACTCGAAGTAGGATGTGTAAACACAGCCAGGTTTTTTCAAACATGTTTTACTTGCTTGGTGGGACCAAACCCCTGAATTTGTGTTTCAAAACACACCTTCATGAACTCTGCATGGAAGAGGATGGTGCCGTCTCTTGATGACACATAAGCATGGGCCGCAGACTTAAGATGGGCACTCAAAAGTTGACAAATGAGCAGGATAAAAGCAGTGTTAATGAAGCATAATGTAGCTTCATCTGTGCCAGTGACAGCACCAGAGATTGTTAAATGTACGTACACATGCCTGGGCTTGTATGAAAAAGGTCAGCAGAAGGAGCTCTGAGCTTAGCTATGTCAGTCCACATCGCTCTCGCAGCATTAGAGCAGTGGGGCTCGCTAGCAGTAACACTGTAATTCAGTACAGGGGTGGATCAATGAGTTTTGTGGTGCACAAATCATGGAGCCGCACAGGCTTACAAAAAACTGACAGAGGCCAGGACAGAGTGTGTGTTGGTCTGAGCTAACAGAAATACCCATTCAACTTCTCTGGCAGATTCAGCTGTGCTGGGCTGGCGCCAGGGAGATGTGCATCTTTGCTTAATGTTTTCCCTCGATGGAGCACGAACATAGTTTGTTTTAGGGCTGTTGTGGCCTGTTGGGGATTTGCTCAATGGTGAGATGCCCTAATACATATTGATAATCATACACTGATGGTAATGGTAATAAACCCACTTTTGTCACAGCACTCAGGCATGGGAGAGTAGAATGGATTAGGCCGGGTATTATTTTCCCTTTCTTGGCCATATTTCACTGCAGCTCTGTGAAACACCAAGCCAAGCTCATTGCATATTCTGCAAAGCACATATGGTGTTGTATTAAAAATTTGGAGGTAAATCCAGAGTTATGAAGCAGCATGAGCAGCACTTGGAGGCCCAATGCAGCAAAACAACTTAATGTCAGTCACTAATCTAGTTGCAGGTGTTCAGAAGAGCAGAGCTCAATTAAACCAAATTGGCTTCCGCACAGTTATTCAAATTAGTTTAGAATCAAACGCTCACAAACTAAATATGCTTACCTGGGCAGAATTGCCCTCTTCCATTCAGGCTCCTTCCCTTCTCCCACACCAAGACACTGTCAGGATGGGAGGAGCTGAAACAAAAATGAATTTACATTTAAATCAGCCTGGAAGCTGAACAAAAATGTGATCAGGGTCCATGCTTTTCCCACAGCCTTAATCAAAGTTTTGATGTGATGGCACACACCCCGCGAGAACTTGCCTTGCTGGTATCTCAAGAGAGGGCCATGGTAATAAGTTATTAATGTACTGCCCACGCTGCAATTAAGCACCAATTAAAACCACAGGTTGTGTGTCCGACATATTACCAGACTCGAAACCTTTTCAACCTCTTCCTGGCTTCTAGCTCACCTCTAACTGAGCCTCATAAAGTACATGTCATTTCCTGGTTATAGTGCAGAAGAGCGAAGGGTAGCCAAGAATTAAAAAGACCACATAAAGTGACATTTCTGTTTTGATTTGCGGTTATCAGTCATTGTGTAAATTAGATGTCACTTTTCTTGAGTGGAAGTATATAAAACTGGCAGCAAAGTCCTTGTTGCTAGTGTGATTAGATATTCCTGGAAAGAAAGTCATCAGTCTTCTTTTGCGGTTGACATTGCAAAAAAATGCAGAGTAAGCCTCCGCATCTCAAAACCCCACAGCTGCTTTGTCAGTCTTAATTGCAAGATTCATATAATTCTCTCAGAGTTGAAAGAAACTGAGCATGTGTGAATCACATTACTTTAAAGCAGTCGCGTCCAGATATGCCACAACAATTTGGGTGCTGGGGAAATCTGAATTTGATCGGTATATTACCTCCGACCTTCAATAGTGACAAGACCCTATCAGCAATTCCTATTGATTCAGATTGATATCAAAGTAAAACAAATGTGTGATCACCACAAAAGCATGTTACCTTAAGTGTCATTTGGGGATACTCCATTTTCTACTGTTTTTTCATTAAATCCCAAGTACAGCGTAGGGTGACAACCTGAATTCACATTTCTTCTCCCTTACCTTTTTTTTTCTTTTTATCTTGATTTTTCTCTTCCTGTCTGTCTGCCTGTATATCCCTCTCTCTATCACACTCCCTGGTCCAGTGGAGAGGAGGATCAGTCAAACTACTCCATTCACTTCATATCAAACCAGGCCTATTCTCCCTCCATGTCATCTCTCACTGTCTCTCCCCCCCTATATCAGCAGAGCCTCTGGTGGACTGAAAGCAGATCAGTCAATCAGTCCAGTACATCCCCTCCTCCATCCAATCTGACTATTTTGATGGTATCTTCATCTCTTGTTCTGTCTGTGCCAGAGAATGTGTGCATGTGTTTCTGTTTTTTTTTTTTTATTGTCTCGCTGTATGGCTTTGTCTGTTTCTCCCGTCCAGTAGATGAGGATCAGTCAAATCCAGTGGGAAGTGACCAACATATTAACAGAGCCCAAAGCGTCCGTGGGAATCGCGGCCAGGGATGGATGACCGGTTGAGGCTAAGTGAGCCTGCCACCGTCAACCACGGGGAGGAAAGGCCCAGTGATCCGCTCAGTCAGAAACTCACACCTGAGGTTGCTGACAAATTTGGAGGGAATTAGGGCCAGTGGTGGCAGTTGAGGCAAAAGAGATGTACGGTGACATTTAATGGAGGTATGACGACTGCCTTCTCGGTAACACTTTGCAATGTGGTGCGCAAACTTGTGAGAAGTCACCGAGGAACGAGTCAGGAATGAATTAATGCTGATGAGTTACTGAAGAGCTGGCAGGGAGATACTATATTAATGAATCGTTAGGCAATGACTAGTTCATAAATATCTGTGAATCAACATGCATTATCCAAGAGCCACTGAGTGACACAACATATGAATTTCTAATTGCTTAATCATTAGTTACTCTGTTTGTGCACCCCCAACCAAATGCTAAGCTAATGTTCAAGCATATGGTGGTGCACATTTCGCATTAAAGGTCGGTTTAAGAACATTTAATAAAGCTTATTCTGCATCAGTGATACCCTGGGGATGGGTGGGGGGGTGTGGGGGGGTTAGTTGTGCCCCCTTCAGTTAGTCACACCCCTTGGATCTCACCACCTTCATTTTCCAAAGCTGAAGCAATATGGCAGCAACTCGCAACTGGAATTCAAGTTAATTCAAGACCAGAGAGGCATGTTTTTTTTTTATTTTATTTTTTATTGTAACTGAACAAAAGCAGCCACACGTAATTCTGCTCATATAACATGATGCCAAGTGTCAGTCATCTGTGGTCTTTTCAACAGCCCTGCAACTGAAGCCACCCGAGATGAGAAGGAGTGCTGAAATGAAGGTTCTGCTGGCCTTGGGGGAACAGTGAAGAATGTGCTTAAGTATTGTTAGACTGTACTCAACACCTATGATAAATGTGATAAGAGAATTGTGCTACTGGGTTAAGTAAGAAAGCTAAAATCCAATAACTATTTTCACTCTTGCCCTATCATTGAATAACTATTCCGTTATTTTTTCAGTTTCTCTAAGAGTTCCAATTTATTTTCCTATTATTTTGCTGTGTGTTTCCTTTGTGGAAGCAGTTTGTGTTTGGAGTTATTGCTTTTCCACACAGCTCCATGGTCAAATCTTTTCTTACCTTGGTACATACTCTGTTGATGATGTCTGGGGATTACATCAAGGCATCAGCATCACTAACACTACTGAATGATGGCACAGAGGAAAATATCAATGTGGTCTGAACAGGATGATCTTCTATTTCTGCTCTCTTGGAAAAAAAAAAGAAAAAATTTCTTATTTAATCTAGAGACACTATTCACTGTACATGACGAGGCTGGAAGGTAACACATGATACTGAAATCTAATCTATTAGTGACTTTGCTTTAGATCTTTTGCTAAAAGGTTGTTGTGTATTCTATGACACCGCATCACATGCATTTTCTGTCTCTCATGTGCTACGTCGGAACCTTGGACCTCAACCAGCTCTACTGATGAAAACCCTCCAAGGCAACATTAATGAGCAATTTTCTGATAATATAAAACCCATTACCCTTGCAGCCAACACAATACCAACAGTTCAGACTGTGAATATAGACCTTGTTGCATTTTCTCACGGGACGAGTAATACTGAGCATTTTTCTCAGGCTACATTTTAATTGCAAAGAGGTGAAAATGATACCAACAAAACCAAATAAATAAATAAATAAAAACATTTAATTTCAGATTCAGATTCTTTCTTTTTTTTTTTTACCACAGTTTTATGGTATAGTTTATAAACAAAATATACCATACAAAAAAGAAACCATGGTAGCAATAACAAATGGAAAGTTTAAATAAGACTTTGGCAAGTGTTTCCCCTATTACTCATTAAGATTACATTCAGACTTACATTACAAAAATGGCCATTAAAATCTGATTCCCATTCAAGCCTTCATGTCTACCAATGGCCTTGAAAATTCTTTGCTAGCTCAAGTTTCAAATAAGCTGTCTGCAATTTCAGCTTTCGCACAAAAGGTGCTTTTTCAAAAGTCCTGTTTAAATTTTAAAAAAAAGAAAGAAAAAAAATCCAGCTATTACCTACATCCTTCAAGTCACTTTCCTTGGAGTCACATCTGATTAAGTATCTGCATAACCTCCAACCAAGATCCATAGTGAAACACTGACACCAGAGAAATAGATGTTAAGAAAATAGTCATCAATTATTTTACTGAGTTGAGTTTTTCACAAGGTCCATTTGCCAAAGTTCCACAGTTTCATCCATCCAGAGAGGATTTTGAGGTTCATGAAACATCTGAACTGTGTACAATACAACATTTCTGTATTAACTGGAGATGTATTAAATTCAATAAACTTGGGCACAAATGGTGGTTAGCAATGGGTGCTATTTTCAGTGCGTAGGAAGTTATGTATTCTCAGGCTTCCCTTGGACATAATGAAGACATATTTAACAGTCCTCTTCACTTCAGTGGCTTTTACCATCAGAATTTCTTTGTCTCGTGTTTTTGAAAAGATGACAGGTGAGGTAATGTGACACTCATGTGTCACTCACGATAAAATGCTACTCTCTTCCTGTTCTGCATTAAACCACGTCTTGGTTCGACATCCATCCTTCTTGTGCATACAACCTAATTGTTGTTAATAAATCAGGAAGAGATAAAATAATATCTACACATGAATCTAATTTCCTACATTTACTAATAAGGGCTTTACAAACACAAAAGTAGCTGCTCTGCCATTTCTGCTCTAACTTGAGGAAAAATTACGGATGGTACCTTTAAAAACAAATTGTCCTTTTAAGATTTTTTAACCTTTTACATTCCCTGCATTTATTTGTCTTCACAGATCACTGCTTGGTGTGTCAGCTCCTCCTAATTTCAACGATGCCTTTTCCACCCACCCAGTCTTATCGGTTCTGCTAGAGACAGTAATCAAACCATATATTGTACAGCATGTGTGTATGTGTGTGTTTGGGGAGGGGGGTGGGGGTGAGGGCAGTTGGAGGTGTTGCAACTTGGTAGTTTTTATTGCAGGGCCAGAGTAGCTGAAACTCTGACAATACCATATTTTAAGGCCACCTGACATGATAGATGAGACAGTCCACCCTGTAGGATATTACCATTTTTCTGCAGTGCCTCCTTTCGTCCAGCTCTCTTTCAGCCCGGTGCTTGAATCCTATAAATACTGAAAGAGTGGCATCCTTTTAAAGTTTGCTCAATTTTAACACTTGTCTTGACAGCGCATTTTTGTTGTTCTTCCTCTCCCCCTCTTGGAGATAGCACAGTTTGCATTGGAGCCGGTTCTGTGACAGGGACACATTCATCATGTAATAAAGTGATGCAAGCGGTTACAAAATGCCGAAATGAAACTCAGCGTCTGTGAGTCCTGTACTGTAGTGAAGAGGAATTGTAGCTATTTCAGGGTTGTTTCTTTGGCTTCACTGCCAATGATGTCCTGTTTGAGACGCAAATGATTAACTCATGCTGGTAACAGTGCAGTGTGTGAGGGAGGAAAAAAAAGGTTAGAGAGAGAATTTGTATCTGTTGTGATGGTGAGGAGGAATGTCTTTTTTTTCATGAATTTGTTTTTTTTCTTTTTTTTTTTACAGAATAGAAACTTTGAGTGATTTATACAGAACAACATATACTGATTATTCCCTTTCACTATGTTTATGTACATGCCATTACATGTTTATCATTTCTACTAAGTCTCAGCGTAATGACAGTCCATATAAAAAGTACAAACGACATCGTGATGGTATTTCTTACATTATGATGTGCGTAAAATTGAGACAAAATGTTTTTATAGATTGAATGCATTTTATTCCATTTGAGCAATCTGCAGGCATGATAACTATCAAGTCAGTTCTCTGTATACTCTTTTACAGTGTTTTACTGCCACCTATTGTTAAGGTATAGGACAACTGTTACTTACATAAAGAGTCTTGAACATATAAAATGGTTCGAGTTAATATAATCATCCATCACTTCTTATCTGACTTGTTATACATCCTTGGTACCTGACTTCTGCTGCAAAGCATTTTTAAAACAAAAAACACTACCCACTATGTCTAAAGCTGCAAATATTAAAATTCAGTACTTAAAGTCAGTACAGCGTGACATGATGTCATAATAGCAAGGAGAAAGGTGGGTATTTGTTGATAGAAAGTGTCACAGATGATTGCCATTACTACTCCGGGCTGTATTTTGAATAAAGGGTTTAAAAAGTAAATTTCAAGATTATAGTCTCAAGCGCTCAGTCCCATCCATCTGTCAAGTGAGGCCATTGCGGCAGTGAAATTGACAGTTGTGTTACCTCTTTTTAAATACAATGAGTACACGTTTATAGAGATCCCTCCTAGTCCAGCATGAATTAAAGAAGTCTTCACAGTCATATGTTTTTCAATCAGTAGTTGCTAAGATGACTTTCAGAAGTCAAACTGATCAAAGTTTTGAAGGTTGTTGAATTCAGACCAAGCAGGGTGCTGCGCCCCGTCCATCTCTGTGGCGACTCGGTTGCCGCTAGCCAGTGTGTGACTGCTCCCACCAATGGTAGCATCACAATCAGGGCAGGTTCGCCTCTCCATAGCCCCACCACACTCTGTTATAAGGTAGACATGGCCTTTGGGACATTTGTGCCAGTGTCCAGGTGGCAGATTGACTGCTGAGACGATCATCTTTCTCTCCTCTTCAGTGATCCCCAGGCCTGGGAGTGGAAGCTTTTCATTGAGTTCCTTCATGGCTTCTGTCACTCTGTGTTGATCTTGCTCAGTGAATTGGCCAGGCTTTTCCAAAACCTTTCTTATTGCTTTAACCTCTGGTGGAAGTTTTTCATCTTGCTCGCGCTTTTCTGCCATACAGCAACGGACGTTGAGTTCAGTCAGGAGTGTGAGTCTCTCTAGCTCTCTCTGCAAATCAAAGACTTGCTGCTTCTGTGAATTTTTGGTAGAAGTTACTGAGCCAGTGCACAAACTCATCAATGTTCTTTTTTAATCTGAATTGTTGCCACACTTTTTCCTTTTGGATCTTCCTCAGCCTTGCAACTCTGACAAGGAAACGCATCTTGTTTTCCAGGACGAACAGATCATTTGCTGTGATATAAGTTCTTGTCAGTCTCTCATTGATATGCATGTATTCCAATTCCGTTTCCATTTCATGGAGGAGAAGGTTCTCTTTCCACTGATTCTGAAGGGCCTTTCTGTGCTCTTCAATATCTGCCTGATGTCCATTTATTTTCATCTTCACCTTCTCTATCTCAGCTAGACTGCCATTGATGTGAGATCCATAGCGGAGATTCTTGCGGATTGGAGTTCGACACTTTGGACATTCCTTCAGTTTTATTGCCACCTGCTCTTCTGCATTTGCCTGCTGGCCATCATCCATCATCCATTTGTCCATGGCTGTGTATTCAATGATGTGTCCGCAGTCCTCCAGCTGAATGAAGCGGGCGTCAGGGTCCTCCTCAGTGCCGAAGAAAATTTCTGTGACCTCATCTTGATTACAGATGCGACATTTGTTTGGACACTTGTCTCCACACAGACCTATGCATGGGTGGTTGCAATCCAGGGTCTTGGCACAGGGCTGGGTGCAGGGCAGACGATCGCATGGCTCATAGCAAAGCTTACTGCAGCTTTGGTGAGGGCACTGCCAAGCACAGGGCTCAATGCACGGAGCACAGGGCTGTCCACATGGCTTCATACACTTGCTGTGGACGCAGCAGTTTTCACATGGTCTCTGACAGGGGGGGCAATTCCGGGTGCAAGGCTCCCTGCACTTGTGAGAGCAAATCAGGAGACGCTCACACTGGTGTGAACATGGGAAATGGAAGCGCCCCTGATAACACTTGCCACAGGTTCCACGACAACCATGGCCACATTTGAGCTTATGCTCACAGGGGGTCTGACATTGAGGCTCTTCTTTCTGCTTTTTGTAAAAACAAGCATCTCGCTGAGTGTGGCCACACTTTAGTTTCAAAGTAACCTTCACCTTGCACTTACTGGTGCATAGTTCCCCACATAGTGAATCACATGGATGTCCACAGTCAAGCAGCTTCTGGCATGGCTCCCGACATAGAAAGGTCTCTGGGTCCTGGTGGCAAGGAACCCTCTGTGTGTGTTGACACCGGGGTATGATCTTCTCAACCTTCACTGGACATTTCTCTGGGCACACTTTGTAGCACACAAGTGTGCACCGGTGTCCCTGGTCACATAAAATCTTCTGGCACGTCTTGGGACACTTGTACTTCTTGTGCTCAGGGTCATAAGGGTGGCAGACACTTGAGCACACGTGACCACAATCCAAACGGAACTCGCAGGGCTTGGTGCAGCCCCCCTCAGGGGCTTGTTTGAAATCCTCAGCACAAACTGCCTTGACCTGTTGGGTAGGATGATTCTGACAGCACAGAGTCAGAGCATTCCCGACCTGGTTCCTTTCCCTCAAGGTGTAGAAGATGTTGCTCCACAGTTTGACTTGGCCCAACATTGTGCTATTTCCAATGCAGTAGAGGCCTTTCTTGGCACGAGACAAGGCTACACAAACACGATTGGAGATGTTCAAAAAGCCGACTTTACCCTGCAGGTTGCTGCGGACCAGAGACAACAAGACAATGTCATTCTCTTCTCCCTGGTACTTGTCGACTACGTGTACTTTGACCCCTGAGAACTGGCTAGCAGGCATGAGTTTGCGCAGACAGTGGAGCTGGCCGGTATAGGTCGTTAGGATAGTAATTTGCTCTGGTTTGTAGTCTTGATAGAGAAGATAGCAGCAAAGAGCAACTACGAACATCGCTTCATGTTGGTTCTGATGGCTTTTTCCATCTTTGATGTGCTCTTCTATGTAGTTGTGCTCCACAAAGAATAAATTGGTATCAAGGCCCTGTAAGACATTTAATAAAAACATGTCATGCTACATTATCCTTTGACATTTATTGTATTAATTTCAATTCAGAAATCTATTTTGAATCTTGCGTTAATTTTTAATTATTTTAATTATTTATTAAGTCTAAGAGACAATGCAGACACCTATTATCCATGCAGGCAAGTAAACATACAATATATTTACACTGAGAAAAACAAGCAGAATGGAGAAGCAGCAGGAGAGCAAATATAACACAAACCTTGATGTTGTCATAGTCCAACACAGAGGGATGGTTTTCCAGCTCTGAGTAGATGTGTGGGGTCAGAAGACGGGCAATTTCTGGCCTCATACGATGCTGGGAACGAAAGCACAAACAAGGATAAACACAGGCAATCGCACACAGATGCAGAGGCACACATGCACCTACAAACATACAAGTGTAATGCATCATCCAAACATGTTGTCTGATAAATCGTGCAAGAAGATGAACAAATGAAAAGATGCAGAAACACAAACCTGGTAGTTGAGTCTGACAAAAGGAAGACCCATGTTCACCAAGCGCTCAAACATGGACATCTCCAGGTGGAAGTTCCTTGCAAGTTCATACACTGTGGCACTGGGGCGCAGCTAAAGGAAAAATCATAAGTTCATCAAATCTTTTAAACACTTTATTGTTAAGGAAAAGCAAAAATGAATGTCTCAGTTTATCATTTTTGTACAAACTGAAAACTTGTGGCCTTCATGTGGAGATTTGTAGGGCGAGAAAAAGCTTTTATGATCAATTTAGCATTTTAATGTAGTTTTTGTCATCTTTCCCTTTTTTAATGTAGAGAGAACATATAATATGCAAATGTAGCTGAAACTTGATTGCAAAACTTGCTTATTTACAGAGTATTTTAATCCTGGGGTGATTAGGTTCACTGGTAGCTTTACTGTTTCATATAAGCATTAAGTGAAGTGAGTAATAGCGGGATGACTTTCATGGTCACGTGCCTAAGGTGATCAGGCTATTTGCCATTACATAATAGCTCACGAACACTTATTAAAGTTTCTAGACACAGGTGGAAGCAACCATCTATACAGGATGAGCCTAGAAGGGATAAACAATATTCTGTTATGGGTTTCTGTTTTAGGGTGACTGGAAAGGAATATAGAGTGTATGCAAATTCTTTCTAACTTTCTTTTGCTGTCCTGTTAAGTTTTTCACAGTTTTGCCTGTATGTGTGCAAGTGTAAATGTCTGTGTACAAAGCTTCTTTAGCTAGAGGACAGAGTGTGATTGTGCATGGACGTGGGAGGGGTGTGGGGGAGGCAAGACAAATCCTAGTGTAAATGTGAAGCATTGTGTTCTGCTCGATTCAACACCAAACCTGTGATTAATGAACAGCACAACAATGCCAAAGCTTATTTTACTCAGAAAGTGTGATCCATCCACCTCCATTACATGCACAGATTCAAGTTTGGGCTCCACAAAAACAAAACTCTGAACATTCAGATAAATGCTATCAAATGGTTTTAAACCCATGAAACAAACAGATTAAGAACAGAACAGAGCAAACAGAATACAAAATGGATCAATGAGAGTTTGCTTTTTATACATGTTTTTTTAAACAATACCTGTATTCATTTATTTTTCCAGTAGATTAAATGAATAAATCAGACCCTTTAATATTGATTGATTTTTTTTCTGCACTTGTAAGCAACATGTGTCTGGCACATTAAATTGCAGCCACTTGTATAAAATGCTAAGGGGAGCCTCAGGCACAGTGGTAAATTACTTTTATATTAATCTGATGTGCCTGGTGTATTAAATGGCCATTGATTTCCAAGACTGTAAAAAAACAACAATAAAAGAGTTTTCATTCAAATTGTATTTTATATTCCAGTACTTTCAGTACAACTGCAAGGATGTCAGGTTTGTTTGTATATTCAAATGCATGCATCAATCCATGCATCAACACAGTACAACAAGCAAATATTAGGAAGAGAACAGACAGAAGTTCCACAGAATGAAGAGACCAGGACAGAATATTGAGATGTGTGATAGTTGCGATCGCACTCTGCAGATTGCTAGACAGGCTGCCTGGCCATATGTCCTTGGCAGGCCCCGACAAGTTGTTGTAATAGTCTACTGATGTCCAGCATATCACTCCTCACTCTTCTCTTCTCTATCTCTTGTAATGGCTGGTATAGGGAGGATTTTTTGTTGCAACTTCCCCTCAAGGCAACACAAACACACTTACTGACAACCACACAAAATACACAAAATCCCCCCATGACAGGACACCTTTAAATTTTCACCTAGGCATGTAAATGGGGTAATTTCAGTGAGAGGATGATGGCTCATTAACATACGCCATTGCACAAATCGTCACGCGGAACTTAATGAGACGCCACCAAGGGTTTGGGAATCATTGCCCTATTTGTGGGTTTGCGTGGGCTCATACCTGCTGGTGGTCTCCGATGAGGATGAGGTGCTGGCATGCCTCGCTCAGTGTGGTGATGGTGTGGGCCTCGAAAACCTCTGCAGCCTCCTCCACGATCACCAGACATGGACGCACTTCCTGCAGGACTTTACGGAATTTTGCAGCCCCCGTTGTCGTCATGCCAATAACCTGATGAATGACATATGTGTTCATTTACACACCTCTGGTATTTCAATAATTAATTCTATAACCACATATATTGTATTTCTGTCTGCCCTTACAAGTGTAGTGCTGCAGATTTTAATACCAGCCTATATCGGCTGGTGTTAGGACTTATGGGGGCAAAAGACGACAGTGTCGGCTCCCTTACCTGGTACATTTGAGCCCCACAGTTTGCCCTGCAGTTAACTTCCCTCTTATGTGGCTCTCATGCACTTTTTTAGTGAGTGTTAGATAAGAAGAATATCACCATTTTCATATCTGTTGCATAAATATGAAGCTACAACCAGTGGCCTGGTTAGTTTAGCTTAGCACAAAGACTGGGACCACCAGCACCTCTAAAGTTAACTAGTTTATAATATTACATATTTGTTTAATCTGTGCCAAACCTAAATTATGAAAATGACAGACTGCAGTTTTATGGGAGCGGTTATGTGACTACTTCCTGGAGATGCTGCTGATTTCCAGCAACCTCACCTTAGTCCTCTTGTTCAGGGTGATTCGCTGTTGTGATGCTGTTGAAGTTTGAGCTACACTACTTTGGCACAGTCCCTTTGGTACTTTGGTCCAGATTTCTAAATATGTTGAGTATTTCAAGTTTTTAAGTGTTTTGCACACCTTTCAGACCATAAACATGCAAAGTACACTACCATGATATGCATGCATCGAGTTGAAGTGAAGCAAAGTGAAAAAACGCTTCATTATGCTCTCGAAATATGACGCTGTAGCCTGTATAAAGCTCATAATGTACTAATTCATGACACATTTTACTTAACTTACTGCGATATTTGTGTTGACTTTTGACTATTATAGTTTATTCATACTAACTGTCACTGCAGTTACTGTACCGTGGCTTCCTGGAGGAGAAGGAGGTTTTCGTGACGTTTTATATCAGCCAGTCTGTCCACTGCGTTCTGATAAGCCTGCTCAGACTCTAGGACTCTGGTGCCAAGTTCAGCCCTGTAGCGTGCCACCCACAACCTGCAGAGAAAGTAAATTAATAATAGTAAAACATTCTGACAACTGAGTCATTTATACAGAAGCCTGAAGACTCATTATTTGCTCTGCATCGGGACTTATCCTCAGAGCTGAGGTGAAAAGAAGAATGATGCTGAGGTGCTTGATGTTACTGAAGTGTAGTTTAACAATTACAGCATGACATATTATAATCGGTCCTGCAGAGAAATTGCACCATTTATTAGTTTAAATGGTAATAAAGACTATGTAAACATGAATCCTTTCACAGTAACAGAAGTTACGCTGTGGCTCTCTGAGGTGAGAAGATCCCCTGGGATACATTTTCCTGGTGATTAGTTGACTTAATTATACACACTGGGAATAGACTACATCTTCCAACACTGATGTTTTTTGGGGGATGAGGTGGTGCAAATAAGAAGGAAGAAAAATAAAGAGGGAGGGAAGGAGGACAGAGATGTAGGAGAGGTAATGGGTAAGAGTTAAGGCATAAAGAAGTTGACTAAAAGGATGGAAAGATGGAAACGAAGACCTACCGATAGAGTCTCCATCTGTCCTGTCGGCTAAGGGTCCATATATCCAAGATGGCACGTTCCTCTTCGTTGGTCATAGCCGAGCTTTTGCCCAGTTCTCTCATGATGTGCCTCTTCATCTTTTTCTTCTGTTGCTGTTGCATCTGTACAGATCAAAGCAGGTTGAAATTTGAACTTTAGACCTTCAGTTTTAAAGCACACTAGCTATTCTGGTCACATATTTTATTGTTCTTCGATTGAAATGGAACGTTGCACTCGCAGTCTGTTCCACTACACTTGCCTTCCTGTGCAAACGAGAAGGGTATGAGCTTTTCACGGCCAACTTTCAAGCCCAGAGATAGTGAGTGTGTGATATTTTGTTGGTAAAGAATTCTTTAAGGAGGCTGTGGACTGTGTGAGCACTAGTAGTGCAATGTTGTTGTTTTTTTTTTTGTACAAGCATGCACACGTCAAAGACAAAGTTGTGACACAGTCCTGCCAATAGCTGCAGGTTATTCCAAAGATTGACAGTTGGTTGCAGTAGTGCCAACAAATTAAGCAAGATGAAGACTGCAAGTAAGCAGACATGGATGTAAATAATGCATGCTTGAGTTTAAAAAAAAAATCAGTGTTTTGAATTCATGTGCAGGGGGAAATATTCAGGACACAGCCTTTGTGATACACACAATATGTTTATGTACAGTACAACAGCTGTAAAGATATTCAATCAATGTCTAATTGAATGGGGATCACAATAATATCAAAACTTGAATTATTGAACTAGTCAAAATCTCTGCTTGAAAACTCGTAATTTTACCTCCCATCCTTCCTCACTCTTCTCAGGCTGTACTTCAGCTTTATCCAGGTTCATAGCCAGCATCAGTTCTTCTACTGCTCTGACAGCCTCCATGTCTCCATTCTTTCTGCCGTCTCTTCCACCTCTGGGACCAGTGTTGTCTTCAATAATCCGCTCTGCCTGGATCAGATCTGCTTCCTCTGCGATTTCAATGAGGTCCTCTTCATCCACCTCCATCAGCTCCTCGGCTGCTATACCCGCACACCGCATATGGCAGAAAGAATCAGTATGAGCACCACTTCATTCACTAGTACAATAAATGTACAGAATTTTTTATTTCATTGACATCTTATAAAGTTTCATGGAGAATAATAACACCCAAGAAAAGTTTTAAAAGACAGAGATGTAGGATAGGAAGTGAGTGAGGGGACAGAAAATATCAGTCTCTCATTTGAGCTTGTTTGGAGTCTACTGAGTTTCCATTTTAGCAAATATTTGAACCATCTATTTAAATGAATTTATGTCAAATAAACAGTTCAGTTGAATTATTTCTAATTTTCTCAGCCATTTATATTATTATAACAGTACAGTTGTATGTGTCTGCTGGCTGATAATGCCTTTGATTTCATTACCTCTTCAATAACACAATACTTGTATCTGATCAGCCGAAAACATTTTCTCTGCAATAAAACAGGTGAAACCACTTTACAGAAACAATTCTAGATGTTCTGTTATCACTGCTGTTGTGTGAACATGTGGAAGGTTTTGATGCAAATTTATCTGTGCAAGTGCTTTGCAACCGTTGCAAAATATGTCATTTTGGAAACGTTTTCTGCAAAGGGAAACTTGTGTTGTTACAATTATCTAATCAGACTGATACAGTTATAGCTTTAAGAAAACGTTTATACTCAGTGAAAAGAAGCCTTTATCAGACCCTTTGAAACGGTTTCAGTGGAGTACCTTCTCACAGTGAAAGCCTTACCTTCATTTCCATTTTCATTCTCTGTCTCCCTCTCCAGGAAGACAGTGGAACCCAAACCTAACCACTCCATTATCAGACTGGTCTTTTTCTCGCTCCAGATCTCAAAACCATCCTGTGTCTGCAAAATATTTCATAAACACAAATTCACGAGTTTGTCATCTGTTCTGTCTAGCTTAGTTCACACATACACGACTATCTTTTTTTCCATTCAGCATGACTCACGGGTGGTAGGTGCAGACTGTCCCAGTGCGTCAGTGAAATGAACTTCTGTAAGAAGTTCTCACGCAGGACGCCTTTCAGAGAACACTCCAGCCTCATACTGTGGCTCTGCATCCCCCTCTCCTCCTCACACAGCTGCTTGTAAATCTGTTATATCAGTCATAAATACAGCGATTAGGTGGAGAAATCACATGTGAATGTGTGTGATATACTGCAACTTGTAGATTAAAGTGATGAACATATAAATGTGTGGCAAGTTTATTAGGGACAAAATGACCAAAGTACAGCATCAATATGATGATTTTAACACTTTTTAGAGTACAATAGCCTAAATTATTATGAATTATTATATTCTATCATCAACACTTTGCAGTACAAGACAGAGATAAAGCATAGAGGAACTTAAAACATCAAGGTAAGTTCTAAAAGTCACATTGTAGGTCAGGCAGCATGGAGTGCTCACCTCATTATATGCACGACGCAGGTGAGCCGGCAGCTTACTTCTAAAGTCATGTGAGCGGGTCAGCTCCTTCAGATTGAATCGCTTCAGGATCTCACTGTTGCTGCGGCCTCCTACTCTCACTATGCCGTCTTTCAGGAATTTATGAATACCTTTGATGCAGATGCAAACCAAATGCTCATCACATCCGAAAACACAGAAAGCTTATTTGTCTTACAATTCCCATTCAAGGTCACGGAACAGGAGCTTGCAAAGACAAATAATCAAAGACAAATAAAACTTCTAGTATATTTCTGCATCTCATTACCAAATGTTTCAACATCACAACAAATACATGTCTTAAGAATTATAGATATGCACACTTTTGTTGACAAGAGACTGTGTTTTCAAACCCCAAACCATTTAAATGATTTGTAAAATAGATCTGATATTATGAACTGGCATCACTGCTTACCCTCAAGGAACTGATCCAGGGCATGGTTAGTGTAACACACAACCAGCATTGGAGCCATGTCAAATCGACCTCTCCAAAGATTCTGATTGGTCAACAGAGCCTGAGCAATCTTGAGGCCCACATAGGTTTTTCCTGAGAAAAATGGAAGAAGCAGAGTAGGCTGATATTAAAATATTTCAGAAGCAAAGAAATGTTCTTTGGAATTTGTCATCTTACAAATGTGAAATACATTTTACATTTTTCATCACAAATGAATGAAGTCATCCTTTCAACAATGGCTTTTCAATCTCTCACCCGTGCCAGGAGGTCCCTGTATGATGGCCAGCTGCTTCGTGAGGGCCAGCTTGAGGGCTTTCATCTGAGACTCATCCAGTCCCAGCTCCTCCATTTGTGGCCAGGCATTTTCATTCAGGCTATGAAAGGGCCGTATACTGTCCTTGTAGTCTGCGTCAGCGATGGATGACAGGTTGTACGTATCTTGTCTTTGCAGATAATCTGGAGGTTGCACATCTGCATTACACTCCACGATGTATCTGGAGGAATTATGGATTGGATCTGTCTTTTAGCCTCAACTGTCCGTGTAAAATGATGATGTAAAGACTTTTCATTAACATATGTTCTTTCTGAAAGCAAGCCCATCTAACTTTTGCTGAACAAATTAAAAAAATTCAAATTTATTTATTTAGAGCCCAAAATCACAAACATCGTTTGCCTCGGAGGGCTTTACAATCTGTACAGTTGTGACACCCTCTGTCCTTAGACCCTCGAACCGAGTCAGGAAAAACTTCAAAAAACCCTTTATGGGAAAAAGAAGAAACCTGAGGAAGAGCCACAGATGAGGGATCCCTCTCCCTCTCTATGGCACGGACAGACGTGCAATAGATGCCACATGTACAGAGAACATCATCATCAATCATATATAGAGTTATACATGGGTCGTAATAAGCTGTAGATAAACTGAGTTCTTGGGTTTAGTCCATGTGTGAAGGTATCAGCAGGCCTACAAGATAATTATAAACAAACTAATTGGACTCACTCAGTAATGTCGCTTATACAACAATATCTTCTTAAAGTTAGCTAATATAAGCTAGCACCAGTCATCATAAGCTACTGGTCATACTAGAGCAAGCTAGGCTTAATCTGCAACCCCTGAGTGTGCTTAAAATCAGTTCAACTTTTTATTTGTGAGACACAGTCTTCAAATGAAATTTCAAAAGCAGCATGTTATGATGAACAAAAGAAAACAAAAGAAGAAGTGGGAGACCTGGATACCCCCATCTGAACTAGTCGGTGTTTCAGGATTCACTAAAAGCTGGAAGTGAGTGTCTGGACAAAGCCCACTAGGCTGTACCGTTTGCACAGCCAACACTGACCCAAATTAGCATCTAATGTTAAGAAAGAAAACACTTCAAAGAATGGTAGGTAGAAAACACTTATCTATATATATATAAAAAAAGATGAATAACTCCCACTTTGTAGGTCTTAAGAGAAACTGTTTAAAAGGTAGTCACAAGAGTAAGGTCTGGGAGACAGATGGCCAGTAAAGTGTCTCATATAATACATGACTTTGTGGTGTCCATGAAGGGCACTGGGAGTGGAGACAATAACCAAACTTTTGAACTCATCCATGCGTGACAGCTTTTTGGGAATACTGTGGCGATATAATTAACTCATGCCAATTAAAAGTGTGATTGCTGAACTTACTTTGTACCATTTCTCCCCCACACTGCCCTTTGAAAAATCTACATGGGAACTTGTTTTGAAAGTGCGCTGGGATTATATTGAAACTGTGACCTTGACGGCAAAGACTGAAACTCCTTCACAGCACAAAAACGCAGTGACACACACTCCTACCTCTGAAAGGGCAGGCTGTCCTCCTCCTGCTCCTGTAGGCCCTCTAGAACATACCGATAAGCCTCAAAGTAGGCAGTGGTCTCAATCATCAGGAACGATTGATCTTTCTGTGAGATAAAATAAATGTAGTTCTTTATATATCTAGTTCATATGAATCCATAATCTATCACCTTGGGGGGTAAACCCACTAAACCGGTAACATGCTGAACATTTCAGCCATTACATTACAGCTTTTGTAGATTAAGTGGAAATTAGACTGTAACATCACAAACCTTGGCAGCCTCATTCATGCTGCCATTAACAACAGCATTAACAAGAGTTGCACACATTTTACCGCCTCACCTGAATTCTGGCCAACTTGTGTCTGCTTTCTTCAGTAAAGGAGATCTGGACCAGTCCCTTCTGCAGGTCTTTGGGATCCCGATCTGACACTGTTGCAAACAAAAAGCTTTCAAAATTGTCACACGACAGGCAGACCAAGGAACCATAAATCAGCCTCTTGGAGTTCCGCCAGACCACAAACTGCAGGATAGAGAGATAATGAATATTTCAATATATGTCTTTCCATTTGTCATAAATAAGCAAAATACTTAAAGAATGATTGCATTAGTATCAAACATCTAAATCCACCCAGAGGCTAACCTTAAGTGGCTGACTGTTGAACTGGACTATGTAGGCAAGTCCAGTCGGTGTGCACTTGGGCACCACCAGTTTTGTGTCGAAATATACTCGGATATCATCAAATTTCTTTGTCTTCAGTGGGGTGTCAATTCGGTTCCGAAGCAACTGCCGGACGCCCTCACGGAGTGGCCGAACAAAGTCCTCTCTCAGCAGCCGGAAGTGCGTGTCAAGGTAGATGTGGGTGTTTGTGTAGCGCTGTGAGGTGAAGTTCGGCCTAAGGAAGGGCCTGTGGTCCTGATGGAACTCCTCAAGAGTTGGGTAGATGGGTATGTCCCTGAAATCTTGCTGCTCTCCTTCACCTGGATTAGAAATGGTGGGACATTCGATTACTTGCATATCTATGAAACTGCGTGGATGTTTTCAAAACATCTCTACACATTTTCTGGTTAATTTTGCAGTGTTGGTGTGAGGCCAGGGTATCAAAATGTTTAACAGTATTTCAGATATTTGTAAGAGGCCATTACCTGGGTTATCACCTCCAGTGCGTAGGAGGGCATAGGTGTCCCTGTCTGAGCGCAGGGTACCCTCCCTGGATCTCTCCTGGAGGTGCCTGGTCAGGCCCTGAAGGTTCTCCATGTTCTCCTCCATTTGGGGATTGATGTTTACTCCTGATGCCCGCAGGCTGTTGACGGAGACGTTGAGCAGCGTCAGCAGCAAACTCACTGCCTGGACCGAACTGGCAGGGAAGATGCTGAGGACCTAACAAGTATTTATTGAGGGAGATTAGTTTACAGGAGTTTGACTACTAATTTGAGAGTTGTTAACAAAAAGATGCACAACCAGGCTAAAATGATAATTTCACAAGGTGAAACAAGGTATGTTATTTTCTCAAATTGTCATGTTATCAGATGCAGTTCTATAGGAACATTTTCTGTAAAGGTTTGAACAGTTTGTTTTTTCACATGAGGAGATTTTTCTGCATTTGCATTTTTGTCTGTTTCCTTAATGGTTTGAGGGAGGAGTGGCTTAGCTAGAAAACAATCATAACAGAAATCTGATCAAACCACGCTTAAAGGGCTTTTGAGCCTTAAACTCTTAATACCTTCAAATGTTTTTCCACAACCTTACATTGGGATTGTTACTTATTTATTCATGAATACTTAATGAACACACAAGATTTTATGGAAAGTTTCTTAAGAGCCTTTTAAGACACTCAGAATGTTATTTGTAGATGTAGTTCAAATTGGTTTGAAAATATAATTACATATAATGTTTTATTGCAAAGAAAGTGCTGCTCACTTGCTTAAAAAACTCAGCTGTCCACAAGAGCTTTTCAGTCAACTCAACTATTTCAGGACAAACTCATCCTCGCTTCATTGACTGCTTGCCTCATTGACTGCTTCATTTGTGCACTCCTTTCTCTATTTACCTCTGACAGAATAGCCGTGATGATGTTTTCCAGATTTCGTGGGTATTGGGCCCTGCGTAAGGGGTTGAACTCCGACTCCATGCCCGCCAGATAGTGGGGCAGAACGGTGCGGAAGAACCCTGAATCTTTTATGATCCTGGCCAGGTGCTGCAGGGTGCCTCTGTCTGTGCGGGCTTTGAAGGCTTTACTCAGCACCAGGCATAGGAGCTCAATGAGGTCCGGCCTCATCGTTGTCCCGCTGAGGAGTTCTTGAAGGGCAGGGTTGGAGGAGAGGGAGATTGCCACTACAGATGGGTCTTTTCCAGAGAGGTCTTCCAGCGACTTAAAGCCCAGCCCGTGGCCCTGTGGTGCCCTGACTCTGCCCATGGAGCTTGATCTCCCTCCGTTCCTCTCTTGCCTGTCTCCACCGCCGCCTCTCCCTCCTCTTCTATCCACACTATGGCCTCCTCCCCTTACATCCGTCCCTCTTCTGGCCCCTTCTCTTTCAGCTGCACCTTGCTCTCCATTTCTTCTAATGCCACCTCCTCCATGTCCGCCTCTCCCCCTTCCTCCTCCCCCTCCTCCTTCTCCAGCTCCAGTCCCTCCTCCTCTCTGTCTGCCTCCGCCTCCCTGTCTTCCTGCATCTCTTTCACCCCCTCTACCTGCACCTCCTGCTGCTGCTCCTCCTCCTCTTTCTCTGTCTCTCCAACCTTCCCCCCCTGCTGCTGCTCCTCCTCTTCCTCTGCCTCTCCCACCTTCTCCTCCTGCTGCTGCTCTTCCTCCTCTTTCTCTGTCTCTCCAACCTCCTCCTCAACCTCTCTGCTCTGCTCCACCTCCCCTCCTGCTGCCAACCTTCCCCTCCTGCTGCTGCTGCTGCTCCTCCTCTTCCTCTGTCTCTCTCCTTCCCCTCCTCCTGCCTGCCTCCTCCTCCTCTTCCTCCTCTCCTCCTCCTCCTCCTCTTCCTCCTCCTCCCTCCTCCCTCCTGCCTTCCTGGTTGACTTTGTGCCCTTCTGCCTTCTGCACCTCCTCGTCTTCTCCTTTTGTTTCCACCAGCACTTTCATTCTGGCCTGTATCAGTACCTGTGGAAAGAAATGGCATTCATATGCTGAAACCTTGAAACTGAGCATATAGTTTGCTAGATCTGTACTCAATTGCCTCTTATACCATTATTAGGTCCTCTTCCCCCCGCTGCTGAAATCAGTCTGTCCATGGTCTTGCATGTGGTAGTGGTAAATTTAGGTTGGCATTGGTAATACTGATGACTTCTGAGTGGCGTGACATTAGAGGGTGAGAGTGAAAAACAACACAGTTGAGCAGGGTTACACAAGAATTCAAAGGACGCATTTTTGTGCATACAAGCATGTGAATAAAAAGGCACAATGTACTGAGGGATGTTTCACTCCTTAAAGTGCTCTCACTGTTGAGCCCTGTGTACCACTCGTGTTTGTCAGTATTATCAGCAGGATTTCCAAGGTCACAGAAGTGTTGGAGTCAGATAGGAACGGATGATCTCACTGTTCACAGCTTCTGAGCAAATGAAAGCCACCATTCTGTCTGCTTTTCTGCCTCTTCATTCTCAGGAGAAAAGTGCAATTTTTTGCAATATGTACATGAATGCCTCACAGCCGTAGACCCACACGACATTTTAACTATTCTTAGGACTTTAATTCTATTTTGTGACACTTCTTTTTTTCTTTTACTCAAATGCATATTTTATTCCAATGTTGCTGTTTTTTTGAGAGCCTACTTTGCTTGCAATTGCAATGACTCAACCCAAATGAGGAGGGCTCCCTCTAGCGGATGCAGGAAATACTTGCATGGGAGTGTTGGTTTCTTTTTACCAGAAATCGGATGAGAGCCTTTCAACCAATAAAATATCCTTTGTCACGAACTAAAATATCCCCAGGCTAAACGGGTAGTTACCCAACAAGCTGGTAAATGTGCTGCGCCCTGTTTGCTTTATGTTTTACACTCAGGAATAACTCCTCTAACATTTCCTGATAAAGATGTTTTTGTTTTTTTATCATCAGTCTGAATCTTTATTTATCCTCGGTCTTCTACATTTCATTCATATTCCCAACCAATTTAGCCTCTATTTCCCCCACAAACGTAACATAAAGATTAAAAAATGGGCTTACCTGGACTGAAATGCACTTCACATCAGTGTGTCCATCTGCATCCAGCAAACGGAGGCAGGCCTGTTTTCTATTATGGCAGCATCCAGCGAGCCCTCTCAGCTGCTGCCTGTCTGCCTGTCTGTCTGACACTGCTCTGCTCTTCTCAGGAAGCGCCTATTTAAATGCTCCGTCGTTTTCGTTTTCGTTTCATCAGAACACACACACACACACTCACCGCACACCTGCTGCAGTGTGTGCGGCACGAATGTGACTCAGAGCCACATGATCACCAACATCCATGTACACAGTATGCCCAATTTAGGCACTGCTCAGTATCCGTGTGTCTGTTCACTGGTGGGTGTGTGACAGAGTGCTCGGTAGGTTTGTGTACATTACTTTTCTTTTAAGGATAAGATGGCAGCAGTATAGTACAATGCTTCCCTCTAGAGTGTAACTGAGTAAATGTATTCAGTTGTATTACACTAGTGATGGAAGAAGTACTCATATCTCTTATTTAAGTAAAAGTAGCATGTCCAGTGCAGAAATACAGTTACAAGTAAAACTCATTGCATTCAAAATCTTTCGTGAGTAAAAGCATGCTTGCATCAACGTACTTAAAATACCAAAAGTAGTACTCATTTTGCAGAATGAGCCGTTTCAGAATATTCATAATAATATTACTTTATAAACTCATGTGGCTCGTGAAAAAATACATCATGATCGTTTGTTTTGGTGGTTGTATTTTTTATTATTCATCTGCAGGGTGGCAAATAAATATAAGTATATATGCAGTATTTGTGCCAAAAACAACAACAACAACAACAGCAATAATAATAATAATAATAATAATAATAATAATAATAATAATAATAATTTATTATTATTATTTACAAACACAGGAGGGATGACGTCTCCCCCTCGTCACCGCCCATCCTCCTGACGTCATCACTGTGTCTGAGCAGGGAGGTTAGCTAAAGCTGATGCCGCGGTCGGTTCCGCCAGTGCAAACACGTAAAGGCGTAAACATGTAGCCCTCTCTCCGGTGTCACCGTATCGCTCTCAGTCGTGTGTTTCCTAGCCGTTCTCCGGTGTGTGTGTGTGTGTATCAGATAAAATGGCCGCGTCGCTGAAAATATCCGTTTCGGAGCCGGAGCAGGAGCAGCGCAGCGTTAGCTCGGAGCTGGCTAACTATCGGCTGGTGTTTGAGGCTAATTAGGACAGTTAGCTCGGGCTAAATCGAGGACAGGCGAGAAAAAAAAAACAAAACAAAAAAAAGAAGAAGGATGGCGAGTAATGTAATTTAACAAGAACAGGCTGAGAAACGATGAAGAGCCCTAGAAGTGCTGGTGCCTCTTCACCTGTGAATGGAAAACAAGGTGAGTGTTGACATGCTAGCAGTCCTCTGTCAGGCGTATGTTTCTGTTTTTGGGGCGTCTCGGCAGCTAAAAACACGCTTACTGCCGGAGCTGGCTTACTGTGTCTGGTGTTAGGAGCATGTAAAATTAACCTGTGCAACATAAGAGGAAACACAAGTTGGTGTTTTCTGTGCCTCAGACTGGGACACCAGGCGGAAGAGGAAGATTGCGGACATCACGCAGGCCCTCAGTGCGACTCCGGTGGATGTGGCAGCTCTGAGGAGGATGGCCATCAGCGAAGGAGGACTGCTGACCGATGAGATCCGCTGTCAGGTCTGGCCTCGGCTCCTCAACGTGCCCCCCCACGTCCTGGATCAAGAGCCAGGTATCATGTGCATCAGTGCAGATAACGTGTCTATATCCCATAACGCTTACTGCTGCACCTTTTAATTTCCCACCATGCACGACACACACTGACACTCAGCAGGCTCATGCTGTCCCACATTCAGTATTTGACCTGTGCGTGGTGATGCTGATGTTCATATGTCTTTGTGCAGAGAAAGTAGAGCGGGAGAATAACAAGGACTACAACCAGGTGTTGCTGGATGTGCAGCGGTCCCTGCGGAGGTTCCCGCCTGGTGAGTTGATCCCATGCAGAGAACCGATTCACGAGGCCCTGATGTGTGTGTGTGTCATGTTCCTACAAAATAGCAGAAATTAATGCTGTAAAAGCAGGGCGAAATGTCATGATTAACAGCTGTCAATCACAGTGAAGTAGTTTAAGAGGCGCCTGCAGACGTCTTTTCGGGAAGTGAATGTAGAATGTAAAGTAGGAACGTCAAGGTGAGATGTAACTTTAATGTAATTTTGACTGTCCATCGTCAGCTAAGTTACTAATAATTGATTATCAACTGAGTCAAGCAGGTGTGTAAGAGGGATCCCGATGCCGCGGCTCCTTCCTCCTTCCTCACCTGTCTAAGATGGCAGCACCCATATCCAGGATATTTTGGCTTGAGTTTTGTACAATGGGAGGAAGTGGAGACATGTGGTCTCTGACTGGAGACATTTATATCCAGTCAGTGGTGGACACATACGACCGAGCTGGCCTTGTAAATTTAACCTCATTTGTGAATTGACGTTTTTCTACTTTATCTTTGAAGATCAAAGAAAGAAATACATTAGCTTAGGGTCAGAGAGGTCAGGTTAAATGGGAATTTGTTGCTGATTAGTGTTATCAGATTGGGTTTAATACCAAATGAACCACTTTGAAACAATGAAACACTTTTTGCAACTTTGTAAATTAAGTCACTTTATAACCCCCCCCCCCATTTATTTCTGTAAATGACTGATACTAAGCTATATCTTTTTATCCTTGAGATCAGTCAGTTTCAACACTTTCCACTACATGCTGCGAGTGTTGCTTTTGCTTTTGGTCAAATTGGCACACAGACTAAATTCCAGAGGAGCTCTTTGGGGGTGAGTGGGGGTGAGGCCACATCGTCTACTCTGCACTACTGGACACACTGCCTGTCCATCTCACTCGTTTTAAGGCTCTGATTGAGAAATGAAGATCTATTGATTAACACTATACTTGGAAGTAGCTGCGCCCAAAATGCTTTGCCGGTGGAAGGGAGGAAAAATGTCTGTACTGTGCTAATCTCAGCCTCTGCAAGCGCTGATCTCAGGAAGTTTGATCTGTGCCAAATGGTCAGTGATCAGCTGCTTTCAAATAAAATTCATTATTGTCACTTTTGGGAGGGAAAACATTAATATACTGTACTGGAAAAAATACTTAGAGCATAGCAGATTCTGTACAAATTAGGTTTCACCTTGATTTCATGGAATTTATTTATTTTTTTCCCCTGATTTTCCAATTATTTCTGGTAGATGAACTGCCAATGAATGTTGCCATTCATGCCCCTTGATTACTCTGATTATCTGAGGAGTGTAATACAACAAACGCTGTTTCTACATTGATTAATCATACTCCAGTAAAACCCAGCATGAACAAGTTATGACTGAATTGGTTGTGAAAAACTGTATTGCTGCAACTCTGACATTTTATATTTATGAGGTCACTGATATAGTGGCCAGTATAAACTGTATTTTATTTTTGGTGGACAGGTATGCCAGATGAGCAGAGGGAGGGTCTCCAGGAAGAGCTAATTGACATCATCCTCCTCGTTCTGAAACGTAATCCTCAGCTACACTACTACCAAGGATACCATGACATTGTTGTCACCTTCTTATTGGTCCTGGGAGAGCGCCTTGCAGCTGCTCTCGTGGAAAAGCTTTCCACGCATCACCTCAGGTACTTTTCACGTATAGAAAAATTAATCTGCAGGAGCTTTTCTACCTATTTCCTCCATTTTTATAACTTCGTTATGTGTCCACATGTCAGAAATGTCCTCTCCCTCTCTGGCTCCCTCCCTTTCTTCCTCCTTCAACAATGGCCTATTGTCTACTCTAAAAACTGCTCTTTGTTTTATCCTCATTTTCAGGGACTTCATGGATCCTACCATGGACAATACAAAACACATTCTTAACTATTTGATGCCCATCATAGAGAGGGTCAACCCTGAGGTCCACGACTTCATGCAACAGTAAGATTATGCTGTTAATTTCAGTGAGAACATGTGCATCATATACGCAGTATGAACAATATTTGCAAGATACTCCAGCTGCAATAAAAGCATAACGTTAAGAATATTAAAAGTCTTTAAACCGAGAACAGAAATGTAATATCATGGGTATTATTCAAAGGGAAATTCCAAAATGGACCATATGTTAATTCAGTTATCGGCTGTATCCTCTGACTATGGGACACACTTACAGCAATATCTCATTCCAAGTGCATTAAAACAACTTAGTTTAGGATTAAACCTCAGCGTGTCTAAATAATAACATGCTGCATGCAAGATAGTAATGTTTTAAGTGAAGGAGACGGTGACTGTACAGTTAGAGCGTACTGATCCTATTATTACAGCTCGAGTTACGTCTGTAGGGGCTTAAGGAGACAGGTCGTTAAGTCATCCAGTTGGAGGGCTCACATGACTGCTGCCCTCTGTATCTTTCACTTCCTGATCCCACAGCCTAAGTCCCATTTGTATTGAGTGCTATACATGGTCCCTGAATAAGAGCACGAGCACACATTACATTCTTGTGCGCTGAGGTAAGCTGATCTCTGTCATGTTTTCATTGATTCTTAGGGCTGAGGTGGGTACGGTCTTCGCGCTCAGTTGGCTGATCACCTGGTTCGGCCACGTCCTCTCAGACTTCCGCCACGTCGTCCGGTTGTATGACTTCTTCCTGGCCTGCCATCCATTGATGCCCATCTACTTTGCTGCTGTGGTGAGGTTCTTATAATCAATAGTCCTGGTTTGCAATTTACAGACAGATTTAAAAACGTTGCTTTTATTTACAGTACATGAACTATGTCTGCTGAGTCAGTTATAGGCAACAACATGACTATGAGCTTATTGGAGTGTGAGTCAGAGGCCAACAGTTACCCTTTGAGGATGTGTCCTTTGTATTTGAAGACATAATTTAGGTTACCAGAATTCCATGAAAGTTGAACATTTAAGCTAACAATTACTACCACGTTTTCATCGTTGAAAGTTGTGGCTGCAACCAATAGAACCACCCCATACCATCCCATATTTTTGTTACCAGTCTGTTGAGGTACCTAACACATTAAATAATTCTTTTCTCGAGTCTACAGCTAACTAATGTTAACTAGATGAGATGAAAACGCAGCAAATCGTCCTTTCATTTTAGACACATTTTAGACTTTTCCGCAGAGTAGATGTTTTAAATGCAGCTTCTTGTTCTTGGCACAAGTTAGTAATGAAATTATTAGCTTAATGTTACATGTTGATGCGGCTATAAGCGTCTGGTAAACAACCCTGCCTACATTTAAGAGTACTGTCTGAAATATACTAAAGGTACTATTCCAAAGTGCTTTGTGGAAATGTGGCTTTATTGACCTATTTCTATCCATGACTGATTGTTGATTCATCTCAGGTCAGGTTAATAGCCTAATTAGTTACCAATGTGTAATAACAAACATACCTGCATGTTTTTTGGTGCTTGTGTTGCAGATCGTATTGTACAGAGAAGAGGAGGTGTTGGAGTGTGAATGCGACATGGCCATGGTTCATCACCTGCTGTCTCAGATTCCTCAGGATCTGCCATACGAGACACTCATCAGCCGAGCAGGAGATCTCTTTGTCCAGTTCCCTCCCTCTGAACTGGCCAGAGAGGCTGCCTCACATGAAAGGTACTTACCTTCTCAGGGTTAGCACCTTACCTTTTACAGATACCAGCTGCCTTAGTGGCAGGAATCTTTCATTTCTCTTCTTTGCACTTTTGACTATTATTTTTGTATTCAATAATATTCATATTTCACTTTCTTCTGCTTCTCAACAACTCCAGTTACTCACAGTTCTTTCATTAACACTTTCATTTTCTCTCTGTCTCTGTCTCTCTCTGTTTCTGTCTCTTTTCCTCTTTCAAGCATGGCAACCTCTACCTTTAAGGACTTTGACCTTGCATCCACTCAGCAGCGACCAGACTCTGTCCTCCGTCGCCGGCGCAGACAGAAACAGGCTGCGCTGGAGAGCTCGGCAGTGAGCTCGGTGGCCGTGGCCCAACCTTCAGCAGCTCGGCGGTTTGTTCGGCTGGCTGTCATGGGTCTGACTGTGGCTTTAGGGGCGGCTGCTCTCGCTGTGGTCAACACCGCCTTGGAGTGGGCCCCCAAGCTGGACTTGTTTCCTTGAACTCCTCATATTTTACCCCAATGATCCAACTTATCTGTCTTTGACTGACTCTAGCTGGTGGGTCTGTTTCCAAGAACCCTTTAAGTGAACCACAAACCTTGCAGTCGATAACACTGTCGGGAGCGCTCTCTCTAAACTGAGACACTTGACGCTCCTCTTTCGCCTTCTAGCCTACTAAACATCCTATGTAGGGCTTTTGTGGCCCTAGCTGGGGGTCCTTTCAGTGACTCCTGAAGAGCGTGCACCAGTGTAACAACAACAACAACAACCGCTGGTGCTCTGAAATGAAGAATCCATCCTGTTGTAATGAAGAGACTGTATTTCTTAGAACTATTACTGATGGCGTCATTATTAAAGGTTATTTATATTTGGTATTAGGATAATCTGATATCAAGTTTTGCTCACAGAGATTTATGCAGAAAGCTTGGTGGAGTCACGACACTTGAAACTGCTGCCAATTAAGAGAGCTAGAGTGAATGTCAGTGCGCGTGTGTGTGTCCGTTTGTGTGTGTGTGCTTGTGTGTGTGTATGGTCGCAACCCATTTGTTATCTATTTGATACCTGGACTGAGACCAAAATACAGGATTGTTAGAATCCTCTCTTTGTATAATTTACTGTTTTTTAATTTAAAGGTATGTTAGCAACTGTATAAAGATGTGGTCATGACACACTGGCACTTTTTAAGGTCACCATTTTATTATGTTTGAGGTCCCTTTTAAGTAAGAAAAAAAAAGTATCTTCCCTTCCAGGACTGAGTATGTTTAAAACATGTCAACAGTTGTCACCCTTGACTACTCATTTTATTTGGCTCATGGTTGGGGGTCAGCTAAACTTACCTCTAAGACATTTATACAAGCTGTTATTGGTGTCATCAAAATAAATGTATTCTAGCCTGCTTGAGATGTAATTTTTTTTAAATTTAAATTGGAGGATTAGGACACTTTACACAGTCCAAGGAGTTAAAAAGAGCTGTCCAATTACTTTTGAGTGTAATTGTTTTGTTGCACGGCCTTAAAAATGTGTCTGTGTCTCATGGCCCCAAATAATTAGGGTATGTTTTCTGCGTCACTTTTTCTGGAGTAGATGGTTAAATCTCTCCTCATAGTTCAGAAACACACACACTCACTCGCTCACTCAATGCCTGGAAGCAGAAAATATCAGTGCTGGGAGAGAATAGCAAGTAAAGTAAAGTGGATATCGTAGTCCTTATGTCAGGACAGCGGAGGACCCAGTTTGCACTAACTGCATTACTTTTGGAAAAAAATCATTTTCACATTAGTTTAATAGGCGCTTTGCTCACTCCTGCTGTAATGGTGCTCTGGTTAGAAAAAAAGCGCCTGAGCCTTGAATTCATACTATCCAACATTTTTTTTTTTTTTTTTTTTAAACATGTATTAAGCTTAATTTTACACATGCCACTTAGTAAGTTGCATTTGTATTTCAGAGGCAGTCCAGTTCATTCCAATCTTCCAGTCATTTTCATTCATTCACTCACATATTCAGAGTAATAAAGGATTGCTTAGGTTTCGGTGGTAAGGCACTCCCCTGACTAGCCAAGTCTTGCCAGGAAATACATAGTTTGTCAGAGCACTTCTTCTGAGGTAGTGAATTTGGGTTGTCTGTAATGTTTATGATGTGTTTTGCTCAACAGAAATCTCAGAATTACCAACTGAGTTTTAGGCCACCTACATCGTACGGCAGCAACATTGTAAGATACTGAAGTGACGCTTTGTCGTGTTATATAAGCTGTTTTTGCTGCATTAGGATCTGAAGACGCTCATTCCTATACTGAAGTCGACTGGTTTAACGCCTCTGTAGTTATTCAGGTGGTAAGGTATCTAAGACTGATTAAAAATGAAGGTGACCTGGAACGTGTCCAAGGACGCTCTGAGGTGCCTGAGAGTGCAGCAGCTGTTCAGCAGTATTGTAACGCACCATGTATCTGCACTCAGTGGTTTTCATTAATTTTCATTGCACTACATAATTTATCTGCCTTTTATGTTTATTTTCTTATAATGAGTCTGTCATACTAATGTAAAGTTGTACAAGAGAATGCTAATAAACTAGAGTGAAAATGTATTTTGTTTGGACGCAGTTACACATCAACACTTACACAGGTACACAAGGTTTGTCCTATAGAGCATACAACTCAAGTACATTTTAATAAAGTACATTTTTAGTTCTCAGGAAGGCTCACCTCAACCTTGAAGAGAATCACACAAGGAATAAATCTTAATAAAATAAAGAAATTACTCAAGTTTACATTTCCTCAAAGATTGTGCTTGCTAACAGTACATTGGCCACTTTAGGATATCTCACATAAAGCTTGAACAGTAAAGCTACTTTGGCTGAACTTAATTCATCCTGAACTATACATAGTCTCTTAACAGCTCCCCTCTTAGATTTAGCTGTTGATCTTAATGTTAATAATATTTATTGTGTTACAATATTGCTGGCATGCTCCAGTTATCCCACAAACATCGCACATACAAGACAGAGACAAAATATATTGTTTGCATAATAATATATTTGTACTGTAGCTCTTGAGGAATTAACTTTGTAATTAACTTAAAAAAGTCCTGAATACCTGATAAAAGTACAGAATCATTCTTTCAATCATTCATTCAAGTTGTTAAGTGCATGTTTGCAAGCAGCGTGTCTTGCATAGTGAACACATTCATTGTAAGTGACATCCTTCACCGCAGTCGGAGAAGGCGACTGGAATTAGACGTGTTGATGTTATAATTGATGATAACAAAATCGAAATCAATCATTTTCATCACCGCTCAAGCTCAAGAAAACGTACACTGGTTACACCTTTAAAAAAACAAATCTGGTCAGTTGAATTAGGAAGATTTGGGCCCCAGTAATTCACAGTAAGATACACCTGTCTCCTGTATAGGCTTAATTATGAGGTGTAAAAATAATAAATTATTCATGAATGGACACTATTATTAGTTGTAGTCAATTAGCTGCAGACATACTTCACTCATGACAAAGCAACGGGTTTCCTTATTGATGGATTCTTTAGCTGCTGGCTTAGCTTTATCTTTTGTTTACCGTACTTGAGTATTAGCCTTTTCTTGCACTTGAAATTAGCATGGCAGTTTTGAGTCGAGGTCAAACTTGAGTAAACACAATATCATTAATGGCACCTCAAAACTGAACTGTGAAGAAAACAGTAGCCAGCTGTCAAAGTGTATATTACTGTAAGAATTCATTCATGACCCCAAAAAAAAAAAAAGTATTATAATCGCGGAAGATCCCAGTAAAGCTTATTTTCTCACGCTGACAGTATCCTGTAGAAGACAGAGCTGACAGTTTGTATATTTTAAGTATATACATTACATCTATGGTTAGCCGCGCCATCAAAGAAAGGCATGGCGACAAGGCATGTGGGAAGGCTAAAACGTAAGTGGATCAGAACACGTGAACGTTGCCAGCATTAGTCGAGCAGCAGGAGCGGCGGTCGGCCGAGATCTGCGTTACTTCGGACGGCGCGTGCTCTTGCTGCCACGTGTGTGTTCATTAGTGTGTTTGCCTCAGTGGCAGTTTTGGCAGTTGGGGTGGCAGGGCTGATTGTTGACTCGGCATCTACAGCCCCCGGATGTGTCGCCGCTGCCCTGTCGAACAAAAGGAGAGCAAAAGTCACACACACATGAAATGAGTCATGAAATCAACACGGAACCGAAACTGTGCGAAACTGGTTTTCTACTTCGGTGGGTGTTTTTTTTACATTTGGTCCCCAGCGAGCTTGTTTGGTGACCCAGCAGATTTCCGTCCTGCACATCAAACAGCAGATCCAATCGCAGCCGTCCTTCTTCTGGACGATGATGTCACACCGCGGACATTTCATGGCCTCCCCATTCTGTAGCATGCTCTGCGTTGAAAAGCGGTAAAATTGTGTAAATGGCACTTGCAGTGCAAAAAATGCAAGATACCTGACGGTGCAACCTTAAATAGTTACATGATACTATTCATCCACCTCCCCAAAAAACAACTATGAAAACAAATATATAAATATGTTTATTTTTGAGATCAGTTTCCTCTAAGTTGGATGGACTAAACTGAGTTAAGAACACAGAGGCACAAGTGTTGCTGGAGTTGGAAACGTAAAAATTGTAGACTATACAACTAACTAAGCCAGGGTCAGTGTCTGCACTTAGAAACTTAATTATCTAAACATTAATTGGGCAGGACTGGAGGGCAGCAACAGAATAAGAAGTGCAGACAGTAAGCCTTCAGTATGGGATAAAATGCCTCAGATTTATCTACAAACCTCGAATTGATGAAACGGCACTTGAAAGTAAAACAAAACAGACTCTCCATCAGTGATCCAACTTTGTAGATAAAGGAACATCCTAGAGGCAAATCTAGTCTGCACTACAATACAAATATCTGTTTTTATTCATGATTCCTCATTAAATATTTACGGAGCATTAGATTAATTAAATTATTTAAAGCTCTCTCTGGTGGCTTTTTTTTAAATAGTAAAATATTAACTTTTGTTTTAGTTGATTAATAGGATGCAATGAAGCTCTTAGCTACGTTTAAGTCCCTACAGAATTTCCTGTACTGGTTTATGGCTTACTGGGTAGCGAAGTCTTGCAAGGTGGTAGTGCTGCACAGGAAGTGGTGCGTTCTTTTGTTTGTCAGACACGAGCTTGTTACTGTTAGGCACTTTCTGTTTCTCAAACCACACTGAGCACAAAGCTGTTTATATTCAAAAGTGAACCAGACTGCAGCTGCAAACTCTAGCCTTCAGACCAGGAGTCCAGGTTATCATGGTCATGGGCTTTAATGTCGACCCACCTCCAGCATCTGCTTCGTTTGCTGAGCCGCCTCGTCATTCTCTGCTCGGATGCGCAGGTCATCCTGGTAGTCCTTGCAGTTCATGCCATTATGGATGGCCTGCAAACACACACACACACACACAACTCCCGTCATGTTTGGTGCCTCTGCTTTTATTACACCGTAATCACACTGATATCGGTCGGTCAACATAGCGAACATCAGAAAGTTACCCTGCAGAGAATGCAGTTGGTTTCATTGCAGAGCTCGCAGTTGAACTCGTTGACTTCGTCCTCGTAGATGCACCACCCTCGACAGTTGGGCGTCTGACAGTGGAAGCTGTGCTCGGAGCGGCTTTCTGCAATGCTCAGACGCAGCTCCAGAAACCGCTGGTGCTCCTCTTCGGTGAGCAGCTGTATCCAGGATCATGCAATGGTAAGGAGGTGACAGCGAGAGAGGACAACTGAGCATACTGTAGGATTTTTATCTCAGTGGGATATAAATAAAGAGTGTTACCTGCTGCCTGTTATGGGCTTTTAGCTTTTGGGGTTTCTTCCCCCAAGTTTTGGAAAATGTGCAGATTTGACATTTGAGTGAATGCCAACAGCCTAATATAACTGTAAGTCCATCTCCACCTCCACTGACTGACTTGGCCTTTTACTACATATCTTACATTTTCTGTTGCTGAACATATGAAATCATTCGATATAACTCAATAGGTATATAATTAAGACTGACAATAATCATCACTCATGTGCTTTTTATGTCTGTGGAATGAAAAAAAAAAATCAGCCTTACTTAACTTAAAAGAACATTGTCAAAAGCCAGCATGTTTGTTTTAACTCTAACAATTTTCTGTAATTATTGATCACTGAAACAACTGAAATAAAAATCAGGTCACAGTCAGAACTAAAAGTAGTTGTCTGCTTTATTATTATATTTTGTAGGTTATTATATACCGTCAACTTTAATAATGTAACTTTTTGACCATCCATTTGAAAGGTTTCTTGCTCCTTAATCTGACACTCACCGCTTTGATCTCTCGGTCCAGTAGCTTGCTTTCGCATTTGTCAGGACAGGAAACCTCAGCATCGTTACTGTTCACTATTGTCCCTTTTAGACACTCCCTGAACGAGGACACACACACACAACAAAAATACAAATGTAGAAATGCATTACAAATACTAATCTTAGCACATTTTGCAGGTAACGGTACAGTTTTAAAAAGGAGACAGAACACTTTTTAAAGACTTTTTACAACACATGACAAAACTGCACATTCTTTTCTTGCGTCAGACCTGCAGAAGGTGTGCAGACACTCTCTGAGCACGATGCCTTCTCCTGGCTGCAGGGCAGAGAAGCAGATGGGACAGTCTGTCTCTGTGGCGTTGGGGATAAGGTTTTGGTCCTCCGTTGCCAACAAGTATAAGTAGTTCCTTTCTCGCTCCTCCTGCTTAGCCTTCATCAGCAAGAAAGGGAAGGATGCAATCATTCATAAAAGGCAGGGAATCATTACAAACCACCATGACTCATCACAGATATTAACCCCTGTTTTACCTGGAAATGGAAAGTGAAACAGCTGAAGATTGTTCAAAATAAATTTTCCAAGAGCCTCAACAGGGTTTTTATGGAGTATGCGGTAGTATTTTGTTCAGGGCTGCATCTAGTGATTAGTTTTGTAATCGATTAATCTACAGATTATTTTCTCAATTAATCAATAATTGTCTTGTCTATAAAACATTGTGAAACACTTACAAATGCCCATCCCAATATATGATAATCTTATGAAATGTCTTGGTTTGTCCTACCAAGCCAAGTCTCAAAAGTATTCTATTTGTTATAATGTAAGAAGAAAAGACCAAGAAAAGTGTAGAATTTTCACATTTAAGAACCTGGAACAATCACATTTTTGTCAGAAAAAAGACGTCGATTTCAAAGTAGCTGCTGATTAGTTTTTTGTCAACTGACTAATCGATTAATCGACTGATTGTTGCAGCTATAAGGAGGACATTTAAAAAAAAAGTTCAGTTCCAAAAAGTTCAGTTCCACTCCATCTTTAACTCACACCAATAATAAACATAATCTAATGTAATATAAATAAAAAACACTATAAACTTTGTAAAAGGTATAATTTAAAGCAGGACTGCATTACAGGTGTGCAAAATCATTTAACCACGGAGTGTAAACATACTTTCATGTTTATAGAGATACAAAAGATGATTATCGCTGATCAGTCCTCACACAACCATTTATTTTAACGCGTCTCTGTGAGCAGGGGTAGGTCTGATTTAGCTATAAATTCGCCACTGGACTAAAATGGTTTCAGGACTTACGGATGCCTGATTTTTAATACACGGTGCAGCTACCTGTTCGTACTGCAGCATGGCCAGCTGTTCCTGCTGGAGCCGAAGAACCTCCTCCTCGTCTGGGTTGTAGATGTTCGGCACCTCGTAATCCTCTGGCCGCTCCTCCCCGCACATCTCGCAGCCCGGGCGCGTAGGTTTGTTCACATACGTGCACATGGTGCAGGCCCAGCCCAACTGCACACAGACACACACACACACGTACAGCATGCTTATACAGCCAGCGGACACTGTGTGTTATGTGGACGCTCACGGGCACGATGATGATGATGATGATGCAGAGTGTGAGTCCTGACCTGAGGTTTAGGAGGCACAGCGGGTTTAACAGCAGTCTTGGGTTTGGGGAGAAGAGGAGGAGGTCCTGCCGGAGGAGCTGTCTTCTCGGCACCAGCCTCACCCAGCCCTCTGGGTAAAAGCCGCATCGAGTCCATGGACTCAACGATGCCTAACAATAAATTATAGATTATCATTCCATAAAACCGACTGAACTGGTTTGTCGACTTAAACATGTGTAATAAGGTGGACATTGGTCCTCAGTGTGTGTGTATCAAACACTGTCAATTAATGCACGTTTGAACGGTATGATTGACCAGATCTTGACTTTGCCTGATTGATAAGTGTTGTCTGATTCATGTGTTATTTTTATAAAAATATAATATAAAATATCAAAGGCATTAAATTGGCACTGTTATTTAAATAAAAGCTGTGATTAGGAGCAGATAGCAGTCATAACAGCACTCGGGTTGTTATCAGTTCATATTCAAGAATCAGTATATTTGACTGACAAAGAAACTGCAGCCTTGATCTGTGTGCGTGTGTGTGCGTGTGTGTGTGTCACTGACTCTCCAAGCGCTGCTGCTCTTGCTCCTGCATGTGCTGCTGCCGTGTGAGGTGAGCGGCCAGGGCAGAGCGGATGAACAGGAAGGCCTTGTCTCCACTCTGACGGACGCCGTGGCTGTAGAGCGTGTCCCGGTCCTGAGCCAGTCGCTTCCCGATCACCCAGCGCTGCAGCAACGGGGCGAAGCCAAAGTCGTGGCTGATCTGTGAACATAAAATCAAATATAGACAGGTGGTTCAGTGACATTTCGATTCAACTTTTTTTTTTAAACGCTGTGACTTTTAATCGTGACTGATGACAACCAGTCAGTACCAGTGTTCATGTACATATATTCTCATAAAGCCATGCAAAAAGAAATCTGTATATGCCAGAATTGTTGCATGAATTACATTCCATTCTATAAATAACATTAAAAATATACTTAAAACACAGTAACTAAGGCCCATTGATTTACATCCACACACTACAGTATGATATCTGATAACAACACACAGAAAAACAGCAAAGGAACATGTAAAGGTCCGAATTAACACTGTCACATCTGTACCTTTTCTTTAAGTTGTGCAATCGTCATGTCGGAGGAGACCACAACAGTGATCGGGATGTAGTCTTCTGACTGAGCATCCTCCACTCCAACCCACAGCCTAGAGAACAGAAAACAGTGCAATAGACACACAGACATGCACCAAACCTCCTCTTATTTCCAGATTCCTGCCTAGTAAAACACACACACAGAGACACACACACTTTTGCTGTTTCGTTGCCATACTTCCCCGATTTAGGCCTCACTCCAAAAATAAACACCGGAGGAGGAAATCTCCTCCTGCGGACAGCAGAGACAGACTTTTTTTCCTGTTTGGGAAGTGTTTGGCCAAAATGGGGAAGTCACAGAAACGACACACGGCTGCGTTCCCCACCTTATGGAGTCCTGGGGGTAGGCCCGGCTGCTGACGCTGACGGACACCGGGACCAGGAGCTGGGACAGCTTCTGGCTCAGCTTGGCCGCCTCCTCTCCATCCCCGCTGCTGAGGGCTTCGCTCAGGGAGAGGGCCAGCTCCTCGGCTGCACAGGGGAAGGGGAAGAGGGAAGGGATGGCTGTCAACATTGGATGCCATTGATTTTTTTTTTTTTTTTTGGTGTGTGTGTGTGCGCGTGCTGGGAATGTGGTGCACTGTCAGAGAGCCACTTTACCTTCATCACACACACACACACACACACACAAAATGCACATGTTGAAGATGAAAAATGAGATTAAAAACACACTCTTTATAGAATTTAAAGTTAAACAGTAACATATGCACAATATAATCTTTGCACTGTGACTCGTGTATCAGAGAGGAGACATGTGACCTGAAACCAGCCCAGGAGCTCTCTCTCTCTCTCTCTCTCTCTCTCTCTCTCTTTTAAACAAAATCGAAACTAATCCGGGGCGCTCACCCTCTTTCAAGTTGACGTGCGGGGTCACTTCAGACGCCATGGTCGCACCTGAGACGACAGGTGAGGCGGAGCAGCGAGTCCAGCAAACCCTCAGACGACGATCGGAGCTGCGGGGACGTGTTGTGTTGACATCCGACCCTCTCAGGTGGAGCCGCACGTCCGCATCCAACACACAAAGTCCGAGTAGGAGGAAAAATCACAGCCTTTTTGTAGACTGAGCTGGCTGTTTTTTTGTTTTTTTTTAAATTTATCTGCTCCTGCCGGGGCTTCCCAGCTGTCACTGTGCCGACCAGGTAAGATGGAAAGTGAAAGTGACTCAAGTCCAGGAAGAGATCGTTTAAAAGGGTCACTAAACTCCGCCCCCCCCTTTTTTTTTTGGGAAAGTTTCTGCAGATGGGTTTAAATGCACACTGCAAAACAACAACCTAACATAAACCCAATGTGAGATTATCATTTAAGTCTCTGATTGTTGTCTTTTTTCTTCCACTTTTAGACGACTTTTGGGCAACCAGTAATCAGCCCCACGGATCCATTCAGTCCAAACACTGCTTCACTTTGAGTTATAATAGAATAAAATGCATGTGAGAGCTGATTAAAATGGGAAATGTGGGCTACTAATGGAATATAATCATACTGGGTTGTCGTGTGAAGAAATAAACAAAAAAAGAAAGAAAAGAAAACTAATGACTTCCAACATCCAGCAGGTGGCAGCATCTGACAGAAGTTGGTTTAGTGGATTTAGACTCGACACAGATTCATCACAGTCACAAACATTCAGATGTTTACAATGTCAAGCTTTAAATTCAGTTTTTGACTATAAGATGCACCACACAAGTGGAAAATGCTTGATGAGATAAGTGATGAATGATGCATCACGTCCATAGTCATCATATATAGCAGGTTATAGTTCTGCTGCATGTCGTTTATATGTATAATGTAACATATAGGCTGCTTGTGGTTCGTGCATGAAGTAGCTAATGCACAAAAGGTCACCAGAGGCTCTCGGTCCTGATGAAGCTAACAGCTTGATCCAGATGCACGGAGCAGAGAGACGAGCCAATCACGGCGCAGGAGGAGGAGGGAGGCAGGAAGGCACCACAAAGTTGCAGAGCATCACCGAGTCCCCGCCTCACTTGGTCATCTGTCACACCTGCAGCGCTCCTCTTCCGCACACCTCCACCGTCAGCCTACTTTCACTCCAGCTCTGTTTTTTCCTTCCTCACCTCTTGTTTTTTTTTTTTTTCTTCCCCCCACGTTTCAACAGTTTGAGCGATCAAGGCGACGCTGTTCAGAGATGCTGGCTTGCACGGAGATGATCACTATGTGCCTGCAGTCCGCCAAGCAGAAGCATCTTCGGGCTCAGCTGCAGCAGCAGCCGCCGCACACCGCCGGACAGGGGCTCACTATCTTCCATGATGTGAGTGGACCGACTCTTATACTCATACATGAAAAGTGTTATATTTTATTGTAGGTGTTAGACTTCCCTGTCGTTATGCAAAAATATGATGTGTCATATTAACTGTAAAAGTCGAAATAAATGCAGAAAATCTCAAAGGGTGGAGGGATGTTTATTATAAGACTTACAGCACAGTTTATTGTTTGAGTTGTAAATTTGGCTCTTTTGTTTGTTTCCTTCTAGAAAACTCTAGAAAAGTGAAAAATGTCATCAAATGTTGTGCTCTTGTCTGGGCACACACACCACACACACAAAGATGATGTGTTATGAGTGTGTGTGTGTGAGGAAAGTAGGAAGAGCTGCAGCTGCTGCCTCTGCATGATAAATTAAGCTCTCACAGTCGGACAGGTTTTGGTGCTGCTGGGGGTTCTCCTATTTTCGTTGCACACACACACACACTTACAAACACCTCTGGTCTTTCTAAAGCTTTGTGCCACAACACACACACTCATAAGTTAATGTTGTTTTTATTTATCAAAATAATAAAACTCAATCCCTCAAGGGTGGTGTCATATGTTTTGTGCCACGGATTCTTCTTTTTTTTTTAGTGCTGTGATTTGTCACACACACTCATGCACACACACATATGTGCGTAAATACATGCAAACATGCACACAGACTCTCGAGCGGCACAGATAACACCTGGTGCCCGTAACACTGCAGCTGGAACAACGGTCAACACAATGATTATCCATCCATCACACGCTGCCACGTCCTGGGCTCGCAGGCCGACGTGTCCAAATCTGAGCTCTTGCTAACTGGCAGCTTTGTGTCTCCTGTGTCACTAATGCAGCACAGCCCAGTCTAAGTAAGGACACATTAGTCACATTTAGGAGAGTTGTCACCGTGTCTGTGCACGCTGTCCCTGAACGGGGGGTGAACAGCGCCGAAGTGCCTCCGCATTTAGTCTTCAACCTTGAGTTATTCTGTTGGTGGAGCACAAACAGGCACAGGCTGCTTGATGGCTCCCTGCTCAAAAGCATAATTGGGTTTGGATTGCCTAAAACAGCCTGTGTGGGAGATAATGGTGTCTCGAAATACTAAAATACTCGATGGCCAGACAAAGACGCGCTGTCTTGGTTTTGATTGCCACACTTGTCCGCTCATTGTCTCTTTTTTCATCTCACCATTTTTTTTCTGATTTGGTGACAGAGAGGCAATGAGAAGACTTTGAAAAAATCTTTTTCTCCATTTACTCCACTGGGACCGCTGACAGATTTTCTTCTGTATTTAAAGCAGGAAGAGCTGTCTTAGGCTGCCACAGTATTTTCTCCTGTTCCCACACTGTGAGGTTGGCTGAGTAAAGTCAGCTAATAAGCCTAAAAGCGAGCATAAATATATTGTGTGCCTGGAGTAAAAGTTGTAAAGCAGATCAATGGTGATTGATTTTCAGAGATAATGCCGGTGGATGAACTTTATTATTCAGTGGCACACATGGATTTTCAATAGTCTACTGGAGATTTTTTTTTTAAAACACACACGCGGTAAGATGACTGATTATGTGGGGATATGAATCACTGTAAAAGAAAAAAAAAAGTATTTTAATTAAATGAAATCATTTTAAAAACATGCTTCCCAGTTGCACATGCAACAGGCAGATATTCTTTCAATTATAGAGAGACCAGTACATCAATAGTGGGTCTATGATGAGTCCTTTTCACATTATAATGAGCCAGTCCGTGGTGTTAGAGATGAAGATTTGGCTCACATTCCCAGAGTGAAAAACAAAGCAGTGCCTCCAAAAAATGTCCTGTTGAAAGGCCAAGGACAATTAATAATGCCGGTGATGGTCGTGGGAGGTTTGGCTTTTTTTAATGCCTTTGTTTTGTGTACCCTGTGGTTCTGCATTTCTGAGGCTTTGCTTGATCGCCAGCACTTCCTCTGATTCTCTCTCTCTCTCTCTCTCTCCTCTCATCATCTCTGTCCTCCCTCCCCTGATGTTTATCTTTTCTCCCCCTGCACACTTGCTTTGCTGCTTTTGAGCTGGAAAATAATGATGATGATTTAAAAAAAAATATGTATGTAAGGAAGCAATAAGAAAAAGAAAATGCTGGAAAAATGTGAGAGAACCTCAGTGAATGGCTAAGAATCTCAGGGAAAAATGCTACAAAGAAAATATGATCAATAGCTTCAGCTCCCTCGTTCTCAAGTGCGCAATCTAAAGCCCTGCATACAACAGCGTGTCAGCAGAGTCTGAGAGTACCCACTGTCTTAACACCTGCCACCATGACATCAGAACAGCGGCACTCTGGGAAGTGGTTCTGACCTTTCCTGGGCATGCTGTAAATGATGCATTATCATCTTCTGACACTGGAGAGCCCAAAGACACAGCCAAACAACAAACAAGCGCCGTACCTCCTCTCCATTTAATCAAGCGGGAAAGGGGAGTAAAAAATGCTGCTCAGATGGGTTACGGTGCCAAAGGGCGAAAGAAAAGACTTACTTAGATTTACTGTAAGGCACGCATGAAGCCGGAAGCAAAAATGTCTTAGACCTATAGGTAGAATTGTAGATTTGTGCAATGAATATGGTGCGTTGATGGGTCAGAGCGCCCTGTCACCATGGTTTTAAAAGCGTTTCAATTTAACCAAATAACAGACACGGCAATTTGCAGCTTTACAGTCACCTTTGATTCTAGACAGATGAGTCAAAAATAGAGCAATGAGTGTGTTGTGAAGTGCTTTGAAATGACCTAGTGCTCGTTACTAGTCAGGCCTGAAGCTGCGGAGAGACATATGTTGACAGACGGAGGGCAGGAGTGCAGATCTTGAGCTTGTTGACCTATGGAAAATGAAAGCGAGGGGCAGGTTTTGCTGTTATTAATAACCTGCAGGTCGTAACTCACGAGCTCGTCAGCCCTGACCGCTCCCTGACAATGGAAACAGCAAACTGGCAGAGTGGGAAAGGATCGATAGAAGAGCGTAGGTCACATATGTGGTTATTTTTCTGCAATTTCCCAGCTTGGGATTTATAAAGTATATCTATCTATTTTCAAAACACAGCTCCTTCGTAAAATCTACGATGAAGTTAGGTTTATTCATGCAGGAGTTGTATTTTTTTTCTCACGTTAAGAAATGTAGTGTTTGTTCTTGTCATTAGTTTATCCATGCTCATTTAGTTTGCATAATTCAAATGTAAACTTCTCGAAACACATCTCGGTGCATAACATTTTAGTCACCTGCTTTATCTTTGTTGCTGGGACTCCATTCGAGAGTGATTCATAAAGGCGCATGTTTTCTCCGGTTTAGCCCAATTATCTAAACCACTTAGTGGACATGAAAATAAAGGTGATCATTAAAATTATCACCTGCCAAACTGTTCACGTCTGTTTGATTTTCAAGAGCCACTTCAACTCTGATCCACCACTCTTGTAGTTGTGTGTACTTGCAACGTAACAATTCAAGGGATGATTATAATTGGCATTTTGGGGGCCACTAAACTTTGTTTTCAGTCCAGATAAGTGGTTTAGTCATTATGGTTACACTGGGGACTTAAAACCTGTTGATCATTTAAGCGGTTGCCCAGCGCAGTGTGCTCCTCAGATCCTGCCTCGTCGTTAGATCTTAGAAATTAAGCTGGTGAGTAAAAATAACATGTTGAAGTGACAGGAAAAAACACAAATCTCTGCATACTGTTCGCCTTATAAAATCATGTTGTGTGTCTCACACCAGAGTATCTGACTAGTATGTGTACCATGTGAAAAGCTCATCACAGATCTTTTTATTGCAACATAACCTTGTGATAATTGTTGAGCTGGCAGGTTTGTTAAGTATCAGTTTATCTCTAAGTAATTCAGAAACATCCTCATTGTCGCTATTGTAACCGATGTAAATGACTTCAGTGTTGCAGCCTCCCTTGCTAATCATTAGCCATGTCATAGCGCACCAGAAACCCCCAGTGGGAATAGAATGCAAAACTAATACGACAGTCTTCAGGGTTGTCTGTCTATGGGTGAACAAATTAGACTGCAAAAGGCCAAACAACACACTGATGCAAGTGCAGCTTTAACTAACAGCTCACAAATCAGCTTTAATAAAATAACATTTAGGTATGTTTAAAGGTTGCAACGCATTGGTGGCTACTGGCCAGAAAATAGCAGTGGGCGACCTCGACAGCAGCTGGCAGCAGCAGTAACTTCAAGTGGGCCTTTTTCATTGCATTTTGATTTGTCCTAGAAAAATCGTAGGTATAATTAATAACTTACAGTGGTCTAAGGATTGTTTTTGTACCACTGTATCAGCAAATGAGCCTGCATGCTTGATGGCTTCACCGTGGTAACGCCTAACTGAAATTCATCTCATTGATGCCATTAATCTCACTGCTGCTTTTCCTTAAATGACACATTAACGATGTCTGCAATGAAAATGGTTTATTGAAACAAATATGGGTGAGGCCTGGAGCAGTGGGTGCTGCGTTTTAACTTGCAGCTGCAGCCACTGGCCAGTGAATGCAGTGTAGCTGCAACAGGAGCCGACAGCAGCGGCAGTAGTGACTGACACTTTTCTGTCTTTTTAAATAGGCCACTATGTTCAGTAAATCTTAGTGCTGAAGGTCACACCAGCTGGCCTCGTGTTCCTGCCTGAATCCACATCACGGTTGCCATTGATGAGCCTCAGCTCGTGTGGCCATTGCTCCTCTGTTTATTGTTTACTTGGATCCCCGTCATGTGTTACCTTGGCAACAACTCCTCTTCCATATTAAAATATACAGTATAGTAAACATATATTAACACTTACACTGCAGACAGTAAAAAAACTGTTACAATATCACACCCAATCCAATCTGATTAAATCAAACCAAACGTGACAATAATAAAAACAACAATAATATTAATAATAATGATACATCTCAATTAATTTGAACAGCCACACCACAAAGAATATTTATTTTGATTGCAGCATTTATGTCTTTTGACTCTCTTAAGTAAAAATAAAAAATTACACATGACATTAATGCCGTTTGTCTGTAGAATATCATTTTAAAAACATTCCCCCTGTGCAGTTTTCGTGACTGAGGCACCTAAGAGATAGTGCCCTATTCCTTTTTCTGAAATGACTATACACCTCAGAAGTGATTATTGAATTGAAGTGATTGTGAACCTATTTCAGAGCTGACACATACTACTAATTGGCATTTAACGTAACATGACTCACACATACAGGGTGTAGCGAAGTGTGTATGTCCCTGCTCATGCGGTGCCTCTGTTCGGTGCAGCAGAGCAAATTATTCTTCTCCAGTAGACGCCAAACATCCTATTTTGTTTTTGGCTAACTGCCCAGCTCTTAACAATCATTACCTTCTTATTGCAAGAATTCCTTGAGTGATACTTGTCTTGGAGTTAATAACCATCTCTTTCTCCCTCTTTATTTTTCAGATTTTCCGCCGAGCAGACAAAAATGGTGAGTAAATGGCACATAACATGTTCGCTAATGGATCAGTTGTCGCAAAGCATGCTTGTTTTTTTTTCCCACGTTCTTCCACTTGTTATTATGCATCAGACAATCTGGGCGGAGAAATAAAGGACTCACATGAATGGCTCCTCAAGTGAAGCTCCTCTCCTCTTCATGCTCCAACAGGTTTCTCCGCCCAATTAAAATGATGCTAAAATGCTGGATTATAGCCACGACTGGAAGAACGTGTCACACAAAATAAAGCACCTCTCCGTCAGTGTCGACACAGATGACTGGTTGCTGTTTACAAATGAATGTGAGTCATGTTAATGCAGGCTGTGCCAAGTTATTTCTTCTCGCAGTGAAGAGCAGATAATATGACTTTATTAGCAAGTGCAAACAAGGTAACCTAGGTTTGAGAATACGTCTTGTACATTATACACACAAACACGTGCACCCACATTTGTTTTAACAAGCAGGCATGTGTCTCAATAAGGTCATTTCATGATATTGCTATTTTTCAGCACTTTTAAGCAGCACTTTAAGGCAAATGTGAGGAATGGCATCAATGGACTGCAATTTTTGGCCATCCCAGACAAAAGTTGACAATCGTGACATCTTTGGTTGTCAGTCCAAAACATCCCTACACTGCGCTTAAAGTCACATCTACTTGGGGCCAATTCAGAGCTTTGGCAACCAACACCTGTGTCACATTTCTGTCAGGGTCAGGGTTAATGCAAATTTTTGAGGAATATGATATATATATATATGAAATATACCATTATCCAGGTAATGTAGCATCCTTCAAAACTCATATTGCAGCAAGTTTTCAACCAAGATTTCATCACTTCTTTCTTTCTTTCTCGCACAGAGCGACATACAGTGACCTTGTAAGATGACTGTTATTTCACAGTGTATAGGGGCCTGAAGGGCACTGCATGTTTCTAAGTTATGGCAGACAAAGCAGAGGAGCCTTACAAAGGACCAAACAGGGTTTGCTGAGAATACGATTTGTCTCAGTACCCCCTGGATAATCTTACACTGCTATACATCATTAGTCCGGTGCTGTTCTATTCATTCTGGGAGTTGCATTGCGATGGAATTACCTTTTTGGTGTTCCAACTTTTCCTCAAGCTGTCTCATCTAATTTTAGTTGAGTGATTGTCTTGGCTTTGCAGATTTAAACAGGAAATGAAAACTGAACCTGTTCCATTCGGCTGTAGGTTATGCAGTGTGTGCTGAATTCATCATAACCCTCCCAAAAAGGTTTTCCTTTAATGAAGAGCCACGTATCTTGCGTGTGTGCGGTTGTATTGCATCATACGCTGAAACAGTTACAGTTGAGATCAGAAAGAAATCTTTTGACTTTGATTCTGTGAGCCTGACATCAACACTTAAAGTTTGCCATGGACTTCTCCTGTGTTAAAACTGTTCTGCCGTAATGATGCTGTAATGTTTGCCATGACATCAACATTAATAACATCACATACATAACATTGCACCATAGAAAAAGAAATCCAACAAATGCTAATGTTCCATGTGCAATATCAGCCTGTCACATCACATGTTTATGGGGGAATATTGCTTCAACCTCGCAGGAGAGTTTTAAATATCCGTCCTGTAATTATATCTGTCCTCTTTGCCTCTGCTGGTGCGGTGGCTAAGAATGTCCTGCCCAAAAAGATATTTATTTCCATGTAACAACAGATGAAATAAGGTGCCAAAGCAGATCAACACAAAAAGTGGACATGAGCGGGACACTGTTGCATTTACCGGGGCTGTAATCAGCATGCCTCCAAACAGCAATTACATCTCAACAGCTCTTAGCCTTGGAATTACGTGAGTCCTGAATTGTTTGGCGGATCCCAGGCAAATATATTCACTGTTAGATTATTATTATAATGAGCTCAGCTGTCATTGCTGAACCAGTTGTGGGGAAAGGAGGGCTGGGAGAGGGAAGGAGGAGTGTTAATATAAAAGCAAAACACAAAGAAAACATACTGCGCCACATCCACTGCTCTTTATCTTTCAGTAATAAACACCACTGGGATTAGACTGTGTATGTAAAGTCAACAAAATACAAACCAGGGCGCCTGTGTGCTTTACTTCTTCTATTAATACAGAGTTTTATGCTTGTTAGATTGGTAATGATTTTAGATTATGTTCATTTTGAAAATGTTGTTGTTGTTGAAAATGTCTTTTGAGTTACTAACACTCCCAACTTTGAGTTTCCATCCATCTACTTTCAAATATGAGCCTTAATTGACAACTGTCCACAGTCAAAACAGCCAGTTTGTGCATGTGGATAAGAGAGTGCAAAATGTTGAAGGCTTTGGGTCGAGTTGAGGGTTTCGAGAGTGATTATGGATTTGGAGGCATGCCCATGACCCAAGGTAGGGCATTAGTATAATTTTTTGCTGTGTTAGGAATCAGTCATCTGCTAAGGTGATCTTAATCTAAACACACAAATCTGACCAATCGGATTTGTTTCATCCTGTATAAATATGGCCCGAAATCACAATAACACTGATACAGTGTGGTCAAGTTATATATGGTCATTTTTTTTAAGGCAAGAGCTGTAAATGTTTATATTTGTCTCACATACATTAAATGCCAAACAGCAATCCTGAATTTCATCTACCCCAGATCCTCAAGGGAAGATGGTGACAGATGGCATCAAAAGATGGCATTAAAAGCTTCAGGGAAAAGACGATCCGCAGTCAGGTGGGGGGATTATGTGTTCGTTATCTTAAGAATCATACCTGTAGATCACCTCTCAATTCCAGTAGATGCATCCTCACCTCTGTCACACGCATCTCTTTTGATGTCCTGAAGGATGCAGGGATGATGGGGGGATTGAGCAATTGATGCAACACGTATTTGCTGAACGGGACCTCTTTATTCAGTCGAGCGTCAGCCTGAAGTGATGCTTATCGTTTATGATGTGTTACATGGCTGTATTATTTACCACCGGGCTTGAAAAGGTTGTGCTTATCTGCACCGGTTTATTGGTGTCAGGGCCGTGTGTGCGGTCAGAAAGGTTTAAAGGATGTTCCATGAAAATGTTGGTATCTCCTGTTGGTTATATTCTTTAACGGTTCAATATCTCTCCACCAACCACCATTAAAATCTGTGAGCATTAAAATTTCATTGATTTTAATTGGCTCTACATCATCCTCTTAAGGTCTGATCGGCAGCACCAAGTTACTAAGCGGATTCCAAACACAAACGCCAGCTGATGCCTGTAAATGTATAAATCAATATATCAAATCAAATATATAATCAAATATTTTTTGTCTAATGAGCTAATAAGCTTAAGACAGGAATGCTGTACCGCTACAGAAAATGTGCATTTCTCAATAAATACTTTGCATGTACAGTAATTTATATGTTCGAGCAAAAACAAAACAACCAAATGTCACACCTTGGCAACAGGGTAGAATCATAAGCTTACAAATATTTCAAGCTATGAAAGCTATTTCATTTGAAAACATAAACTGTGAGTATGTTGGGTTGGATGTGGCGGAGAATATTCGAAGCACACCTGAGTAAAAAGGGGACTATCTAATCGAGTGATATCCTCCTTTCAATTGAACCAAAATCAGTTAAAGCCGCATGGCACAGTGCCGCACAAGAAATTCTAGTATTACAGTGAAAGAAAGAGGCTATAAATCAAAATCACATAGGTTGAGTCAAAAGCAATATGCATAAAATGCTCTTTAATAGTGAGCCAGTGAAACCGCTTAGGAATTCCAAGGTGAGAAAAATCTCCACAGAGTGAGGCTGGTAAATTGTGCCGATCCCTCAACGCAGCAGGACACAGGCGGCTCAAATGCGGCTCCACCTCCACCTTTACAGTAGAAAGTCTAAACAAAGTGCTCAGAGGACCAGAGTAAACAAGAACCAAATGAGTGAGCGAGAAAGTCCTGTAAAGTAGGGCACAAAGTAGGCCGCACTCTTATCTCTCCAAAGGTTAGTCCCATTGCAGCCTCTCCTAAGTGGTTTATAAATTCCCACGGATGCATCGCAGCTTCAAAAGCAACTTGGGTCTTGTTTCTTCATGGTAAACCTCCATGCACTACTGTACACCGCCCAACCCCTTTTCTGATTCTGGTATTCTTAGTGTCGATGCTCTACTTAGGATGTGTTCCACCGGGCCATCTGCGACGACGTCTGTGATATAAGCTGCCTTTTGGCTTCCATATCCTGATTTAAGCCCTTATGCTGTTTTTAGACAGCATCGTCCTATTGCTTCTCGATTCTCCACCTCGCTAATGGTCTGAAGCCCACTGGTCTTTCCCGCTGCACTGGAGCAGACGTCGGGTTCATTAAAAGCTGTCACACTGTTAAGAGCGCTGTATATTTGTTGGAAATTTGGATATTTAGATATCTAAGAAGGAGACTTACTTTAACATTAACTAAGCAGCGACACATACTTTGAACAAACTTGCCGATCTGTGACCATTTTGCTAATTTGGTAGCCGGGGTTCTGTAAGGTGGCTAATTATCCTCAGGATTTTATGCGCCGGGGTAAAAAAGTCAGTCTTGGACCATTTAAATCGTTTGCCTGACGTATAAAACTTCAGAGGACGTGAACCGAAACTGAGCTGGATTGAATTCACTGCAGCGCTTTACCGTCGGCTCTTATCTTTGACAAAACTATTCCCACTCAAAGTCCACTCGGAGGCACATGGCGTCATTAGCATCCATCCTGAGATGTTTTTCCGTTCACCTAATGAAAGGATAGGTCCAGAATTCACTCTCCTTTGTAGCGCCGGTCTGGTCCCCTCACACTACAGAGGGATAATCGAGCAGTTTAACAGGTGGTTCATCCATCTGCTGTTTGATGCTGTGCAGATAGCAAAACACCTGAAAGACCCCAAAAACCCTCTGCAGAGTTGAGGGGAATTGCAAAATAGTGTGATAATTTCCTATAGGTTCACTGTTACGAGCGACACCTTTAATTTGAACACAGTAATTTGACTTAACATAAAATACTGTAAACTAAGTAAAGCATTAAAGTGCTACAGGTGAAATATCTACTGAGGTAACATGTCAACAGATCCATTTCCATGGCAAGTGAACAAACTCCATGTGCTGATGAGGGCCATGATACAGCTGAAAGCTCCAGAAAAATATTGTACACGGACTTTGATAGTAGTTCTTGTCTTGTTTCATGTTTCATGTTTCTAACATGCAGTATGCTCAGTACATGACATACATACACTCAATAACAGACATCATTTTAATAAAATACTGGCTCATTATTCAACACATTCTGTAACCTCATACAGGCTATTTGAAAGTAGATGGATGGAAACTCAAAGGTGAGAGTGTTAGAAACTCAAAAGACATTTTCAACAACAACAACATTTTCAAAATCAACATAATATAAAATCATTACCAATCTAACAAGCATAAAACTCTGTATTAATAGAAGAAGTACAGCACACAGACACCCTGGTTTGTGTATTTGACATTTAACCCAGAACTGTCAAAGTGAATAGAAGAGACTGCCAGTAGCCATCATTAGTCCATCAAACGGATTATCAAGGGTGTCACTTCGGAGCATAACTGCTGCCTGTCTAGTTTGGCACCCCAGATATAGGATTCCTTCCAAACACAACACTGTGAGAGAAGACAAAGACATGTGGAGGGATCTTTAGTCTCAGATCCAAAAACTAACCACAGATGGCATCAAAATATAGTTAAATCTGCAAAAAACTAAATATAAAAGGCAGACAGAATTTTAAAGTGTGAATATAGTTTCCCAAAAAATGCTTGGTATAGAATTTTACTACTTACTCACTGCTTTACAAAGTGAATGTGTTAGAGACATTTATATGATAGAGGACTGTTTGTGAATAATTAATATTTTGCTGTATTTGATTCACTGAGGATAAGCAGTGTCATTGCAGCAGGTTGTATTACCAAGATGAAGCTGTGGGGCCTGGAGTGCAGTGTTGTCTTTGACCATTTCGTGCTCATTGGGCTTATTATCACTTAACGTGTTTTACTCCCATTTCGGTTAACGGTAGGAAAGAAGAACATGGACTTTTATTTAGTTTAGTTGAAGCATGAGTCAACTGTATTTTTGGACAGCTTAAAAATGGAGCCCCCGCTAACAGGACGGCATTAACCTTAAGTGCTAACATAATGTTCTGCTTGTGCCCCACGATACCTCAGTCCGTGCTTCAATGTGTAAAATTTCTTTCTTAAAACTTGAAATAACAGCAAAAAAAGACTACTGGTGTCTCTGCAATACAAAATCACTCACTGCTTCTTAAGTACCTGACCGTGTTTAGGAGTCAAACTTTTTGAAAAAATGCTTGTATAAATGCATTTCGTTCTTTAAATAAAAAAACAATGTTAAAAGTCTGGGTTATCACTTTGGCATCGCTCTGTAAGTGGAGGAGGAAAAAGCCTGTGGAGAATGGGAGGAAGATAACAAGGCTGTCTGGAAAAGACAGGAAGTAGGCCAGAGCGGGGAGGGCAAGGCATTGTCCCGTCCAGCACATTTCACATTCTGGTCAGAGGTGCTGATGAGCGGTGTCACGGGGGCTCCGGCTGAACAGATGGTCCTCAAGCTTGCCCTTGAGTTTTAAGCTTTGCTGATTCAGCCAACTGGAACCCCGCGGCGGCATATTAAACTGCTCTCATTTTACCTCGTCTTTGTGTGGACAGGGTCGTTATTCGGGCGGATTTACTCCACGGGGTTACTAAGCCAGCAGTCACCCCGCGCTTGGAGGGGTTTTGTGCTGGAGCCAAATAAAACAGTGAGTGATGATAGCTGCGTCACGGGTGCACGCTGACGTGGCTGGATGGCTTTTGTTTGACTCAGCGGCTGTCTGACCCTTTATGACAAAACCAGTCTGTTTGCCTGACTCCATAAATAGTCACACTCATTTGCCTCTAGTGCCATCTTGGCTCCATTTTTTTCACATTGACTGACTGACTACCCAACTCGCCTCCGATTGCTGCTCTGGACTCCTTTGTGAGGATTAAAACATCTAGCAGTTTCTCCCTGGCAGGCCAACCGCTGACTGATCTACACAATCTGTGCCAGTAGACAGATTGATAGCAAGCTCACGAAGGAGCACTTCTTCACAGATGACAACCAAGCTATTTATCTGCTGTTATTGATTTTTCTGTGGCGTTGTCTGTCACAACAAGCTGTGCTCAGAGTTAACTAGTCTGAGGAGAAGTAGAGTAGAAAATGACTGTCTGCTGACAATATGTAGTCTTTTTCATTTTGAAGTTATAGGTTGTGGGATATTTCTGCAGTTTTTGTAGTAATATAATTTTACTGATTTGGAATTTCAGAGATTTTCAAAAATGATTTAAATGTTAAGTGTAGAACTTAGGGCTAAAACAAAAAGTGGATTTGCCAGAAAATTAATAATAAACACTTTTGATGACAGATAAATTGTTTACAGGAAGAAAACATTCAAATATTTTCCAGTTCCAGCTTGTCAAATGTGAGGGTTAAATGCTTTTGCAACTTTTATATTGTAAATTGAATATATTATGGTTTTGGTTGGACAAAACAAAAGCAATTTGAAGAGGTCAAATTGGACTGCGGAAAAACTGTGGCAATATTTTCAACTTGTTTTTTTATTTCGTGGAGTAAATGGAAACTTAATTCGAAATGAAAAGAACCATTCATTTCAGCCCTGAGAAATGACAATACAATGTCGAACCTGAACCTGAACAGCAAAAGGAAAGGAGAACAAGAAAGGAAGTAGATGAAGCCAAAGCACTCATTTGCGCTGACGTGGTGCTTATCAGGTTGTTAAATTAGTGTGCTGTCACGCCAGAAATAGAAAAAAGGTTTGAGACACAAGAGGACTAATGGTACAACAGCTTCAGATTACAGGGGATAAGGTCTCTAGAGTATTAATAGTCGAAGTATACTGCTGATGGTTGCAGGTGTTCTGTAAGATGCTATCGAAAAGAATCTGATTTTTCATAGAATTTAAAATTAGGCTTAATAACTTGTTTAAATTATATGTAATCTTAATGCAAATATACACATTTTTACCAATTTATGCTTACATGCATATATTTTATAGACCCCCAAAATGTTTGTTTACACAAAAGACACCATCATACATGTAACCATATTTCTCTCCAGCTTGAGATTTTGGTCCTCAAAATGATGACTAATGAGGGTTACATGTGCAGGTGCTTTTATGTTTTGAGTATTTTAGATGGTTAATCCTCCTTCGTCCCTCTACAAATGGATAATGTAGCAGAGAGGAGAGATGATCTTGGTATGATAGAAATCTTTTGGAATTCCTCAAGCCAACATTACATGGGATTATCTTTTTGATTTGACGTTCTTACACGAGGCAGCACTGTTATGTTACATTTGTTACACGCACCCGTATTGTTGTGTTTTATTTCTGTATTAATGTAGACGTATACATCCTCTGTGTTTCAGATGATGGCAAGCTGTCCTTTGACGAGTTCAATGCTTACTTTGCTGATGGGATCCTGACTACTGAGGAGCTACAGGAGCTTTTCTACTCCATAGATGGCCGACAAAATAAGTGAGTTGTTTTTGTTGTTGTTTTTCTGGACAAATGGCTATTCTTGAGTTTTTTGGGGTTTATTCCTACAAGTGCTACATCAAATTGCTTCCCGTGTGTGTTCAAATTTCACAGTTGGAAAGAACATGAAGTGACATGAGTTTAAAGCCACAGTTAATGTGTTCCTTTCAAGTCATCAGTTACAGGCTAAATGCCTCACAGCTGGAGGGCGGGCTTCAGTAAGAAAAATGAGCAATGAAACCAAACTCAAGCAGGCTGAATTAACATTTACCCCCTTCCTCTGGACATAATATACTGTGGACCACACTAGCCCTGCCAAAACTACTCCCCCGAAACTACAATCAAAGAAATCAGCCTGAGGGTGACTGCTGAAATCACCGGCCTGCAGAGAGTGTTTAACTCACTGCAGCCACCGAGGAAAATAATATTTCTCCCATCGTGGTGCATGTAATGGTTTTAAGATTCATCCGTCTTATAAAGCCAGCTGCCTTCATTGTCTTTGGCAGCTTAGGGCTTTGCATTCATGAGGCACTTTGCAACCATTCCCCCACCCCCTTACCAAAAGTAAGACTTTCCAACTCGGCTGTCAGAACGTATGTATCAGCTCAGGTGGAATAATGAATTCACTGTGATGGCCCTCACAAGCATAAACAAACCCACACACACACGTACAGGCGCGCTGAGATGCATTGAAGTATTTCGATTGATTTCGTGAGACGGTTTTCTTTTTCTGCACCTAAACAATTAGAGCGAGCAGTGTTTGGCTACAGTAGCAGTATTCATGTTTTGTTGTGTTGCCAGTTCCCCCATCACTGATAAACTGCTTTTGGGCATGACGCTACGCTACAACTGTCACCGACGTAACACACCGGCCCTCAGACCTCTCTCAGCACGCTCCAGGCTTTGAAGCAGTTGGCATAAACTGAATGTATAATTAAAGGGCGTTCTTGTTTGAAATAACAATACTGTTAATTATATAATTATGAGACAAAAGCACTTCCAAAAAACCTGGGCAGGCTTCGGCAATGATGCTTAAAATCAGGCGGCACGGAGGATTCTTCATCTCAGCTGAAAACACAGAAAAATATATTTTGGTCATTTGGTCATTATAATAGCAGCCTGTAACAGAGATATGTGTGGGAACTTACTTACTGTCACCATCGAAAATTTTACAACAGCGACCAAAAAAAGAAACAAGCTGTTTTGCCTACCGACTGCCGTGTGAGCTAGTAATAACACAAACCATTAACCAGCTTCACTTATGTTCTGCATCTGACAGTGAAAATGACCTATAAAATGCCATTAAAGCAACAGGGGGATTTTTCATATGAGAATGCACTGCCTTTATCAAACTGTGATACTGAGAACAATTTAGCCTCGACGGCAGTCATTTCTGCCACGAATGGTAAATAAAGAAATATTGATTTCAATGTTTGTTACAGCAGTTACAGCAAGTTACAACAAAAGGGCGCTATCACAACCACAATAACATGCATTGCTAGCCAGAAAACGGCATTATTGTCTCCATGCATAACAACAAAGTGCAGAACACTTATTTCCTAAGCAGCACAAATATATATGTTTGTGTTTCGGTAATTGAAGCACTGGTGTCTTGTGTGTGTGTCCTCCTCAGGCTAACGCTTGAATATTCAGAGCCACAAAGAGGATCTAGTAGAAATAAAGCGTAGCACGACTTTGAATTTCCCTAATTAACTTTCACAATACTTTCTCCTTTTATCTCCTCTTGTGTTTCGCCCTGCAGCAATCTGGACACTGACAAGCTATCGGGTTAGTGCTTAGTTTGATTTAATGCACCACAGTACGTTTGTTTGTGTAAAACTGCTGTCTTTAAAATTCAAACATCAGTGATTGTTGTCTCATTTTGCATCTATATTTCCGTGTGATTAGGGCTTGGAAAACTTTAAAGCAACATTCGGGAAAAAAGAGTCATTTTGTTTTCTTCACTAGAGTTGACGAGAGGATCAATGCCACTGTCCTGTCTTTCTGTTAAAAATAAAGCTACAGTCAGGAGATGGTAAGGTTAGCTTAGCATAAAGCCTAGAAAAAGATGGAAACAGCTTAACACACTATTTTGGTTTTACACTTAATCACATGCTTAAACTGTACAAAACAACATGTTAATTTTGTAGCTTTAAGGTTGGGTCAGGCTAGAAAATAACTAGTTTGTAATGTGTTGTCCAACTATATCAGAATACAAATGGTTTATAGCTGACCTGAACTGGCACACTCAAAGGCGGGGTGAAAGCCAGCCATCAAAGGGATGTGGAAGAACTAAAATGGGAATAACAGCGCATTTTTTCTATCAGTCTCTTCTGGAAGACATCCACAAAAAATGAAAAAAGAGACCTTGAGAGAAAAGTTCAATATCTGAGTCCTTCTGTGGGAGTTGGCGTCACTGTTGGTCTGTTGACTTTTTAAAGTTACAGAAATTGTCAGACGCAGCCCCACAATCTGACACTGAAAAGGTGTCAGGAGAGGGTGTTCACAAAGGTTTTCCAGTAAGACAGCTGTTTACAGACTTTGTGCTGAGCTAAGCTAACTGGCTGTAACTTCACATTTACATTTGCAGACATGACTCTTCCCAACTCTCCACAAGAAAGCAAATAAGCAGATTTTAAAAGATGTCTGCCTTTATGCCATCTGTATTCTTCTTCATTGGCTCGATTTTTTAAGACTAAATAGCATTATCATACAGCGCATCCAACCAAACCACTACCATTTACCTGTCTCAGTCTGTAAATATGAAAGAAAAATCTGGCACACACCTATTGACCTCTTTTTCTATCATCTTAAAAATGCATGTGTGTGTCAGATGGCCTGAATAGAGTAAAGAAATAGGGCAAAGACCTGTAAATACCAGAAGTACCCAAAATAAAACTTCTGCATAATTTATTGAATGGGAATGGCATCTTTTCCATCTGACGTCAAGAGAAGTTGACTGTTTTCCATGACAGTGTGTCTCAGTTTTAGTTTGCAGACTAGTGGCTTACAATTCAGATAGATAACTTAATTTAATCCAAGTAAGTGTAAAAATGACTGTGTGTGTCGTAGCGAGTGCAGGCTTTGGTTATAGCAAAATGAGGTTTTTAATTAAGAGCTAAGAACTAATTAAGATCAAAGTCTTTCTCTGCTTTACTGATCTAGTATTACAAATGGTTTGAAGAACACTGTCCATGCAGCCTTTTACACTGATTCATTTGAATACGTTTTTTTTCTCAGTTCTGTGAGCTCCATCATTTGCAACATAAATATGAACCTGTGTAGGAGTTACTTTATCATTTGGCTATATCTGGTATCAAATTCATTTTATTGGCTTTATTAGCTTTATATATATATATATATATATATATATATATATATATATATATATATATGTCCATTCTCAATGTCCTTATAATGGTCTGTTTTTTTCAGAAGAATAAACTTTTGATTGTTCTGACATTGCAATGGCACCGACAATGTGTTTTCTGTTTCCTCTTAGATTATTTTTCTCAGCACCTCGGGGAGTATCTTAATGTACTTTCAGCCCTGGAGAGCCTGAATGTTGCCATTTTAAAGGCAATGGATAAAACTAAAGAGGTAAGTTTTGTTTTATGTAAATTTGCCTTAATTCAAGCTCCTCTTATATAAAAACTCATGTTGAGTCAAGAGAAGTCGGTCTGTAAAAGCAGCATGACCATATACAAATTCATATTTCTAGTCATCTGAGGACCCTCGTTGACATCATGCATTCCTGAAGCCCTTACCGTACTTTAACCATCACAACTAAATGCCTAACCGTGAGTGATTATATTAATTTTGCCAGTGCACCTTGAGTTTCCTCCTAGGGCAGTAGATTACATTCTTTTAAACTTAATATTGCCAGTGTCTGTTTTTTATGCCTCCTTTCATAATTCCATTTTACATCATGATTTTTATAAAGTTATTTTACCATCAGATGAGTATTTATATTAATTTTACCTATGTTAGTGTAGCTATCTAGGATGCATTCTTTTAAACATAATCCTAACCCAAATTTAATTTTAATCAGAACTTTTAAAGTCTGAACCCTTAGACAGCCCTGACTTGAGAATGTCCTCACTTTCCAAAAACATCCTCACTCCCAAAGTCTGAAATTAATTGGTCCTCACAAGAGCTGATGTACAAGCACACACACAAATACACACACTCACAAATGTAGAGGTTTGCGCCACAAATATGCTTAGTTTAGTGCTGAGTGGAAACACTGCCATGCACAGATGGAGCCAATATGTCTCCAAAAACTGATGAGTTAACAAAAGAGGAATAAAACCACTTTCATTTCCTTTTACTTGCCATTATATTATGCTTTATTTGAAAAGCACAGTAGAAAGCATAGTGGAATAGTATGGCACAGTAGAAAATATGCTTATTCACTTTCTTGGCAATGGTTATGTGGGAACGGATACAACTCCCTTGTCTCTACAGTGGATATGAAAGTACAACTAGGAGATGGTTAGCTTAAGTTGGCACAAAGACAGGCGGGGAAACAGCTAGCCTTGCTTTGTCCAACAAAACCCTCTGACATTCACTAATTATCTTTTCTGTTTGTTGAATCCCTAACATGGGAGACACAACATTAGTTAGTAGGTGGATTTTGTCACTTTTGCACAGACCTAGGCTAGCTGCTTCCGTGTTGGCAGTCTTTGTTAAGAGGCTGTTGGTAGTAGCCTCACAGTTACTGTACAGTTATGAAAGTTGTATCGGTCTTCTTATCTAACTCTCTGCAAGAAAGCCAATAAGTGTATTCCCCAAATGTCCAACTATTCCTGTGAGATCAATAGGACAGACAATCTATAAATTTGAATCATGTAACTGCTGCAGGAAACTATTCAGCTGATACTCCATTTTTCTCCCCAGTCAGTACATAATTTAATTGCAGTTGACAAGATATTTGAGAACCGCCTCAGGACAGTTTTGATTCAACACCCTTGAATCAGGGATCTGAATTCTAATAGAACAGAAAACAGCTACGCTTGTTCGGAGACAGGAGATGTGTGCTGAATAATTATGCATCCTGTCTTAATTAGATCACCTTGCTCTTCTGTTCTGGCTCTTCTTTAAAGCTGTCGGAGTAAGGAAACCCTTAGAGAATTGTGCAATCGCTAGTTAGCAGCTGTGGTCTGTCACAGAGTGCTCTGGACTGCTAGTCCCATGATGCATCTTCAGGAGAGGCTACTTGTCATTATGAGTTTTGACAAAGAGCTACTGCACTGTTAGTTCATTAGCACATTGCGTGACTAAGGCTCCTTCGAGAATGCGCAATCACGTTTGTGTTTGGGGAATCGAGGACCAATTATCCCTCCTATTAAGTTTCCTCCACCTTGGAATTTGGGCATGCTGTGCTGAATAATGTATGTGTTCAGAGAATTAATTAGCCTATTTAATTGAAGCTGTCACATATTTTACAAGTGCCTGTAGTTGTTTTGGAGTTATCAAATCATCTTTCCATGTTTGTGGTCTGTCTCGTCTCTGAGATGCTGATCGTTGCTTCTCTGTGGGCATCATGTGCTTGAACCTCTCCTTCTGTGTGTCACTCTCTCTCTGTCTCAGGAGTACCAGGGCTCCAGTGTTTTGGGCCAATTTGTCACCAGGTTCATGCTACGAGAGACATCCAGTCAGCTACTGTCTCTACAAAGGTCACTGCAGTGTGCCATGGAGGCCGTGGAAGAGCAGAGCAGTCCCGCTCCGTTAGTACTGCAATATGACACTGTGTGTGTTACTGTGTGTGCATATCTCAAGACAGTATCTGTGCAACAGTATGTGGACAGTAATAACCCTGAAGAAGGCCCTGCACCGAACTGTGTCCATGAAAAAAAAAAAAAACAGATTATCCCCTTTAGTCAGCTAGAGTTGTTATGCAGCATTTTCAGTGTCACTTTTCTCTTTTTCGCATAGTTTCAAGTGCATTAACTTAACACACTTTAGTCTCTCTATAATTATAAACCCATATCCACTCCACAGGCAGACTAGAGAGAAATTCATGTGGGTTGTTTTAAAATTGCAATTTTTTGTTTGTTGGTGCATTTTAAAACAACCAAAATGTCATCTCATGTCAGTCAGTTTACTTTTTAAATTTTTACTTTGTTTTATTTCTTTAGTTTTATACCTTAAGTTAATCTTCTTGAGTAATAGGCCACATTTTGCCTGTGAAACTTTAGATTTTGTTGTATAGATATAAGGATTCATTGCATTTTTTGCAGTATGAAAACAGTGAACTAAGTAGAGGTAATGCTACTGTAAATACATACTCCATAATATAGTATAGTGCACTATACAACCAGGAAAACACAACATAGTGTCCAAATGCACAAAAACAATGCAAGTGATGAATGATGCCATTCAAAGTGAAGTTGCCTTTCCTCTGCCAGATCTTGCTCTATACTGTACTGCTCTATCTAATATCTTTTAAGCAAAGTCATCCACATTTTTGCTGGACCACATTGAGCAAAGCAAAACGTATACTGACTATACTGCATTTCATTGCTCTACATGATACAGTATCAACAAAATGGCTACAGAGTATAAGTAAAATAAAGCTGTCATAATTGAAGTTAGTAATTGCTCTAAGCAAAGGGGAAATTCATCTAATCAGGTCTATATCTGATTCCTTTCTTTCACGGTATGCCTTTCCGCTGTGAATCTTCTACGTTCACACAGTCAATCAAACAGTCGCCTTGCTAATAGGCAGGCTGCTTAAAATTCAATATTTCTGTCAAAGAGCCTAACATTTTCATTAAACATAAATGGAGCTCATGAAATAACAACAGATCTAAATTGCTGTCACCACATTGGGTTTTGGTGAACCACCGTGTATAAATCACTGTGTAAAATGGAATCAACTAATTGCTAGTTTTTACAATAAAAAAAACAAAAAACAGTATGTTATCTTCTTCTCTATACATCGCGGTTCATCAAAGATCTCTGCAAAGGCTCTCGCACTTCTTTGATGCATCGCTAATTAAAGAAAGTCAATGTGGAGAATGACCTGGAAAGCAATGCATCAAGGACTTTTAATGAGTAGAAATCTATCACGGCACAAGTCATGACAAACACTTTCAACTGACTGTTAACATTTTACATAACAAGGATACTTTCCCATCATTTCTTGGCTACCCAATTTGGTCGGTTGTCTGTTGTTCTGTGCGTGTGTCAGGGCTCAGCACAGCTCTCCCCTCTTGGTGCAACACTGGTATTATTGGAAATAATGGAGTGGTTATAGCCAAGGTGAATTATTGAGAGGAGACCGGGGGAGGCAGAGGGAGAGCAGAAGGAGAAAGGATAATAAGGGTGGCATTGAAATACAGAGCAAGTGAGTCATGGGGAAAGAGAAAGCAAAGAAAGATGAATACAAAAAAGTAAATGAATGACAGAGTGGTGCAGAAAGTCTGAGATAAATGGAAAAAAGGAGAGAGGGGGCGTACAAAAGGACATGATGAGGAGCTTTTTTGGACACTAATAATTCTTTTAAGATTGTTCCAACAGGTATAGATTTTGGAAAGAGAAAGGGGGAGAGTGTGTGTGTTGGGAGGGGCAGAATTAGAGACGTATTGAGTTGGCAACAAGCAGCTTACTTCTCTCCCCTCTGCATCCCTGCAGTGGATTTATGGGCTGTTGCAGTGGCCTTTGGGCTCCAGGCTGTTCGCAGCATGATGCCAGCGTGATGCTTCATGCGTGCACACACACACACACACGTACGCACCCAACACGCACACAGAGACACAACAAAAGAAGGAAAAAAGAGAGGCAGACACAAACAAGAACAAACAAATGCGCTTGTGCGTTCAGATACGCAGAGACAGAGAGGCACACACACACGAGTGAAACCAAAGTATACACACACACATTTTGACTCAAGTATCAGAACTTCATAACCACACAGAGTGCTTGATGTCCTGCCTTCTGCATTCACAGACAGCAAACACTCTCCCGACTACGACACAGCCGGTTGTGCGTGTATTTGTGCGTGGATGTTTGAGTGTGTAAGTGCGAGGGTCCGTCCTCTTTAACACCCAGCCTGTGGGTTAATAAGCAGTGGCCCTTCTTTAAGTGTTTTCACCTCCATTCTGGACTCTCTTGCTGTTTATCTCTGGTTCTTGCGTCTCTGCACAATCGACTCCACGCTCTCTCCCAGACATCAGATATTAACCTATCTCAGTTTCTGATTTAAATCAATTATTAATGCATCCTTCCTTACCTGTCTCCCTGCTCCCCTGTGTCTTCTCTCTTTCCCTCCTTGGTTTCATTCCAATTCCTCTTCTTCATTCCAAGCGTGACTACCCCTTGTCTGCCTTATCTTCAATTTCTGTTTTATATTTTTACCCTACACCCCTCTGACAGTTGCTGTCTTTCTCTCTGATGCTTGTTTCCCCGGGTCTCCACCGCTGTCATGGCAGGAGAGAGGTAAAGGCACCGGAGCAGGCAGCAGTACAGAGGAATGGCAGGCGATGTGGTCGCAGGGTCCATAATAACCTGTGCATGTCCCCATCAGATCCCTGCTCTGGCATCCTGACCACGGGTAAGAGGAATATCATGTTATATTAAACCTGCTGAAGGAGAAATCTGAAGGTGTTTTTTTAATCACTTTTATCATCCTCAACAAATCTTGTGAAAGAAAAACTCAGCTTCTCCTCTTAAATTTTCACTTAATAATTAGATTTAAGAATGCCTGTCGTGACTGCTTCAAAGATAAGGTTAACTATTATTTCTGTCACTGTCAAGAAACACCATCAAATAAAAACCAATAATCCGTTAATTAATCTCTGGCCACTCTCTTAATTCACTGCTAATTCACTGTTTGTGGCTCTTAATCCAAATCACAAACATATTTTAAATGCATCATTTTCTAACACAAGTGGGAATTGCAATCTTAAGAAAATGTTCCTGAAACAGGAGTAACAAGTGAATTTGCATCAGAATATTTTCCAGTGAGAATAAATGTCAGCAGAATGGTTTATTTGGGATCGACTCAAAACAATCTACCATGCACATTCACATGATGATGCAGAAACATGTTACTCAGAGTAGAACAGTAGATCTCATTTATGTTCGAAATGAATGGAATAACATTTTTTGCTAGAGCATACATTCAGTATATCTTCTGCTCCTGTGTTCTCCTTTAAAAAAAGAAATCAGAAGCCATATATTTTTTGGTGTCATGATGGCGCCCCCTAGTTTTACATAATGCAACAGAATGCTGTTATTTTAATAAAGCCAGTCAAATAATACATAAAGCAGCAGTGATACTGCTACTTCAGTGTTTGTACATGACATATAAGCTGTGACAACTGAGTAACACAGACACTGCTGTCAATCAAATGCAGACTGACACACCCCTCCATCTGGCTGAGATGAAAAGGAACGTTACTGATTTTTCCACAAAGACCTTTTTTTGATTATATAAAAAAAAAAATCACAAGTCAATAAGGGATGACTAAATGGGATTCCAGTTGGGCTTTAATACTTTTTGGAAAACAATGGAGCTCTGTGGCACAAAGGAATAAACCATCAGACAGAGGTTGCGCAACACTTTAGTTAGTAGGATCAGTTTATTGTTGGCTTTTTGTATTTTCACAGGATTTGCTTTCTCTTTTGATTACATTTTGTAGCAGAGGTAGAAAAAAAAATATCCACTGTGAAGATAAGATTATGTGTAATAATATAATGTGTGTAAATAATGTAATAATGTACTCGGCCTTTAAATACATGCAGTGTTAGTCTGCCTATTTAGCCATGACACCATACCATCAATCAACATTTCAAACATTATGATAATTAGTTTGACATTCCCACCAATGCACATCAATAACGAGATGTACTTCGTATTGGCAGCCATTGGGGGAATCGTGTTCAGTGGTGTACACATGGATGATTCCCATCACTGTCATCACTCGTAATTAGAGCAGGCCGCAAGCTTTCTCTGAGGGTGTTTTTCACCTACAAAGATCGTATTGACATTTTCCAAAGACAATTATTTCAAGTTGAGACTCATTTATTTTCCTTTTCTTTAGGGTTGATAGACTGAATATCAGATATTTAGCAGTGAAAGGGAATGAACTGTGGCTCTCCAAAATCTTTAAAAGAAACTATCACTCAACTGTGTAGGGTGTTGGATGTCTTTTTCTGTGCATAATAAGACGTTGGAGCTTGATTTTCATTATATAGTAACTGTCATATTATTATCACGATTCTCTATATATTATATTATATATATTCTCCCCGCCCAGTCCTTCAAACTTTTGATTTTTCAAAGCGGGAATAGACATGTGGAAGATACATATATTTTTTTTTACCACCTCCGCAAGGAAGCCTTTTCACATGGAACATAAAACCACTTCTGCATTGCCCTCTAAGTTTTTTTGCCTTTGTCAGCTGATGGAAACCATCTGTTCGGACATGACTGAATGTGGGCTTCTGACATTGATCAAATGATGAAACACAGAGAGGAAGTTCATCTGTGTTCAAAGCATAAATCAGTACCATAACACAGACTACTGCTTGTACCACTGCTGCTATATTTGCTTTATACCAGCTACAATGCACAATGGAACTGGGGCACAGATTTATTTATTTTGTGGTAATTCTGATGATTTAGTGTTGTGCTGTGTCCAGGTGTGAGCATGGAAGATGGAGAGAACTGGTGCTCTCAAATCAACAGGCTGCAGCAGCTGCTGGATAAACTGGAGTGTCAGGTATGAAGTGTCCCCCCCATGTACACTGAAGTGGAAAACAATGTAATCTTGGGAGCCAATGTGAGCAAAGAGCTTTGATATGTTGATGCTCTGGTCCTGATGATCACCAATAGATGAGACGAATACAATTGTCAACATTGAAAGTATTAACTTTATTGAAAACCTGATGGAATCGATTTAATGTTAAATAACTCAAGCTGTTTCTCTCGCTGTCGCAGACATGCTATTTTTCACCTAATTTTTCATACATTTTCAAGATTAAATAACTTGTGACAAGTTATGCAGAAAATATGCAAACTAGAAACGCCTGATGCATCAGTTTCAATTATTTTGTTTTGGTGCACAGAATATTGAAATGTTAAGACTAATAGGTTGTACAGAATCGGGCTACACAAACAACACTGTGGATCGTGCACATCTTTATAGCAACAGCTGTAAACCTGCCTGAGAGGCTACATTTACACAATTGCAAGATTACTTACAGCAAATGGATTTCACTTGGCTGGTTCGGTGACTTTTTTATAATTATGTCTTGGCCACTGTGTCAGCTGAGTGCTCGAATGGTTTCAGACTGCTTGAACAGACTTATTGTGCATTTTGTTATATACTGTAAATTTTGCGCTGACAGCACGTTTTTGTGATGACAGAAAAGAACAGAGGGTGCACTCACGGCACGTGTAGACACGAGGAGTTCTGCAGATCTGTCTGTCTGTCAAACACAAAGCACAGTCACCTCTCATCTCTCGTTCTGTATCCTATGACCCCTCCTCATCGCCACGTCTCAAAGCCTCTTTCACGCTCACCTGGCACATCTTCTCCTCATCTCGTTCTCCCCCTGTCTGTTCTTTTCTTTATTAACTCCTGTTATTCCTGCCTTTTGATGTTCATTCCTCCCCTCCTTTCAGTCTCTCTCGAAGCATTTTCCTCTCTCTAGTCATCGGTTTTTGCCAACCCGGGGGGGGGAGTGCAATATCAAAGCAATTCATAACCTGCAGGATGTTCTGAGTGCAATATCCATCCCCGCACCTCAACACCGCCGCCATCGCACACACCTTCTGTCCATCTCGCTCCCTTTCTCTGCTCTCTCAACAGAAGGAGATTTCTGCCTCAAAGGTTACGTTTCCCTGTGTACACACACGCACACACACACACAAAAACCATGACCTTTAAGACAGAGAGCTCATTCTGTGTTATTACATTGACTGTATTTCATTATTAATAACATCATATCTTTAAAGGCTACATACTGCATTTATACAACAGTTTGGGCTGGGAGAAACAAATAATCTCTTGCTCTGCTATTGCATTTTAGAAACACAATGGCATTATTGAATGAATGGATGGGACCTTTATAGGCTTGTCGGGAATTTGTCTCGCACAGCGGTCTTAAAAAACATTCAATCACACACCAGATATCATACCAGTAGAGCAAAAGGAAAATAATGCATTACAGTAACAGCTGTGATTCACATACTTAGTCTATTTTAAGTACACCATTTTTGCCTCCAGCCTGCAATAAGGTGCAATTTGTCCACAGGTGCAAATGTGCACAAGCCATCAAACTCATTAAGTAACTTCTGTGATGGTATGGTGGTGATGATGTTGGGTACTTAAGAAAAAAATCAAGAATTGCTGATGTTTAAGCCTGGTGCGGGGAAATTATGCAATGCAATAAGAGTTAAGTGAGGTATGCATAAATGAAGAGAAGAGAAGAGAAGATCTTTGTAATGACCTTTAAAAGATGGAAATGTCAACTGAAGGCATTCAGTCCTATTACAGAAGAAAAGGAAACAAGTTAACAAGTTTGACACACGCAATTTGCTCTCCTTGATTAAAGATGCGTTCAGTGGTTTAGTTATTTATGCCTGTACCTCTGACATCACTAATCCTTCTCACCGAGGTGTTTAACAGGGCCAAATACTTCTTCTCACATTTGTTTCCATCTTCGTTTCAGGGTCCCAAGTTGGAGCCACTGAAAGAGGACACACTGGCCAGCACGTACAAGTCTGTAAGTCAGCACTGAAAGAACATTTCTATGCAAAAACGACAAAACTATTTCTATTCATTATCCTCACCCACATAGCATTACAAACATTAACAATATACAGGGGGTTACTTAGGGGGCTTAAATGTGAAACACCTCTCTTTACTCAACATGGTATAGTCTGAGTTTTCTCTTCTATAAAGCCCATTACCAGCAGGTTATGAGTTCTTACTATGCTGACATGATTCGTCCACAGAGGCCCGGGTTGCACAACCAGAACTACATGTCTATTGTGGTGGCAGAGTGGAATAAATAATGGGAAGGAGGAAGTAGTTTGCAGAAGGGACTTTTTTTTTTCAACCACCATTTAACGATTTACCGACAGCATTTCACCACAATCAAACGCTCAAGGTCGAAGGCTATGGTGAGACATTTTCATTGTAGTGCTGCAATTATTCTTAAATAACTATACAGTGGCTTGATTGCAGTGATTGTGCTTCACTGTGCAAATCAAGTAGAGTACTAACAAAGACAGGGCTCACTTTGGTGGATAGTTGCTGAATAAAACTGTATTTTCACATTTTGTTCTTTAAAAAGAAACCAAGCAGTTTTTTTTCTATTCAGCATTCATTTCTCACATCTGCATAAATTATAAGAAGTGGACAAACATGGTCGAGTCAGTACTACATTGACTAGTATAAACTAAATTATGTTACAGAATCCATTGCTACCTTAATTCCTCTCTAAACTACACGTTAACTAAACACCACCAGTCTTACTCCTCTTTTTGCTGTTTCTAATTGTGTGCCCCTCCCGTAGTCACAGTATATTCTAAAAAGCTGACAAGATATTGTTTAAACTCTTTTTTCAGCTGTGCTCAGCAATTGTTCTCACTAGAAAATCCATTTTATCCATCCCATTTGTTCACTGGCCTCGTTCTAAATGGCACATCTGTTTCCTTCTCAAACTAAACGATACCACAGCCACCTGTACCAGCGACTCTGATGCCTGTCGTTTGGGCACGTTTATGCTCATTCTCGCTCATTCCACCTCTGAAAATTAATACATGACAAGCCTCAAGATGAAAAAAAAATGCAAAATGTGAAGCTGACAAAGGCCTGTTTATGTTCACAAGGCTGACCTTGAAACGAGAGAGACTAGAGTTGAAAATTGCCTGAGTTTGTCTCTGAGTGTATTTGACGCACTCACATATGGATAAAAGAAATTACTGACTCATGGTCCCCTTGAGAGGTACAAATGATATGAAAACACCCACAGACAGGTGAGAGTGAAACCTATTGTTAGGGGTAACTATGGTGACAGTTATATCAAACCATTTATAACTAATAGCAAAATGAATGTCTAACTTTACATGTTTCTGTGCTGGTTGAAAAGGGGAGGCTGGTAGAGTGAGTGATATTTCCAGTTCTCCATTTCTTTTAGGATTTTAGAATAAATCTTAGTTTAAATAAAACCAAATAAAATGTAAACAATATTGAAAAAAATGCATCCAGGCTGTCCTCATCCTTCATCAAATGCAGAAGTGCACTCACTTTAAGTGGATAAATCTATGGCCCTGTTATGTCTGTGCTCAAGATACCGCTACAGAAGTACCCACCTTCAGAGGAGTCTGGTCATGCAGAGTGTTTTGTTTTTCAGCGCTGATGTTTTGAGGTATGCACATCTGAAACTTTCTGAAACATTTCAGTTGTAACAAGTACTATTTTGTGGAAGAAAGCAGTGAGGGAGGCCTGTGAGTCTTTAAATGTAATTTTTTTTAATGCTGTGGGCATAAATTAAATTCCTCATCCATTGTACTGAGATTGCAACAAAAATCACATCCAACCAAAAATATGTCTTTTTGTAATGTAGGTGAAAAACTGAGCATTTCAGGCAGATTCAGGTCTGTGCAAACAGTGCTTACAGTGCAAACAGAGACAAAGTTTCATTTTCATTGGTTGCAGGAGTGACTCACTCTTGAATTGCTGGGAACATAAAGAGGGCAGGAGGTTGACATGGTGCATTAGGAGACCACACGCCTGACAGAGGACCTTAGTTGAAGCCCAGATCCCCCGAGGAGGACGGTGAATCACTGCCAGTTGCAGGAATGTGGCTCATTAGACACATCGATCGATAAAGGAAAAAAAAAAAGTATATCATTTCAAAGTATCTTTTCTTTTCCCTTGTTTGGAGTTCCATGTATTGACTCAGAAAGCATGTGATTTAGAGACACAACTTTTATCAACCATTTTCTGCCGCTGCTTTACCACCAACTTCAAGGAACAAAAGGAGCAGATGTGAAAAAATAACTTGCAACAGGGACTTGCTGTATGTTCACATTTAGCTGAGAAGAAAAAGCCCACCAGCTCCTCAGTGTATTATGAGAAGAATGTGACATACTACTCTGAAAGACGCTGCTGACGTATCATAGTAACACAGTCATTATAGTGCAGGTACAGTGTTAGCATTGTGTTGCGTAATCAGAGCTCAGAAGGTAGGAAAAGTCCTTGAATTTCACTCACATTACTGTACAGTTACAGTACCGCCGTCTCACTTTGTGCAGCTGTTTCCACTTTCATCTGCACTGAGAAACAAAACCGAACGTACGTGAATGAAATACCGAGTGACGTTTGTATATTTTTATCTCATCGGCTGTCAGCGATAGCGACATATGTAACCCTCAGGAAAGTATAATCAGTTTCTCATCAGATGCTTCAAAAATATCCATCTTGACGCACATGCCTGGACCTCAGGGGTTGATGTGAGCTCGATGTCTCCTCACACACACACGAACACACACACACAAACCTGTTTTTCTTCTCGGCAGCCAGTTGTTGAATGTGTCATCTCGTCTTGTTCCCTCCTCTCTCTCTCGACTCGTCGCCTACAGAACATCCTGCTTGTTCAGAGGCAGATGTCGGTGAACGATGAGAACCTGGACAACTTCCGGAAAGTTCTGAAGAGCTACATCGATGCCACCGCCGCCCACTCTGACAACCTGCAGTGAGTGTCTTGACTCTTTCACACTAAAACACTCTTCTGCTGAAGTGCCATTTTTAATACTGCTGTAAAGTCAAATCAGGGCTTTGAACTGTCAAATGTGCATGAATAAACTGAGGGAAACCGCTGTTAATTATAAAAATATCCTTTAATACATCCTTTGATATTATAGAAGCTTTCGTGTGACCCAAAACTATGAGCAGCTTGATAAAAATAAAACTTTTTCAATAACCACAGACTATTTTCACACATTGGTACTGTGGCTGGTTTATTGTATGGAAATCAGGGTTCAGGGCTTTGCTCCCCTTTCACCTTGTTCTAACTGACATCTCTCAAATGGTTCAAAGTTTTTCGTGTAATTTATCTTTGCTGAGTGCAAACTCTGTTTCACTTTGTATCCTCTTCCTGCCCCACTGTACTTTTCATCTCTATCCTGCTGTCAGCGTGTCCGTTCAGAAGCTCCCGGGAAAGTCGTGTTACATAATGTATGAGTTCTGGCAAGACCGCATCTCCTGGATGAGGTCAGTGCATGGTGCGTGTGTGTGTGTGTGTGTGAGAGAGAGAGAGAGAGAGATATTGGCAGACTGTTTGGCAGTCTTAACGATTTGATGGAAATGTTCCCCATCAGTGAAGATGAGCAGATGGCCCACCTCTCAGTTCGCACACACATGCACGCACGCAGAAACACACATATCCACAGATACACAGGCACAGACATGCACGCAAACACACGGATAGAGCTTCAATGGGTAAAAATGGTATCTATGCCATACACATATCACTGAATATATTAATCTATCATTCAGAACATTTTGAACAGACTTGTTGTGTTTGTTTGAACATTTATATAAATTTGAAAGACTCTTTGATAAGTAAAAACTGTTTTGACTGCCTCCAGCGTTTCTTGCAGAATATGTCCACTGATAATCTCCCCTTTTCTGCATAAACAGCATGAACACTTCATTTAGCTACAGGTGATCCTCAGCTCTTCTTCTCCCTTACCCCATTTCCTCCCTGTCGTTGTCTGTCTCTGCAGCTACCTGCAGTCCAACAGCAGCAAAGATTTCCAGCGCTGCACCATTGACATGTTGGAGGATGCTGAAGTAGTTTCTACCATGTTGCTCCCAGGTTTGTATGTGTGTGCATTCACCTGTGTGTGTATAGAATTACTGAACATTAAATCTCAGGACTGAAAATATGTGAGAAAAAAAAGGGCTTGAAACTCTGCTCAGTATGAGAACATTTGTAACATACGATAATTTAGATATAATGATTTTCAATGAGATTTAGTTTTAGTATACAGGAGATTTGGCATTTACTTTCAGCCTTATATTGTTTTGTACAGTTTCATGAGTTTATTTAGGACACTTACCCTTACCTCCTTTATCTCCTGTACATGTGTGAATGTGTGTCTAAAAAAGATATTCTGGCATTGAAATCAAGTAGGACAGCAGACGTTGTGACATTTGGTCTTGTTATCGTTGTGTTTATATTTGACACATCCAGTTCTGGCAAAGGTGATGGCACATTACACCCAGACCCCTCTGGTGCTGAGACACAAATTCTTACTTTCCCTTCTGCTCACTTGCTCATTGCCCCCCTGATCTATCATTTTTCTGCCGTTTCAGAGGCGTTTGTGATCATATTGTGCTGGGTCACTCAGATAGAGCATTGCCTCTCCCCTGTGTCAACAGCAATTCCGAGTCGTTTGAAGAATATCTTAAGAAAAAAAAATAGTCTGACCAGATAGTAGAATTGAAAATGGTGTATTGAATTTGCAGCAAGTGTCCATGTCAGGGATCTGCTCACATTCAGTGCACGCTGCGTGGTGTTGAAATTGCCTAATGACTTGCTATTGAGCCTGTTTTTGGTCAGCCATGCTGCAAAATGTTTCTGCTTGCAGATAAAACAGTAATCTGCCAAGCATTGAGCCTGGATGACATATGAAGAGTTCATTTACCAAAAAAAACAGATAAACGTAAAATAAATAAACTAACATCAGTTTGATTGATATTCCATCGAGTGAGCAATAAAAAAAAAACCTGAATTTGCAAAGAAATAAATACATAAAAATGTAGATTTTGTTTTTGCATACAAACCCCTCATATGTTGCTTACGAGTTCTGTACTCAATGTGTCCTAATAACTGTCGTACTATTTTTGAAATTAGTACACAAGAAATTCATGTACTTCACTGTGCTGCACTAACAGGCAATGGTGCTTTATTTTCTTTAAAATGTTCCTGTAATTTATTTAACAACCATCTGTAATTTGTTTAAATATGTAGCTGTGTGTTGCCTCTTTATTTTCTCTTTCCAATCGCATTGTGGGACAATACATTTACAGTTAACACATACAAGTGCTTTTTTTAGTGTGCATACCGAAAGATTTTTTGGGTGGACTTTTGGCACTTTTGAGGTGTGAACTAACTGCACAGTCGAAAATCCTAGAAGTAGTACATACTATGGAATTGCACCTAATGTCATACCCTTTCTCACACCGGCTACTCCTCTGCTAGTCCTGCTGGTAAGATAAGATTAGTCAGTGTGGTAATTGCTCTGCCCGTCGCATTCAGCTGTTAAATGCATTAGTACATTAGGCTTGGATGTGTCATGATATGTTAAAATGTACTAAAACCTCCCATCTGTGCAAATCGTGGATGCGTCCAGAATTTCTGGGCCTACTGACAATAACTCACTTTGAGAGTTTGATTATTGAGCCTAAAGGTAGAAAAATGTTTTCAAATGAGGCATTCACTGCACAAATATTGGATGTTTCTGAATAAATAAATATCCAAATGGAGATATTCTCTCCAGACTGGGCTATGTTCACACTGCCTGTGGAAAGTGAGCTGGTTTTGATGTTTTGCTTACGTGGCACAGATCAGATATGTGTGTATTGTAATGGTATAAACATGGCAAAAAAACACAGAATATCAGCTGTTTTCTTCCCTTCTTACGGGCACCTTTGCATGTAGAAAAAACCTCCAGCAGGAAAACTTGTACTTGGCAACGTGACTCCCATATGACGCACACATCTTGCAGTATTTTCACGTCATCGACTCGACCCCTCTGCAGGATCAACACGTGGCAGAGTGGCATGAATCGCTGCCGCACCAGCCCAGGCTACAATCATGAATCTTGTATCTCATCCTGACATTTGATGACCTTAAATATACTTCAGAAAGCAATAGCCTTAATTATTATTTTTGGTCTTTGCATCCTTAATTATTATTTTTGTTGCATCCGAGATGGCGATTTCAGCTGTGTGGGCCGCATGGGTTGCGCTCGTTGCTAGGTTACCCTACATGGTTGTTTACTTTCACATCTGTGACTCGCATGTATGCATGCCGACGGTTTCATACGATAAAACTTAAATTGGTTTCTATAATAAAAACTAATTAAAAAGAGGAAAAGTACTATCTCAAAAAGGCGTTACCAATATTTGACTAAAAATAAAGTGAAATCATAACCACAAAATGAAACATACTGAAATGTGACTATTGTTTATTATGATAGGAAGATTGCCTTATTAATTCTCCCTGGGAAAGGTTAATGCATCATGAATATAGGGTACAAGTGAGGCCACAGTGCGCTGATTGGGAGGAAGTTTAGTGATTGGGAAGCATAGTTTATGAAGTGCAGGAGAGAAAGGAGTCGACTCTGGAATCAATAATAGAAAAATAAATCAAACACAGCATTCTGCTGCTCCCGGCAGCTACTATTATTGTCTGCGCCGCTGACAGTCACCGGACTCCGTATTTTCTTTCCAGAAGGAGCTGAACAACAGCGGCCAACCATGTTTTAATGACATGGTTGTTCTGTCAGACCTTTAATCACCACTAAGAGTCTGTTCACAGATTCTCAGCGTGTGTTACTCTTTGACTTATAAGGACACCAGGTTAAACGTGCTTTAAAATTATCTGATTTGCGTCTTCCTCTTTGTCTGTGGACAGTTTGAAAACAGACTAATGTGCTGTATCTCTAAATGTGTGATTTTTCTGCAGTTAACTTGCCACCATTCCCCAGATGATGTAAATCATTTACACATTTCTTATTTTACTGAAATGTTTAGCTGGTAAATTGGAGCTTAATAAAATGTATATTAGATTAATGTTTTCTTAAATGTACCCTGGCGCTTCCATAAGGAATCATAAATTGCCCTGAGTGATTCAGCGGATTGGTGGTGACCTGACTTTCTCTCTCTCTCTCTCTGTATGTGTGTTTCCTCAGCTTCCTGGTGGATTATGACTAACAACTAACAACTGAACCCAGAATGTCACATCGACTGCCTACACTGTCACACGGACAAAGACACACTGGCGCATCAACCCACCCACCTACATATATGAACACACACACACACACACACACATATATATACAAACACACACAGAGGAATTCAAAAGGCATCCATGTGTTTGAAAGCAACAGGGGACAGAGACAATGGCGTCATCCAGCATTCTCCAGCAGCATCTTTTAATGTTCCCCCGTCTTCGACTGCTCATTATTGTGCCGCTTATATCAAAAGGGAGAGCTGCACCCTATAGCCAGTCTATAGGCTCGAAAGTGACTGACTTCTCTGCGATGCAAAAGCCATTTTATTGAAATTTGTTTCTCATGACTCTGACTCTCACTTGTGCCGTAGCCTCCTCTGTCTCTCTCTCTTGCTGTGTTTTGTCTGATATTATGCCAGTGGAGAAAAACAAAAAGAGACGGTAGTATAGGCTACTAGAGCAAAACCCAACTGAAATGAAAATCACCATGGCAGTAGTGTTTTGTGCTTTTGATGAGTTGTTTACTGTTGAATACAATTAAATAGGAAAAAGCAGAGAGACGAGGAATTACTGCAGCCTAAACCTGATGCATGCTGATGACTGAAGCCAAGAGCTTTCAGGAATAGTTCCTTTAAATCCTGGCTGTATATGTTGTATGATACTGTACCACTGTTTTTTTTTCTTTCATTTAGCTATCCTATACCGTCATGTGCACAAGAAGCCAAAAAAAAAAAAGCTACACCTGCCCTGACATCTATCTATTGCTAGATATACTGGTGGTCAGTCGTTAATATTAGTTATATCTCCTCTGTCTTCAATCCGAGACCCACTCTCTGTCTCTAATTTAAAAGTATCTCTAAAAATGTGCGTATATAAGGGAGTTAACGTTTTGTGAGGAGGTTTCACTGTATCACTAAGTTATGAAGACAAAATATAATTGATGTGTAATGTATTTATTTTAACCATGGTAGAGTTTATTCCATCTGTACAAATGGAACTGAGATATATTCATTTTTCTGTTGTGCTTTTGGTTCAGTAACACACACCACCAAGTGTAAAGAAACTGAAAAGCTACTTTAATAAAACCATTAAAGCTAATAATTGTTTGTTTTGACAAGTGAAAATGTCTCTGGATCTTTTGGTTTTGACAGATTTTCCATATTTCTCGACTTTTTCACCAGCAAGTTATTAGCTTATCCCTGCCGTATAGTATTAGAAGGTCATATACAATGGGTTTGTCAGAGCTTTTATTGTTGGGGGTTGAAGGACAGCTTATACCCAGCGATTCAATAAAATAAAAATCTAACGAAAGCTCAGTAGCGTGTCTGAGCTGGGTGATAAATCTCTGCGGGTACATCAACTGCTTTCACATTAGACATGATCATTTGAGTCAAAGCTAATGCAAAAAATATAGACTGATGTTGCTTAAAGTGGATTCACCATTTTATCTGAGTTAAGTCTGAACTTAATAGGCACAAATAAAGAAAAATAAGCACTAATTAGCCAGTAGTCTGGCTCAAAACTAGAGATCAAAGAGACGTGTTGCTCCATTTCTGTCAATGCTTTCATTCATCGGTGTTGTGCGAGCTGCAAATTCCCCACAGTGCTTTGAAATAAGAACAGCATCTGAGATTTATTTAAGTTTTCTGTGGCTCAAACAAGACACCTCAGTGACCACGCTTATCCAGCTGAGTGAGCAGGATGCGGGAGAGTTATGGAGTCCTAGTTACAGGCTCCAATGCACCAGCGGTTCCCAGCCATATGCGCTTGTGCCCCTTATCAAAAAAAAATTTATCTGTGAGTCGTGAGGAGTTCAGTCAAATGGTGATTTTAGGGGGCAAACTAAAAAATATATATTTGAGTTTGAATATGTTTTTTTTTTCCTACACTAGTCATTGTAATCCCACATTCATCCTGTGACTCCTTGTAGGGGTTTTGAGTCCCAGGTCGGGAGCCGCTGCATTGTATTATCATACAAATGCAGGCTTTCATCTCCTCCATGGTGCAACAGAGGGGTCACAACACCACACAAACGTTGCAGCAGTGCCTCTATGAACTGGGACTTGGGATGCTGCATGCATGTAATGTTTTCTGAGCTGAACTAAGGCTACACAGAGAGCTCAGTAGAAGTCCGTCTTTTATTTTTCCCTTTACGATGAGAACAGTTTGAAGTGAATGCCTTACAAGCTCGGAAAAGCAATGAAAAGTCCACATCCCGCCTTGAAGCCAGTATCTTGTATTGACAAACACACATCAATGCTGAAATTGTTTGTTCAGATTTTGCAAATGCACACACATGTGTATGGCAGCGCCGAGGCTGGCACATTATTGAAATGATTGCTGGGGCTGTAATATTTGATTGCATGATTGAGACTGACGAATTGAAGCCCTCTCATCTTTAGCCTCCTGTCAGGCAGGCTGTCTGCTGGTAAGGCAGAATAAATATGTAGTGGCGATCAAGGCAGCCTGTCTGCTGGTATGTAGATGAGGCATTGAGCATGTGTACCTACAATTCCTGTTCCTCATCTTTTCCTCAAAACAAGAAGGGCAGGTATCACCACTAAATCTAGTACAAAAATGAACAAGAAGGGTTTAAATTGCAGCAAATTATAGACTAAAAAAACAAAAAAAACAAAGCCTGTTTCCAGCACAAGAAGACTAAATACTTTAATGGACATTTTATGGAACACAGTCATTTTTTTCTCTTTTCAACTGTGGCACATGTAGCAACATTAATGCAGGTTTTTAAAGAAAAGCTTTTTAGGAAATACACATGTTGGAGAGCCTGTTAAATAGGAAGATGCAGCCAGCAGCCACAGCTCAGTGAGGCTCTCTGTGAATTCCTCCTGCACAGGTTATCTACCTTTTTTAATCTAGCATGGGCATGGCAGACACCACCGCTAACACTGAAAACCAGTATATGTAGAGGTGAGTAATGAACGTGAATACATTGTTTGACTATTGTTTAAAAAGTGCTGATCATCAAAAATGGGGTCTGATTTCATGAAAATCTTAAGGATTATAACTTTAAATACACCAGAAGTTAATTTCTTAAAGGGGACTCCACCGCAGTCTTTGACACCGTCTTTGACTAAATATATCCAGCTTCTAGTGACTTCCTGCTATATGCAAGATATAAATTCACCTCCTGCTATAGCTAATGTTCTCCAAGCCAAACCTGATTTATTATATATCTAGGAGATACAGCAGGGATTACGTCGCCCGGTCTCTGTTCCATTTCTGCAGACAATGTGGGGATTCTGTGCTGCCAGTGCTGGATGAGAAATGTGTGCACTGAAACCACTGTGGAATGCATTATTGTCTCAAAACACAACCCACGAGCCAGGAATCTCAAGAAATTTTCTCCGCGAGTTAGATAATCCAATATGATACTAAAACAGAGTAAGTGCCAATATACTCAATACATTGGTTTACATAAACGAAAAGGTTAACACAAGCACATTTCTCTTCTCTCTTTGTTGATGCGAAGTAATATTCTCCTACACATCATTTCTGGATTGTGAAACCTGTTTTTCTTTGTATGTGTGGGACACTGATGAATGGCTAAAATCAAGGTTCAAACCTTGTACAAGTATTTCAAATCATGCAGTTCTCTTTAATAGTCCTGCCGCCTCCCTGTGCACATCTCCTTTAGCGGATGAGAATAAAAAGTAGAGGCCTTTTTTTATTTTCTTTCAGGCAGGTGCCCTTGGCTCTGATGTGTGCAAACAAATCTCATCCCTTCAGAGAGCCAAGAGCCAGGGCTATGGTGACCAAACGACATCTGTTGTCCTGTTTCATTCCTCCCTATTGCCTTTTCCACCGCCTTGGTTACTTTATTGTGCAGAAGGCAAAACGCAAAAGGCATCCAAAGTCAAAGCACGTGTCACTGTCACACATGTCACAACAGATAGATTAGTGTTTGGTTCACAGGGAAGATCTGTCATCGTACAACTGATAAAAAAGAAAATACATGAAACTTAAATAGCGCACCGGATAATGAATTATTACTTGTAGGTCTGGCATGTTCAAGTGCAACTTATCTCCACAGAAATCCAAAGACAGGGGAGGGTGGGGGGGGGCAAAGGTGACAAAGCAACAGCTGTTGTCCTATTTCATGCCTCGGTATCTCCATTTCTTTCACCCTGGAAACTTGTTTGTGTGGGAGGTAACATGTTCAGAGGGCGTCTCGGCTCTGAAAAGACTGAGTCACTCGTCCTCATTGACTTAGAGACTCCTCACACTGACTTGGGTTTTAGTTATTCCTGTACTTAAAAATCTAAAAGTCTACACACAAATGGGTTTCGCAAATGTTCCACCAATAATTGTTCTGTGTTATGCAAAAGATGTGAAAATTACATTACTTGCATGTCTTTGTTTCGATGTGGGTCCAGCTCAGCAGCCGCGGTGGAGGAAAGTGTGTCTCAAAATCAATTACTGCTAATCACTCCTGACCTTGAAGGACATTAAGTGTTCATAAAAGCATTCTGTCACAAGCCATTTGCAAATTTTACAGTGGGCCAGACACGGTGAGCGAGACAGAAGGGAAAGAAGGGAAAATGTCTGTACCGGGAGACGTGAGGACATGAAAAAGACTGATGGGGTGGAGTTTTGTCATCAAAATGGGTTTCCGGCGTCTTGTGATGTCCAGCATGGGAGTAACATACAGCTCCAGCGTCCTCTGCGTCTCCTCTGCGATGATGCACTGTGACAGATCCTCCAATGCCATCATATAATTTAAGCATCAAGTTGAGTAGAAGTGACAGACACAACGTTAGCTCCCAGTGCATCGCTAAATTTTACTGAGTTTGTTTGCTGGTTGTGGGTGATGTCTTTGTAATCTAGACTGCAATTTTGTGAGCTTTATATTCCTGCTTCACTGTGCTCTCATCTCTGGCTCTGGTGGTGTTAAAGATGCAATCTTAAATATTACAGTTCAGACTAATGTCTGTAAAGTCACTATCTACTGCCGAATGAAATAACACAACGGGTGTTTGAGCCTGTGGCCTAAGATCTTTCATTTGCAGTTTTACGACCTGGGTGTTGGTGGCGACTTTTCTAGAAAAATATGACACACGGCTCAGATTTTAACAAGGCTTTTAAGACAAGAGCGGCGTCCTGTTTTCCTCTTTTAGCGCTGGGAGTTAATGATTACTATGGCCAAAACCTTTGACTTTTTATCTTGCAACAACATCAGGTCATAATTTTAATGTGTCCAGTGCTTTGGTTTATAGCAGAAAATCTAATGACATTCCCATGTGATAATTTGCAAATGCTATCATGCTAACACACTACACTAAGACGGTGAACATGATAGCATCATACCTGCTTACAATCAGCATGTTAGCAGTGTCACTGTGAGCATGTTAACATGGTAATGTTTGAATTTAGCTCAAAGCACATTTGTGCCTAAGTGCAAATATCCACCAACATGACGTGAGACTCTTGCCTCCATAGAGTACTGTATAGTTCTCATCTTATCTCTGCAAGATACAAGAACTTATCTTGGTTTTATGCCTTTCTGCATAACCCTTTGAACACTCAGCTTTAAAGGATAACTGCTATACAGTATAGGCCTACGTTAAATGTATTATTAACAAGTAATCCACTGGGTACTGACAGTGTTTTTCCAGTACAGCTGCTATCTAGTTCTGCACTTATTCCAGTTCACATCACTGTACTGCAGCCTATTTATCTGCATCTCTTAAAGTATCTATCACAATCATGTTGTTTTAGATACACTGGTTTGCATTTGATCCTACTTTCATTGTCAAGTTTTGTGAGCAACTCAAACTGAAGATCTTCACTTAATGCTGTGGGACGCAAGACATGGACATAAAATATAAACACCAATCTGTGAAATGTCCCTTCAAACAACCATACAGTGTGTCTATTTGTAATGCAAGTACAACTAAGAGCTAAACATTTCTTTCATTTCGAAATAATTAGCTGCCATTCGTGTTACACACATACACACACACACAAAGACAGACAAAGTAATTAACTTGTCAAAGGTTCAGTGTGTTTTTGTTGTGACATCATTGCCACATCTTTAAAGGTCATTGTAGGAATAATCAAAAGTAGTTCCTCTACTGCGTGGGAGAACACTGACTCATTAAATAAAACCATTAAATGATATCACAACACACATCATCCAAAGCCGGGGATGAGCTTTGTTACTGGAAAGATTCATTCTTTGGTTTGTTTTTATCAAAGCAGATGATATAGGAAACTAGAGCGGTGAGCAAATGGTGATGATAAAAGAGGAGATGAAGAGTGAAAAAAAGAGGAAGGGTGGGGCAGTCAGAGAAAAATATGTTATTGCTGCTTTGCATTCTTAAGCTTGTTTTTTAGGCATCATAAGAGAGCTTCGAAAACAAGGGCAGAATCTAAAGTGACTTCCATTACTCTGCCTCCAGCAAGACGCTGGGACAGAAACCAAGCACATAATTAAACCAGCCTCTCTCCGCAATCATTACAACATTGTGGAGCGGCGTTCATGCCAAGGGACCGGCGGGAGTAGCTCACCACACACTGAGACTCCCCTCCGTCCCTGACAAACACAGACCAGCTCGCACCGACAAAAACAACCATGTGTGTTCGCTGACTCGACTTTTTCAGATCGACTTGTGGCGCCAAAATAACAAAAATAACTTCTCTGCCTCAGAACAAAACAAAGGATGAAACACTCAAGATATAGGTGTAAGCAACTCCAAATGTAAACACAGGAAGCTTCCAATACTCTGTGTGTACGTGTACGTGTACAGTGGTGTGAAAAAGTGTTTGCCCCCTTCCTGATTTCTTATTTTTTTGCATGTTTGTCACACTTAAATGTTTCAGATCATCAAACAAATTTAAATATTAGTCAAAGACAACACAAGTAAACACAAAATGCAGTTTTTAAATGAAGGTTTTTATTATTAAGGGAGAAAAAAAATCCAAACCTACATGGTCCCTGTGTGAAAAAGTGATTGCCCCCCCTGTTAAAACATAACTTAACTGTGGTTTATCACACCTGAGTTCAATTTCTCTAGCCACACCCAGGCCTGATTACTGCCACACCTGTTCTCAATCAAGAAATCACTTAAATAGGACCTGCCTGACAAAGTGAAGTAGACCAGAAGATCCTCAAAAGCTAGACATCATGCAGAGATCCAAAGAAATTCCAGGAACAAATGAGAAAGAAAGTAATTGAGATCTATCAGTCTGGAAAAGGTTATAAAGCCATTTCTAAAGCTTTGGGACTCCAGCAAACCACAATGAGAGCCATTATCCACAAATGGCGAAAACATGGAACAGTGGTGAACCTTCCCAGGAGTGGCCGGCCGACCAAAATTACCCCAAGAGCGCAGCGACGACTCATCCAAGAGGTCACAAAAGACCCCACAACAACATCCAAAGAACTGCAGGCCTCACTTGCCTCAGTTAAGATCAATGTTTATGACTCCACCATAAGAAAGAGACTGGGCAAAAATGGCCTGCATGGCAGAGTTCCAAGACGAAAACCACTGCTGAGCAAAAAGAACATTAAGGCTCGTCTCAATTTTGCCAGAAAACATCTTGATGATCCCCAAGAAAATTTTGGGAAAATACTCTGTGGACTGACGAGACAGAAGTTGAACTTTTTGGAAGGTGTGTGTTCCATTACTTCTGGTGTAAATGTAACACCGCATTTCAGAAGGACATCATACAACAGTAAAAATGGTGGTGGTAGTGTGATGGTCTGGGGCTGTCTTTGCTGCTTCAGGACCTGGAAGACTTGCTGTGATAAATGGAACCATGAATTCTGCTGTCTACCAAAACCTGACCTGAATCCTATTAAAATGCCGTGGCATGACCTTTATCGCAAACACTTGATTGCAGTTGTTGCTGCTAAGGGTGGCGCAACCAACCAGTTATTAGGTTTAGGGGGCAATCACTTTTTCACACAGGGCCATGTAGGTTTGGATTTTTTTTTCTCCCTTAATAATAAAAACCTTCATTTAAAAACTGCATTTTGTGTTTACTTGTGTTGTCTTTGACTTTGACTTTGAATTTGTTTGATCTGAAACATTTATGTGTGACAAACGAAGAAGAAATCAGGAAGGGGACAAACACTACTTCACATCACTGTATATGTACATATATATATTGCATGCAAGGAACTGAATATATAAACTCCTACTCATATTCATGCAAAAAACCCTACAAGTTAACTTCAGAATTAACCATATTTCGCCGTGTCCGTGCAAAATCTGAGGCATGAAAGCACGTAATGTCTCATCCTCAGCATAAATCAAACATCACGATCCTGCTACTACACAGGCGCTGAAATAAACAACAACACTGATTCTGGCGCACACACAGGCAATTACCTCTAGACAACAGATGAGTCATGCTTCATTTTTAGATCAACTAACGATCAGTAAATGCGCTTTGTAATCATGGTCCTTTTGTAGATCTGTGCCTTAAAAAATCACCATCATGAGAGAACAATGGTGCTCACAAAGACAAAGTCAGAACTATGCCTTCAGCTACAGTGACAGAATGTAACTTATTCCCTTTACCAAGCACTACTTTACCTAAATAAATACATATCTGAGGTTCTTCTATGACACATGAGTATTCCCATTTTATGCTGCATGTATAAATATACTTCTACTCCATTACATTGTAGAGCGAAATATTCCATCCACTACATTTGTTTGACAACTGTGGATACAAGATGCATTGCAGATAAAGTTTTTTTTTTATACAAACATATGATTTTATTAAATTTGATGCATTATTATACATTAAACTACCCTACAGTATAGATAGTACACTGAGACTGAGACTGGCTCACTGTGAAACAACAACAACAATGAAAGGCTACTCACAACTTAATGCATCATTAATAATAACTCAATAATATCCTAACTGGGGGTATTTCTCTGCATCATGAAACATTTTACTTTATTGATACATTTTAGTAACAGATTTTCACTAATATTGTCAGTGAAGTAAACTTTCAGTTAAAATGGAGTAGTTCTTTTACACCGTAGCATTGCTACTTTTACATAAATAAATGTGAATCCTTTCACCATTTCACCATGTGTTATATAATTCCATGTAAAGTTATAATTACAAGGTACAGGGAGAACTGGTTGCAATGTTGCAAAAAGTCACAAATACAATAGGATCGTCTAAATTTACAAGACCATGGCCACCAAATATAGCCTGTACTGCCACCTCGTGGTTGCACATGATATTACATCTCTTTACTGCCTTTTGACCTTTGTTTGAATGAAAATTTTCCTTTTTTGATGTTAAACACAAGGATGACTGAAGTAACTGTTGAAGTCAGTCAGCTCCGGTAACTGCTCTTCTTTTTGATATAGACCTTCTGTATGAACTGAACTGACCCGAATATGAATTTTAGATTAACTTCTGAGGTGGAAACATTATACATTATACATGACAGATTTCCCACCCTCCATCAGAATAATTCAGTCTCTGGGAGAGCCTCCTCATTATTTTATACCTGAATTCAAAGATGCCTCTTGCATATTTTATCAGGAGTCACTGAATCATTCACAACATTAAGGAGAAAAAGATGATGCAAAAACTAGACACTTGTGTGGCTTCTGAGGGACCCCGACCTCCAAAAACACATTGACTGAAGAAACAGTTACTGTCTATGATTTGATTTATTCTCAGCATATTTTAGACATGCTTAATTAAGTTATATAGAAATTATATATTCATGAAAAGTAATTAATTTATTCCTGAGAAGTGATGTGAAGTGTTATTCCATTTTGGAAGAACGTTTTGTGGTTTCATATAGTCCTGTTTTTTTTTTTAATGAAAATTACTTCATTATCAAAGTTATATTTGTTCAGCTCAGAACTTATTAAATCCAACAGACCTTTGGGCCCAAGCTGAACACCAGTGACCCCAAGTCAACTATCTGAAATACTAAGCGCCCTGTTGAAAATTGCACAAAATTAAAGCAATGCTGCTTTATATGTATGTATGTATGTATGTATGTATATATATATATATATATATATATATATGTGTGTGTGTGTGTGTGTGTGTGTGTGTGTGTGTGTGTGTGTGTGTGTATGAATATCCTTAGTTTCATTTTGTATCATGATTTTTTAATTGTTGGCCAGCTAGTTATATAGCAGATTATAGATAAATAATAGATGTACAACATATCAAATATGGGTACTGATATTATACATTGTTTTTTGTGTATTAGATATATATTTTCAATATATAGATATAGATCAAGTATAGCTAGGTCTAAGATCTACTGGGTGTGGCAGTCTGTAACGTCTTTTAATTCACTGTCAGTGTTTCAGTGATTCTGTAGTGGACATGTTTTATGCCTTACATGAATTATGACTGAAGATTTTTTTTCATCACATATTCCTAACAAAAAGCCAGAGAAAAGAAGAAAAGCGATTTTGAAGTAATTCAATTTCTTTATTTCATACTTCATGTCAAGATATCTTTTTTTATACGAAGTTATGCCTCATAACAAAAGAACGTGTTTAAAGACAGAAGAAAATTGTGGCTCACAAAATAAAGGCATTCTCTCATAATAATCTTTACAAAGTCATCTTACAACCAACAAATGAACAAAAACCAGAACGATGTCTCAGTTGAAACAGCAGAGTACGATAAATCAAAGTTCCTCACTAAAATTTTGACTTTGACCTAACTGTGACAGAAGGAAAAAAAAAAGAACAGAATGATCTGTACATACAAATACAGTTTAGCTCCTGAGATTCTCCGTGGGACAGAGTCGATGTTCGAAATCTGCTTTTACGGCAATGTGAGCACCAGTTTGCCCTTTTGATCATTTCAAAGAATCTAAAATGGATTTAATGTGTCTTTCCCTCCTCTCCCCTTTTGTTGAAAACAGTTCATTAAAAACCTGTATTACAAATCGCTCTTGTCTCCTGATGCACATATTGCAGTGGTGGAAGATTTGGAGCAACATCTGACCCCCGCCATACAAGATTGGTGACGCGAACAAGTGCCGAAATGAAACTGCAACCAGAATAAAGTCTTAACTGCATCTTCCTGCGCCTACTTGATCCGACCGCCACCTCCTCTCTTGTCTGTTTCTTTGCAGATGTCGATGATGATCAGGAATGAAAAATAGTGACCAGAGTTCCTAGTTAAGCTCATTATAAAAGTAGATATGATGTGGGGTTAGTGTATAATCATCTCTTGTTCACAAGGACAGTTACAGGCAATGACGACGACTCTTTCTTTAGCGACTGACAACTTTGGTGATGCAAAAAACGGCTTGAGATACCTGAACACTTCACTTTAATATTGCTTTGAAAAAAGTAATCATATGCTGTACAATATTCACTGACAGGCACCACCATTTGACAGACGCATCCACACACATGAAAATCTGACGAGACGTTGGCAAGCAAATATTTATGTATACAGGAGAACTGCAGGGACAACTTGTGTGTGTGTGTGTGTGTGTGGTCTACTGTCAGATTTTTCTTCTACAGGACGAAGACGGATGCTTTGTGGCTGGTACTATTACACTGTTTACGTTTTCCACTGCCACCTTCCTATCTTACATTTATACACAACAAAGTGAGAATATTGGTTTTTGTGGGGGATGCGCCTTTATACCTCACTTTTTTAATCTCCTGTGTCTTTTCTCATATGCCTTCCTTTCATAAACTCTTCTCCCCGCAGCCAGAGATAAACTCAGATCAATCGTCAGTTTGTGTTTTTTTTTTCCCGCCCCTCGCAGATCCAGGATTTGGGGGTTTTTTTGGATGAAGACAAATGCGTTTCCATCTGTTAGGGAGATCTGTTCATCCAATAGATGCATTCGAGACGAGTCCTTCTGTTCCATGCCAAAGCCAAAGTCCCAGTTGACATATCACTCAAACAGCCATCCGTAATCTGTCCTTTTTTATCTGCCAAAGTATGATGAAAAAATCTGTTATCCTAACTTAACCCACAAATAGTTCCTCTCTTGCTGCTGATTCAGTTCTTCCCCGTTATGGAGGAAGGATAGGTGACACGTTCTCCACTGATGTCCTTCCCCTCCTAGTGTCCGTTGGTCTCGGGGGCCGAGGCCGGGGTGGAAGGAGTGGAGGAGCGAGAGGCGACTGACGCTTTCTCACCACCAGGACTGGAGACTGAGGGGACGCTGTCTGGGGCCTTGACACCGGCCAGACCTGCAGGAGACATCCCGGCTGCCGCTGCCGCCGCTGTGGCTGCTGCGGCCGACCTGCTCGCAGTGATGGCAGAAACTGGTTTGGGTTGAGCCTGAAGTCCTGGGCTGCAGATGAGGTGATGCCTCTCCCAGTCTTTGTGCTGGCAGAAGGAGCCACAGTAGCGAGCGGCGTTGCAGCCGCTGCACGTCTCGCTAGCTTTGCGGCCACAGTTCCAGCAACACTGAGGAAGGAGGGAGAAGACAACTGTAAATCTTCACTGGAATGTAAAGCCAACAAAGAAGTATAGTGCAGATTTATGTCTTTATCAGAATCAGAATTCACAAGCAGAAACAAGCTTTTAGCTTGGCATTGGCATATTATCCCCTCGTTATCTTATGGCGAACAGCTGCCCATTTACAATATGAAGCAAGATCAGTTATACTGAGCTGTGTTCCTGGCCACATGACAAATTTAACTCCAACATTTACTCTCTTCTGTGCTCTGCTTTGCTCTCCACCAATGCCTGAAGGAGGCATTTTCACTGCTGAATGCTCCACTTTGTCTTTGTCTTGAGTTTTAGAGCTTTTTTTTTTTACTGAAAAACAGCTGGCTGCAGAGTCATGTTATGATACAGGACTTCACAGAAAGCCTCCACAATCTACATCTCTGCTCACCTCACTGGAATCCTCCTGTTCGTTGATGACTAGTATGGCATCCTCTTGAGCCTTCCTCTTTGCCTCAGCCAGAGTCTTTTCCATCTTAGCCCTCTCAGCTGCAATCATCTCAAAGGCCTTCTGTTCAGCCTCTGCTACTGCTTTCTGGACCTCGTCCATGGCCTGGCGCTTCACTTCATTCACTGCCTCCTCTATACATCAGGGAAGATTTGTTTTTAAGTTAAGACATGCTAAACTCTGCACAGTTGCATCAGTAAAAACAGACCACAGATCAGCACACAGTATAATCTATAATCTTGATCATTGCTAAAGTAATATGCATTATTACCTTTGTATGTAATCAATATATGAGCATGTTTTAATAACACATTGATCATCTAAATTTCGGATTTGTTGGTGCTCTTACCAGCTTTCCTCCAGATCTCATCTGTAACGTATGCTGAGCCTGGCCGAGGAGCGAAGTCGCGCTGGGAGTCTGCGGGAAAGCAGAGACAGAAGGGATTAGCACCTGCCAGGGCTTATACAGATATTAAGATGATTAATTGTTGAAATAATTGTTCACTTTGTGACTGACAGCTCAATCAAGGTAACAGGTGCTTACAAAGAAAAGCCACTAAGGCATGCAGAGATACTATCTTTGTTATCCGGTCTTTTATCTCGTTGTCGATGCAAACAATTTCGCATATCTAGGCCACACAACCAACGTAATTGTTGTTTATCAGAGTCTTGGACTGAACTGAGATCTGACAGCTTTAGAAAGGAATGTGTTTGGCTTGGAGGGAATTGCGGACCAACAAGCTGTGTCAACATTCTGTCTGTTCCCGAAAATCTCTCTCTCTCTCTCTGCCACTCAATTCATGTCTGTGTCGCTACCAGGGCCCTGCCTCCCCAACATTGCCGCCTGGCTTGTCTCTTCTTTCCCCAATCGCTTGTATCCTCTGTCTCATCAGCGCTTTCTCTCTTTTTCCTTCATTTCCATCCTCTCCCTTCAACCAAGCCTGCATACACCCTCCTCGCCGCCATTTCCACCCCCACTACAGCCTTCCTCAGCCTGAGCCCAGGCAGGCAGGCAGGCTTCCCGGCTGGGGGCCCAGATGGCGCTCTGGCAAGTCAGCCAGCTCTGGGTCTCTGAGCCTGCAGGACGGCAGGACGGCCCTTCTGTGGCCGATATGGCCGAGGCCAGTGCTGGCACCTGTCTGTGACTATGGACCAGCAGGGGGACGGCAAGGCTGGCACTCAGAGAGAACCGTGCCAGTACACAGCAGACAGGGAGACTAACTGTGGAGGGACTCACTCACACGCCGACATGTGACTTAGCTGCAGTTCTATGAATGACCAGCAGCTGGTGTACAGAGTACGAAATAAAAGGCTGTCCTGTTTCAGACCTTTGAGTATCACCTTAAGGTGAATCAAATCAAATCCATGTAATGTATTATGAATAACACACTCTGCATTTAGGTTTCTGTTTTATAACAGACTTGAGTCCTACTTTATATCTAACCTCTGCATCGCTGAGTGACCTGCCAATAGTTACACTTTGCTGCTGTCATTTCAGGATATGAAGCAGATAAAAGCAAGATAAAAATATAAGTCCACACAAATCCTATTCAGCTCGATGCTCTTGTGTGGCAGTTTAGGCATGGAAATCTAAATTTGGGCAAATAAAACTAATTCTACCTGGGTCAAAGAGTTTCTTGCAATTTGGGTGAACTGACCTATTAAGTTTAGCAGCTAACTGATACATTGGTTACATTGGTTTGGCTTCATCCCGAGATTCATGAGGCAATCTTCCCTTGTGGAAAACAATGGGCGCCAATTGCAGAAACGGCGACAAAATTATTGGCTGCTGCGGCATACCAGCATAATTGAACTGAAAACAGCGGTACCCACCCGACTCTGCAGAGTGGGGGCTGTGTGTCTTGGAGAAGGGAGCGGAGCCAGAGCCTCCTTTGCGCGGGTCCTCCTGCTCGCTCGAACGCCGCCTCCAGTAGTTGAGCTCCTCGCGGTCGGACTCTTGGCATCGTCTGAGCACGCTCACTGACCTCCGTGTCTTTTCCACCATGTCCACAATGCAGTTCAGCACCTGGAGGATGAAGGAGGACACACAATTTTACTGACTGATGACTTGATCTGATCAGTTCTACTTGTAATAACCGTTTTTTTCAGGCCTCCCAATTAGTAGGTATACATGAATGCCTTGTTTTAGTGTATAACATCCAGATGTGCTGGAGATTTTTAAGGAGTTGAAAACACTCTTTAGTGTAGGACCCCTTTAGAACAAATTGCATTTTAAATTCTTTCGGTATCACAAGCCATTAGCAATAGTGGTGCCTGTCTACAGACTTACATGGTCCAGATGCCTCCATTCATCAGCCCACTCTCGGTCTGTCAGTCTGTGGTCCACTGGCTCCTCGCGGTAGCCCCCGTTAGTGCCTGATTAAAACACACACAAGACAGACCACAGGCCAATGTGATTAACATTCTCCTTAATGTAAGAGAAGCCACAAGTGACAGTAAGTGAGTGAAAGGTGCGTGTATGTTTGCATCTGGCCTTGTTAAGACGATAAAAAAAAGAACACGTTACTTTATAATTTTGTGATACAGTAGCTTAATTATTTCACCACAAGATATCCTGTGATGATCCAGAACTGGGACCAAATATTTTCCTCCCACAGCAGGAGAGACATGACTTACAAGTCAAAGTCAAAAGGCAGCACTGTCTTATATCCAGAATTAAGAGTTACAGCAATGATGAGGTAAAGTAAATGGGGGGATAAGAAACAAAAGACGTGAGATGAACTGAGGGACTGTGAGCCAGAAAGGTGGGTTGAACAAGAAAAGGAGAAGCCTGTGATGCAGAACAGACTTCCAGCACCCAGAGCCTGCACACATCTGGAAGTCAGCTGTCAACCACACACACAAACACACACTCCCCAAACTTCTCCCTTAGCACCTCCCCTCCTGGAGCTCGCAGCATTCCAGTAGGGAGACACTCAGGCTGAGTGGAGTGGCTCCACTTCTAAACACAACCAGCCGGTCTGACACTCACTGTGGACCATTACAACCATAAACACACACACCTACACACACACATTCATTTAATCCACTATCTGATTCCAATTCAGTTATTACACAACACTATGATTTAAGCAATATCTAATTGTACATTTACCAGTAATAAGTTTGCACACACAAGCTTGTGCTCATGCTGAGCTTCAGAACGTCCTGATACACGTCTGTACACACACACACACACACACAGAGACACATACACACGGCTGACAAAGACTCAGCAAACCACAAACTAAAAGTGAGTAACAAACAGCCAACAAAATGCCACATGCACACTGGGCTTGTTGAGGAGAGTAATGATTCCCTCATGCACAGACTCACTAGCCTTCCCCTCGACCTCTTCTCTACTCCTGGTTCTCATCAGTGTTCATCAGTTCAAAGCCGCGAGTGTGTGGACTGATGTGTTTATGTGTGTGTGTGTGCCTATGAGTTAAGTGGCGGCAGGCGGGCGGGAGGCTGTCAGACAAGGGACTAAGGCCTCGTAAACACAGCACCTCTACCATGAACATATCAAGGTGTGTTTCTGTACGTGTGTGTGCGTGGTGTGTGTTTGTGCGGTGTGTGTGTGTGCCTGCGTCTGTGAGCTACTGCTGTTTCCACTGTGTGCTGACAAGTCCCAAAAGGAGGGTAGATATACACCAGAGGAGATCCAACCCTCCCTGCCTGGACAGTATGGCTCTGTTTATACACACATGCGGACTCCAGAGATATACACACACACACACATATATTATAAGGGGGGAAAATGGCTGTACTGTACTGTAAAAAAGACCAAGCCAAAAAGTAACTTAAGCATCATTTCACTATATTTCCTCACATACCAGGGAGTCTGGGTCTGTCTTTGAGCTCGCGGATCTCCAACATGCGCTGGCTGTGCTCGCGGTGCAGGATGTGTGGTGCTGCGATGTCATCCAGGGCGTAGTGCTGCAAGGGTGGTGGGGTTGGGTGGAGCTGGGTGTTGAGGGGCAGCGGGTGAGCGGGGCTGTGTCGGGGAGCGGGGCTGATGGTGCAAATTCGTTTCGCAGCGGGCTCCATGGTGACGGGAGGACGTTCGTGGAAGCCATTCTCTTTACCTCTGAGGACGAGATGGCACAGTGGTTGGTTAAAAAAAATTGAGCACAAGGACGAATGCTGTAAATGTGCACTTTCAGTAATATTATATTTACTCTGATCTAACCTGCTGGGGCTGTGTCTCTTGGTTCCAGCATCAGGAGGCTCCATGAGCAGCTCAGAGGAGTCAGGAGAGGAGGCCATGGTGGTGCTCAGCAGGAGATGCTCATGCTGGGAGAGGTACTGGGCCGGGGTCTGCTTGGCTGCCCGTGCACAGTGGAGGAGCTCCCTCTGCAGAAGGGGCAGGTTTGCCTGGCAGGAAATAAATGAATGGCATGATTTAATTCTAATACACAGGAGAGACTAAATACTGTGAAGAGGGAGATGTGTGATGTGGAGAGACCAACAAACTACTCGCAGCTTGTCAAGCAGACAGACCTGAACTTGTTGACCACTCTAACCGAGCTAATAGGCGCAGTGTAGATCTGCCTCCTGGGGAAGACGCCTGGCTGGAGGTAAGAGGGGAGGCTGCGGCTTCCCGGGCTCAACATCGCTGAGCGCAAAACACTGGTCACGGCACAGATATGCACCGCGATATGGAGGCTTATAAACTCCGAAACATTTCAAAACAAATGATACACAGACGCCACTTCTCCCTCATTCATTTGTTTTTAATATTTATCTGTGACTGTCTCTGTCCTATCTTTCCATCGTGCGTTTGTTCCCTGCATTTCCCTAATTAGGAACAGAGCTCTGGTGTGTTTGCAATTACAGCACTTCCTCGCTCCCTCTTCCCGAGCGACCAACTCAATAACCATACTGTTTTCATTTTGTTCCTCTGACCTCCTCCCATCGCGTAGACGCTTTCAACCTCATCATCTAGCAGATTCTGTAAGCCCGGATCCCTTTTCTCCTCTGATCCGACCATTTCTGCTCTGCCTATTTCCAGCATCTCTGACTATTAGTGTGGCTTTCTCACAGAGATGCTGATGCCTCCGACTCTGCAACACCCCTGTGCTCTCCTCTGCCCGTCTCCCATGCTCCTCTGCCTCCCTTCTTTCCCCGGGGCCCCAGCTAGCGAGCACATGTGCTGTGTTGTCAGTTGAGCAGAGGGCTCTCTGGGGTTCAGCGGGGCGGATGCTAGATTGGCGGCGCCTTGGCAGCTGAATGCTCTTTTAACGGGACAGCGGCTCCATATGGCGCACTGAAACCCATAAAAAAGGGAAGGGAGCGCTTTTATAGGCATGTTTCACACTTCCGAGTTCCCACTTTTCCCTCTCTCGTCCTCACCCACCTCTCTCTCTTTCTCTCTTTTCCACTTCCTCACCCCCTGACTTTGTCCCATCTGTCAATCCCCCCCCATTCTTTCTCCCTTTCTTAAGACAGACTACTCTCGAGGAGCTGGAATCAAGTTGTAATAAATTAGTAGAAGGAGAGAACAGAGGTTTCTTGTCTCTGCGTCTCAGACAGACAGATGGAGGGGCTCCAAAGGTGAGTAAGAGGTAAGCGTGGAAAAAGAGTGGATGCTGACTGCTTGAAGTTGCAGCGGCACAACCGACTGAAGATTTATGGGCTGCTTTACAGAGGGGAGCTCCTAAAAAGTATACTCTTGCAGACTCCCCTGGATACAAAGGGGCTCAAGAGGCTGTTTAACACACACACTCTCATCTGTTGCTTGTCAAGTCAACACGCAAATCTGGATACTCTGAAGCAGCGAGAAGCAGCTGATTCAATTAGAAAACCTTCACAGATGCCCATTTATAGAGTACTACGCTGTGTCCTGGAAACAAAGTAATAAAGTGCCATGAATATATTACCTTTCCGACGTGACTCACAAGCTCTAATGTAATTGGCTGTAGATTATTCGGATTACCAAATGAGGGTTATGTCGCTGTCGAGGACCTTCGTTTTATCTCTTGTTATTTTGTGATTAATAATTTCTGTGATGCTTTTAGCAGGGCTGAATGATCCTGACAGGCTTCAGGCTAACCGTAGGGTGAGCGGTTTAAAACTTAACTGAGAGGGGGAGGAAGGATACTTCTTCAAAGAAAAAAAAAAGGAAGTAATCCAACGGAATAATGCAAAGCAAATATAGGAAGGTGGAGGGGGGGTTGGAGATGTGTTTACCTTGAGGAAAGGAATGACAAAGGGCCGTAAGGGGAAGTTGGTGGCCTCCTGAAGCCGCGAGTGGAACTCCTCAATGGTAACTGTCGAATTCTGGGAGACAGGGGAAGTGAAGTTCGAGAAACCAGTTAGCGTCGCTGTATGTCAGAATGTGGTTAACAGGGCTGTCTCTAAAAGAAAGAAACTCTAAGTCCTGGGAAAGAAATTGAAACGCCAGATATACTTTCAGAAAGAAATTATCTTTCAGACGATAATGGAGAGCTTACCACGAGGGCCAAAACTAGGCTTCGCACGCTGTCTCCGATCTCGGGAGAGATGTCGTTGCCAAACTGCTGCAGCGTGGTCAGGAAACGTTTCAGCTTGCTCAGCTGGCGAGCCCCACAGGTGGCCGGCAGCTGCTGGTTTGCCAGCGATGAGGAGGATGAGGAGGATGGTCCGTTGCTGTAACGCTGCGGTGGAGATGGCACTGCGTTTAGGGTTGGCGGGGAGTGATGATTCCCGTTCGTCACTGAGGAAGAAAAGGTGAGATGAGGAGAAATTAAAGATGATCTATCCTTAGAGTAGACGTCTGCTCTTAACCTGCTTATGTTATTACAATTTGTGAATGTGTTTTCAGCTTGGAAAGAAGTAAGGACGTCCAAACATAAGTTATAAATCTACTTCAACTAAACTGGAAACGACGAGAGATGGACGCTTGCTGGGGATACAGTCAAAGCAACTCTGGATATATCATAATTCAGGAATGGCCCTTACATGCTGTGGTGGAGAAGGAGGCCGGGCGAGGGCCGCTGGGGTTGACAGAGGGCAGGGGTGGCATCGTGGAGCTGGCGCTGCTGCTGGGGGCTGATCTGGAATGAATCTTAGCATCCACAGGAGAACCGGGCATGGCAGGGCTCTTCTTCTCTCTACTGTCTGCAGAGAGAGGGGGAAACGTGAGGTCAAAACCAAAGAATTCCTCTGAAAAAAAAAAAAGGTTGCTGGCAGTGAGTCAAAATAAGAACCAGGTTTTCCTTTACGAGTCGAATCTCATTCCATATGTCGAACGATCACTTGAAATATGTTACATGTGTCAATAAGTGTTTGGATTCAGGTTTGCTTTTTCACATTGTGCCGTTTTCTCAAAATCAGATAAAAAACCAAACATGCTGAAGTACAGAACAAGTTGAAAGATTGATCATATTTATTGAAAAATCACAGAGAGAAATGAAGGAATTTAACTCACATGAAAAGTAAACAAGCAAATAAAAAGAGCACTTTTCTTCCCCCTATCAGCCCAAGAGTTTAAATCAATGCAAACGCTTCAGGTCTATGACCACAAAAGAAACCAAAATGCCCCCCCCCCACCCCAACCCACTTCACATCATACAACACATACTGCCAGGGCACCGACCACCCTACACCCCCTCACCCCCCCCCCCTATCAAAGAGCCAGATGTCTAAAGTTCAGCCCCTCACTCCCGACCATTCAGATCAATAACAGAAGAAATGCTGAAGACGCCTATTGTGAGGGAGAAGAATGCGCCCTCATTGAGCTCCCCTACAAATAAGGAGGTGGGGTGGGGGGGAGAAAAAAGAAAGGGAGACAGAGAGAGAAAGGGACGAGGTTATTTCACGCTTTACTAACAAGATCGGCAAAGCTTTTGAATGTTAAACGCAACTTCTCAATATGCCATCGCCGCTGAATGAGACCACCAGATAAGGGGCACGGAGAAAGTGAAACGGGGGTGCAATGAAGTGGGGGGGGGGGGGTCTGGGATCAGAAGCCGCCTTTGTCTCCCCGAGATCCATGAAGGCCGTGGGTCCCGTCTCCATTTAGAGTGGATCAGACTTTTCTAACCGCTCCGAGAATGGACGATTAATAGACAAGCGTGGTCCCGTGGGTCATGGGTCAGCAGAGAGCAGCTTTTTAAATGTGGATTCATGGTTTTAGGGCTTTGGCTTCAATGGCACCCTTTATATCTTTTTTCACAGTGATGAACTCTGCCTGGCCTTGAGCCGCGGGGTTCCACTTTATAAAGGCTTGAGTTGGAGGGTTTAAGCCGTCGGTAGGTAACTCAAGAGAATTCAAAAGGGAGGAATTACACCTACTGATTCAATAAAAAGTGTTTCAGTGTGCAAAAATATGTAAAAACACGCAGAAATCAATACGTTAAGACTTCAGAGTGCAGTGACAGGTTCCCTTCCTGCTCTCGCTGTCAGCCTGCCCTACAGCCGATGCACGCTTTCTCAATCTGCCCTGTATATGCAACTCATCTGTCATGTCTGGAACTCATTATACAGCTATGACTGTTTTTCCTTCTGTTTTGCAGTCCACTTTTCCCCCTCTCTCCCTCACTTTCTCTCTTTCTCTGCCTCTTTCCCTCTCATTCTTTCTCAGCCCCGTGGCCTGCCTGCCATCGCTCCACCTGTTCGCCAACACAGGGGGCAGGAAGGAGGGATCTACGCAGACATTTGGACCGTCATCCCCGCCACACATGCGGCCTGCCAGTGCACCGCAGGAAGCAGCCTGCAGCACGCACACATACACACACACACACACACACACCGGTTTCCAAAGCTCCGCACACACTCCATCTGTATGGCCAGGAAATTAGACTGACATCTCAATAACAGAATCAACGGGGCATATGGCCTTAGTGTCAACACTGTTACCATGTAAACAACTCTATATGCAGACCAGAGCGAGGACTCAGGCATTCAGCGCATGCTATACAGTAATGTTACAAGTATTCACAAGTACTTTGGTGACGCGTTGACACGTCATCAATGCTTCTCACCCTGGCAGTGAACAGTAGTTTTGTGTCCAAACTGACTGTCATCCTTGTAAAGCTTCTCGCAGGCCTATTGTGTTTGACTGACAGGTTCGACACGAGGCCACTGAATGCAAACAAGCACAACGGATGCAAACATATTGAACACGTGTCTTATTGTGCATCCCGCCTCGGTATAGAACCAAGACATTTGGTGACAGCTGTCTCTACGCGCTCTTAAGACGTGGCGCGGTCCGTTGTTAGCCATGCCAGGAGGTAATGGCCAAAACAGGAGACATCAGGTGTGTGCGCATGTAGAGCAGATGTGCGCTGCATGTAGCGCTGACAGCCCGTGGAGAATTGCCTCTGCTTGTCAATTAGACGGCGCACATAGCTGGATGACTTCATCTGGCTTTTGTGAGCACCTGAGTCCACCATATATAGTCACAGGACCGTCAGGGGAGGCAGCTGTCACAGTTAACAGCAGCCACAAAACACACACACACACACACACAGGATGTGCTCAAAGTGGTCTAATGTTAACTCAGGTGAATATTGGCTTAGAGGAGGATGTGGGTTGTTTGTCTGGTCTAAATGCCACCTGTCACATTCATGCTCTAATGGAACAAAGGCAAGGCACACAAAGCTCCTCGCCACACATCAACAGGATTATATGGACAAATGCCATGATGCATAGACAACACTGCACATTGAAGGGAGTGGGATAACAAAATAAATAAAGCTGTGAGCGGACCGATCGCATGCTGAATATAAAACCGGCAACAGGAGGCTTCATTTACATTGAGAGATAAAGTACCTTTCGGCTATGATATAATAAATAAAGGTAGATCCTGCTCATACCATTCATGTTATGCTACTGCACTTCCTACTGTCTTCTGTCTCCGCCCATCAAACAGATGAGATGCATGTAATGTTTTATAAGTCGCTCGAGTGGGACAGGGCGGGCTTTACTTATTTGTTTTCCGTGACAGTTGGTACTGCAGGGGTGGAAAAGTAATGCGCATCAGTTCCGGTGATGGCTGTTGTTGCTAGCCAGGTGTTCCTTGTTTGTTCAGCTTCAGGTGACGCTCGTCTGCATTAAAACATTCAATCGGCTTTAATTGCCTCTGCCTCTGCAGGTGATCAGAAGAAAAAGAGAGGTTCAGAATGAGGAGAGAGAGAGCAGAAGAGAGGAGAGAGGGCTCAGGAAGAAAAAGAGAGGGGGGGTAAAGAGGGAGAGAGAGAGCGAGAAAGAGAGAGGGAAACAGAGCAGGGCTATTCCCACTGTAGCCACTATGAACTACTGTGACTGAAAGCAATCCATTAAATAATGAAATCGGAAACGACATGACAAATAAATAATACAGAGAACATTCATTTACCTCCTTGCGTACAGTGAGGATGGATAACCTACTTTGAGTCAGCACAAATAAATCACGCTTGATGTGATATATAAATAAATGTGTTCAGTGTTAGGGTTTATTAAGCTCATGGTTTAAGTCTGAAGTTTAAACTCTCTGGCAGCTGTGAGTCATGAGGCATGGTGTGCGCGAGTGTGTGTGTGTGTATGTGGCAGTGTAGGATTGTGTGTGTGTTGTCTTGTCATTGTGGATGAGGTGAGAGGAGATGTAATGCAGGCCTGGCCAATTTATGCAGCGTGCATCAAAAGTGCCACAATAACAGATTATGTGCAGCATGATGCATGCAAATAATGTTGTGAGCGGACATATGCTTTTACACACACACACACACATTGAACAAACCTCGGGAATTGAATCAAACCCTAACTTACATTTAAACTTGTTCAGAGAACACTAGATGCTAAATACGTGGCACTAGTTGCAAATATGTACTGCAGGGGTGGAAAAGTAATGCGCATCAGTGGTGATGGCTGTTGTTGCTAGCCAGGTGTTCCTTGTTTGTTCAGCTTCAGGTGACGCTCGTCTGCATTAAAACATTCAATCGGCTTTAATTGCCTCTGCCTCTGCAGGTGATGATTCAGAATGAGGCTCAGGAAGAAAAAGAGAGGGGGGGTAAAGAGGGAGAGAGAGAGCGAGAAAGAGAGAGGGAAACAGAGCAGGGCTATTCCCACTGAGCCACTACTGTGACTGAAAGCAATCCATTAAATAATGAAATCGGAAACGACATGACAAATAAATTACAGAGAACATTCATTTACCTCCTTGCGTACAGTGAGGATGGATAACCTACTTTGAGTCAGCACAAATAAATCACGCTTGATGTGAATATAAATAAATGTGTTCAGTGTTAGGGTTTATTAAGCTCATGTCTGTTTAAGTCAAGTTTAAACTCTCTGCAGCTGTGAGTCATGAGGCTGTGTAAAGTATGGGCATGTTTGTGTAAGAATTGGCAGTGAAGTTTGAAAGGCAGAGAGATCTCTGGCAGCTGCAGGCCTGGCCAATTTATCAGACATGCACACACACACACACACACACAATTGAATCAAACCCTAAAACTTGTTCAGAGAACACTCAAACCCTAAAACAGTGTTTTTTGAGAACACTACTAAATATGGCACTGCAAAATTTTTTGTAGTGTTTTCTTATCAGGAGTTGTGTGTGTGTTGTCTTGTCAAGATGAGAAAATAGGCTAGGACGTGTTTAGCCTAGTTTAGCACAAACACTGGAAAAATTTTGAAATATGTGTTTTCAAGAGTTAAATGAGAAAATAAGGACAAAGCTAACTAACGAACATACCTATATACCTATATATGCCATACATATTAAAAAATGGCATATAATAACACTAAAGTATACAAGTATATGTTGTATCACGTCTTTACTGAATTAGAATCTCACTTTTCTAGCTCTGAATAAGACCTTGGGTGTTTTTTGGTGCCAGCTAACAAGACAACGCACAAAAATAAAAGACACTTTGAGTTGCCACAAGCTAATTGTTCATCTTTTTATCCGCGGCGAGCTTTCTACACCCGTTTCTACTCTTTGTGCTAAGCAAGGTTAAAGCCTTGCTGGGGCTGTGGGTGCACAGAAATGAAACTTAATCAAGTTGCTTTCTCTCAATGAAGAAAAGTCAAGGCCTTGGAAGTATAAAAGCATTGTCCTGTCTATATACCAGACTTGCACTGCTTGAACAACTTGAACCAACCACACGACTAAAAACTACAGCAGGTCGATTTAGAAAACTAACTAAGACAGAGTTAAAAGGAAAATGGTAAGTCATGCTGGGAGTGGAAAAAAAAAGTGATAAGTGAGGTGAAAATGAAACAAATTGAGGAGCTGTCTTGAAGCCCAGGGCAAAAAAGGGACAAGCCAGCAGCCCCCTTAGCACCCATGCAAGTGATGGGCACTTCTCTCCTCCTCCTCCTCCTCCTCCTCCTGTACCATATATGGATCTAATCGGCCAAGAGCTGGCAGGCAGCTGGGACCTCCAACAGTCACCTGTGAGGGAGGAGGAGGAGTAGGGGGGGCAGGTGCAGAAGGGCCTCCTCCACTAAGCCAAGGCACCCCCCCTCCTCCATGCAAACACACACACACACACACACACACACACTTTTCTGCCTTCCCTCCAAGAAGAGAAGGAAGGAGGAGGAGGAGGAGGGAGGGGAGGGGAGGCACGAGCAGGCTGAATGCAAGCGAGTGGACTTAAATGCCGCTGGAGACAAAGGCTGCACCTGGTCCCCGTCCGTCCACGCACACCACCACAATACAGCACACATCTGTTCCTCTAGCCTGCGCTCCCTCCTGACTGACTCCACCCACACACACACACACAAACACACACACACACGGCAAAGACGAGGGCGCACGCAGCAAAACGCTCACACAGCCAACATCCACTTATAAAACAGATAATTTGACAGCGCGTGGTCTCTCTCTCACTGTCAGGTTGTTGTTACGGCCTAGTAGCTAAACAACGGGTTCAAGGACTTGAGTAATTTAGAGTTTTTTTTTTTTTTTGGCACGTGTGTGGTGTCAAATATCCTAAAATCAGGACACACCCTCCCCTCTGCTTATTCCAATCACTTTCATTTATATTATTGCTCTCTTGGGACTGACACCTCCTCAACTGTTGCCTCAATACAGTCTTTTATGAGAGTGGCCACCAGGCACTTTTTGGAGTACAATTCAATGACAAGCCACATGTTAGAAATTTCTGCTTATACTGGTCATTTAAAAATACATCCCTCGCTTGCATTATTTTGAAATTCAGCTCCGTGTCAAACCAAAAGAGTCATTTTGTCTCTTTGTTCTGTTGCATCTGAACCAAAGTTGCAGAGTGACTGCTCACACTCGCAACAGTTTATTACATATCTGCTAACGAATTCAGTCATTTGGCATCCTTACTAAAGACAATATGGCCAAAACGTTGCCTTTGTATCATCGCGGCAACACCTTTACAGACTGTGCGAGCGTATTTAACAGGCGCAGATAGGAATGAGAAATTAGCCTGCAAATTAGAGGCAGCAGAGGTGGAGAGGGAGGGATTCATGAAGGGGGAGACGGATGGCGGATGGGAGGGAGGGAATAACAAGGAGAGAAAATACTGTTTTCATTTGGTTTCATCTGAAAGACGAGTCTAGTTGTCAGACTCAGAGCCAGGCTGTTTTTCTTGGCTCTCGCTACCACCTCCCAGCCCCGTAGACTACATATTTGGACAAAACCCAATGTCAACACTCTGCTCCTCACTCTGCTAGGGAGGGGAGAGAGATGGGGAGGTGGCAAGGTTGACAGTAAGGGGGGAAAGCGAGAGAAAGATGTATATACACAGACAGGGAGAGGAGGGAGGGACACTGTTGGAGGAAGAGGAACGGGGAAGAAAAAAGAAGAAATGTAATGGGTGATGGAAGGGACAAAGAGACAGAAAACACGTATGTGACTTTGACGCGCGCACGTAAAGAGGCTCAGACGTGCTCCTCAAGTGAACTCGCCACATTTCCCCGAGACTGTGAGAGAAGCCCTCGCATAACGCCGTCACTCAGAGAGATAATTGCAATAACACTGCTGCCACATGGCGAAAAAAAAAAAGTGGACCCGGGGATGGAAATGTACTTAGTGGCAGAGCGAGGGAGAAAGCGAAAGAGTGGACGGCGAGGCAGACAGACGTTCGCCCATAAAAACTTAGAATGAGCAGTAAAAGAGGCACAGCAATGTGACGCTGGGAACGGAGGAGGGAGAAGAGAGGTTTGGCAGAGGTCGGACGGCGAGCACGGACAGTGTCCACGTGTACATGAGGTCAGGCTACAGGGAAAAAGAGCGAATTAAGTGGAGGGGATTTGACATTAGTGACTTTACAAACAGCCCAAAACACAGCGAGAAAATGTATCTTAGCGCTTAGTGTTTCATTACCGCTGCAATTTTAGAGGCGAGGATTTCTTCAAGCCTTACAAGGGTATCAGCGAGGACCGAAACTTAATGTGACACCAACAGCTATCATAGAGTAGCAGAGTGGTCTGAACAGAAGACTTTAAGTGTTCAGAAGCACTTCACAAGATTGGACGGGGATGAAACTCTCATGGTTTGAGCAGCACAAAGCATGAGCAACTGCGCTGAAAAATATCTGTTCTTAAAGAGCTATAACACAAAGCTATGGTGTTGTTAAATTATCCAAGAGACTCCCATGTTCCTGTATTGAAGGACAAGGAAGGTACTATTAAAAGCAGAAAACTTTCACTTAAGCAATAACAATGACACCTCCCAACTCTGTTAATATTAAAAAGAAAAACAAACATAACAACTGCTGGAGACTGAGTGGATGCAGGGATAAAATTATATGCATTTGACTCCATTGTATCAGATAGAGTAGTTTTATTCAGAGTGGCACAAACTACACACAGGCACACGCCTGCGTCACACACAGCTGGGCCACGAGGGATAAAGCTGGATGTGAATGTGTGTCATCATGTGTGTGTGTGTGTTGGCCCCATTTACCAGGTGTTGGGTTTTTCATCGGCTGAGTGGAGGGAGGACAGTTAACCCTGAAGTAACACACACACACACCTGTGAAATGGCCTGCCTGAGGCATACGCACACACACACACCCACGGAAATAACAACTGTGACATAACAGGGACAATTCAAATCTGTCAATCATGACTTTAAACCACAAAAAGCTGTGAAACACTCTCACACACACACAGGCTCTCCCACACTGGCTCCCCTTCTCCGTGGCCTGTAGATTATCTGCCTATCTGGTTACAACCCTTCTCACCTCTCCGTGACTAATTGGTTAGCCTGCCCATCAATCATCTTGAGCCTGGTGACTCTTTAAACCCAACACTGCAAAGCGAAAAACTATCATCTATAGCATATTAGGAAGCACAGCAGCATTAAAATTAAGTTGTGTTGTGCTTTCTTTCTTTTTTTCTCAGGGTGAAAAGAAATAAAATGATGTCGGGACAGACTTATACAGCTCCCTCGACCCACAGTGAAGATGTATATCATCATGTGTGTCTGGAGGATTAAGACTGGGTGGCTCCTATACATCATAAACCCAGACAATAAACTTAACCAGCCGCCAGGCAAAATACTGTTTTTCCTCAACTCCTTTGGTAGACAAACATACACGGAGATATACACACACTCTGAACTTGTAAGTTACGGTAGTCCATAAAACACAATACGAGCTCTAGACATGAGAAAACAAAGCAAACACTAAGACCGGCCCGTTTCAGACCAGGTGTCAGAGGACTTAACAGCCGAACGGCCTGGGCTGGGGTCCAACCAGATGTTGCTATCACCACGGGCCATGTTAAAGACATTTACGCTGCCTTTTCTTGACCCAGACTGAAAGAGCTGGCGCAATGACTCATTGGGGTTTGGGTTTCAAGGCCTGTGCTTTTACATTTTAGGCATTTCACTGACCTTTATCCAGAGTGACTTACAATAAATAGACATGCAGAGGGTCAGAGTTTCTTGACGGTTCACAGTTGATGGATGTACACAACCTGCTTTCGAGATCTTCGACACTTAGCCACACACTACTTATTACTTTCTGGGTATATAAAAGGTGTGCAATGTTGCATTTCTCTGATCGGGCTTTCAGAAACTTATTGTCAGTCGGCGTGAAGCACGCTGAAAGTGAGTCACAGCACTGAGAACATGGGAAAAGCTCATGAAAAATGACAAACAATTCTACTTCCACACTGCGGTGAAACAAAGACATTATCCTTTCCCCAAGCCTGGACTATACAGATGACTAATCTGTCACCCTTGGGTTTTGGGGATGCAGTGAATCAGAGCTCAGCAGTGTGTATGGTCCACAGAGTCCATAAACAGAGCTGTGGGCAAGCTTAGCCCAGCTGTACAAAAGACCAGAGCTCAAAAGCCGCTGAGAGAGACAGATAAGTAAAACAAAGAGGCCAGCTGTGCTCAAAACAATGAGGAGAATGAGACGGAGATGGCTGTGGAGGATGAGTGCATGTTTGTGGACGTGTGGGCAGAGGAGTGTTTTGATGAGCGTTATCATTGTGTATGCACACCGTATGGGTTTTAACACACATATGTTTATGGACATGGTGTCATTTTTTCTTTTAGTCCTGACAACATGCACAACTCTTCTTGATGGTTGAATAGGATGGTAATGTACTTTAACATAAAACTGTCTACAAAAAAGTGTTTATGTATGTGTGTGTCAGCTTAAGTTTCAAGTCTCAGCCAAGCCAGTGATGACAGGGAGGAAGAGTTTCTTTTGTCTTCTGTCAGTGAAAATACGCCCATTTTTTGTCCACGCTTTCTCAGAAATGAGAAGTGGGGAAAGTAAGAGAGGGAAAATAATGACTATGACAGACAATTCGTGGAGAGAGGCTGCACCACCCATTTCTTGTCCACCCACAAACCGAACAACACAAGCAATTTTTTTTTTTCCTCTCGAGCATCGACTCCTGCCTTTTGGGTTTGACGTTGAAAAAATAACACAGTCCTTCAGAGAAAGTTACACAAGTTAAAATGCATGCTGTTGTTTGGGTCTTTCATTAGGGGCTCACGAAACATCAGTGTTCTTTCTGTCTGTCTCTGACTCCTTGATTAAGTATTGGAAAATTTACCTTAAAGACTCCTTTACATCTTTTCATGATAATACAATTCAAATGGCCGCTCTGATACTAATGCACTGAGAAACAACACAAACTGTATCTTGGCACACGTTTGGGCCAATTTTATTTGTTTTGTTTCTCTGACCCACACACAGACTGTAAGTTAGGTCTCACCGCTCTCATCAGCCCCAAATAGAAAAGTGAAGGCAGCCGTCTCGAGACAACAAGCCCAGGCAAACAAGTGGAACTAGCTCGCAAGCTAAAGAAACAGCTGCTTTTCTCAGGGACTGGTGGACTAAACAATAGCTGAGAGGCTAACAGATATTGACATTACATCCGGTAGCCAGAAAAACAATATTGTGATACTCATGTTCATCTGTATCTGCTGGATGAGTGAGTAGGCAACCATGAGCAGCTGTGTTTTTGTGAGATTGATATGGACTTGTTTTGTTTTTTAAAAAATGGTTAATGCAGCCTTCAAAAGATAACTCGAAGCTTTTTTCCCCCCAAAGTTCTTGCACCTAACTCAGTGCTGTATCACAGATATGAATATTTTCAGCCATTAAAATTGTGTGTAATTCATTATTATTTTACTTTACACGGGCAATAAATCTCAATTCAAAACTTGAACTGATTTGGTTGAGGATGAACTCCATTCAATTGAGGTCATTTCACAGCCTTTTAAGCATGTGATCCCACTCTTCCCTCTCAGACAACACCACCCCAGTAAAGAAAGACCTTGTCCTGGGTCACTGAGCAGCAGGTCTCTCAGGCCGGCAAAGGGTCACTAGACCCCTGTAAAAGACCTCTGACTCATGCACTTAGCACAAGGAGCTCCGATACAATATCAGAGGGGTTGCAATAGGAGAGATTAAGGAGCGCAGGTGGTTGGATGCTCATTGACACAGATACGCGTCTGCACACGAAGCCATTTACGGAGTCAGGAGACGCTCCCCGTGATGAAACAATCTTTCTTTGCACTGCTTGTAGTGATGGAGCGGTTTTCTATTGAGTAAATGACCAAACCCTTTCATGTCCACATAATGTGAGCACACACACTCAAACACACATCCTCTCATTGAACCCCCAGGGCCAGATATCACAGTCCTCATCACTGGAACTAATAGAGCACTTCCTGCATCAAACTCTTGAAGCAGCTGCTCCATTCTGTGTGTATGTGTGCGTTGAAAAAGGGGGGTATTCTGTGAATGAATTCTTCAGAGAATAGCATGGTGAGCAAGGGTCACGGTGGTCGGCCATTTATTACTACACTTTCGGTAGAGAAACTCACAGCTGGGAGTTGGGCAAAAAAAAAAAGAGGGGGGAAAAGACAAGCAACCTTGTACTTTAGCAGGGACAATGTCTACGAGACACCTGGTACACACATGCACACACACTCACTTCCTTAGTATCAACCATACAGATATCAGGCATGTCATCAAAAAACTTCAAAGCCACACGAGTCCATGACAGAAGCTCTGAATGAATCTCACTGAATGAATGGACGCAAAATGAAATTTCTGAATAAAATAAACTGAAGCGCAGCATCCTTGATTTCTGCACAAACACACACACACACAAAAAAAACACAAAGGCCCATGCGCACACAGAACCGTGCCTGCTGTCAGGAGCGTGACAGAGTCCAGCAGACCAGACAGGGGTCTCTGGTTTGAGACTGTGCAGCCGACTGTTAGTCGCTCCTATCTCCCTGATGGACCGGCCTGGCCTGGCGTGACACTAGCCAGGTCTCTCTGCCTTTTCTCTGTCTGCATCTCCCTCACACACCTCCTCCTCTCTCCGTGCATAAAAACATGAATGCATCTTCTCCTGCAAGGTTACTCATTGGGAGAAAGAAAAAAAAGAAACTCCCATCAGAAAACGATGCTCCAACAATGTAACTCGGGTTACTCGTAGACAATATCCACGGTGCAACAATGTGACATGTGCACTCCGTTGGGATCCACATTCCCACTGATGTCGGGGTTGTATAACATGTAGGCACAGCGTGAAAGACAGACACAGCAGTTCCCCTCCTCTTCCCATATGTCTGCGATACTGTACAACAGATGCACACGTCTTCCGCTTACCTATTTTCTTCTGCTCTGCTTGCCATGTGGAAAAACTGATTACTATCTGAGTAAATGACAGCTGAGAGAGATGTGCCCCTTTCACGCAGGGAGCCGATCACATCGCTGGGTTTACTCATCCACTTGAGGTGGCAGTTATTGATGTTTACACACAAGTATTAAAAGAGTAAAAACAGAAGTCTGTTCCCACATATCACACTCATTCCAAGTAGATTCGACTTTTATTCTACCTGCCACAAGTGGAAGCTGATGGGCGGGATCTGGATACGTTGAAAAATAAAGAAGCAACAGAAGGCTGCATGTTTTGGCTCCTAGATCTAGGAATGTAGTTGCTTTTGTGCACTAAAGTTTGCTGGCAAAATTACTAAAAACCTCATATGTCAGATTGCCATAGCATCCTCATTTAAAAAAAAATGCTACTAATGTTACGAAATGATGCCAAACACTGAAAATTGCCATTTATGGGTTGAGCAGCATGTGGGAAAGCAGCTATCTGGAGTGCGAGACACAGAAAAGGGAAGATTTGGACTCCCTCTGTGCAGCTGCTCTGAGAAATGCTTCCTTAAAACTGAAAATGACAAAACTCAAATGATCACAATCCTCTAAACTTATAAAGTAAATAACAAGAGTCACCTAAGCGATCTGTATTTTGTCTATAGGCAGCAGAAGTTTTAATGATAAAGAATGCAGGCAGACAAATTAATTGCTCCTACCTCAGAAGACAAGGATGAAAAGATGAAGAGATAAAGAGGAGAGGATGAGGCACCATCTGTACAGTACAGAGCAGCTCTGGGAATTAGGAATGAAACACACACACACACACACACACACACACACACACACACACTGTGCACATAGATGCTCTCACTCACACAAATAGAGATAAACCACCACTAAACCCACAGAAAAAAAAGAGGCACAAATTCCATGTTCAAATCCCCGCTCCTCTCTCCTACCTCCACTCTAGTAGAGTCCACTCTTCAGTCCTTTGAGAAAGTCAGCTGCAGTGGCGGGGCTTTGCTTTCTTATCCTTTCCTTTTTGTCTCTTTCTGTGACTCCACGCCTTCATATGTCAGGCATGTGTTTGCATTCCCACATATGTGAGCTCCAGTGTGGCGAAGGCCAGAGCCAGAGACACAGATGGCACCCAGATGGAGACAGATAACCGAGCAGACCAGCGCAACGCTGCACTACACACACACTATCTCTCTCTTACTTCCCTGTTTCTCTTCTTCCTCTCATGTGAAACTCTCTGTAGCACTCCTACTAGCTTCTTCACTCAGTCTGCCTCCGCTGGTGTATTTATTTTCTTTAACTATCCCTGTCTCTCTTTTTTCTCGGTGAATTTGCGTCCTCTCCTGTGCTCGCTCTCTCAAGCTCTGAGCCTCCCACTCTTCCTATCTCTCTCTCCCTTGCCGCTCTGGCTCCTCCCCTGTTTTCCCACACACTGTCCTCCCTCTGTTTTCACGGGCCGGGTGCTCCAGCTAGACGTCACACAAACCCCCACCCCCCTTACCCCTGACTGACTACCCCCCCTCCAACCCCCCCTCAACCCAACCCACCCATTCCCCCATGGATCCTGGCCAATCATCCACTGCTGACTGGCTCTATTCAACCTGCATTCACCGGCAATGGCCCCTGCAATTAACATAACTAATTGCTTTGGCACCTAAAGGCTAAACAAGAGGCCGTGCCAAGGGGGACAAAAGTGTGTGTGTGTGTGTGTGCGTGTGTGCGTGCATGTGCGCATCTGCATGTGTGTGTGAGGGAGGGGCTCCTTTACAACTCCGGTCCCTACCACCCTCCCCTCTACCCCTTCAAGACAAGAGACGATCTGCCTTTAAAATGTTTTTATACTAACTACCCCTCTCATCCAGGCTCTTTCATTGATGTGCTCTTTTGTCTCAGGCCCTTAATGCGACTGGCTCAGCTCTGCCTTGCCAGCCAGCCCATTGGGGGACACTTGAGGAGCCTCAATGAGTTATTCTTCTCTCCCCCTCTACTCTCTCATCCTCCGAGCTCCATCTTCACTGAGTTAAACTTAAATCACTGTCTTGATTTATGCCTCGCGCACAAGTGCTGCCGTCGACACAATGCAGGGTTAAGATAATGGAGGCCGGCTGAGATCGGGCAAGCCTTCGCGCTTTATTCAGTCCCGCCTATTATTCCCCTCCACCAGTTTACTTATGGCGCGCACAGAGGATGGTGCTAAGTTCATTCTAAGCCAGGGGTAAATAAGACATTAATCTGTTTTTAATTAGACAACTGACAATTGAGAGAACACAATCAACGTGCGAGAATCCACACGCACTTGGCCGTGCAAACAAACAAGCAAACGCTGTCGGATAAACACAAACAGTTCATTAAGGGAAGGTGCTGCCCCCTCTCTTTGCCGCCACGCACAATCGAACGCACGCGTCTGAGCAGCGCTGAATAACTTAAAGTGTAAGATTAACAGAGGTAAAAATCCACGTTAATGTCTAATTGTTTCTAACCAGGTTTATCGTGGGTTACTATATTTCTGTGGGGTTGTCAAAAAGTAGATTTGACAGAATAATCACCCATAATAACCTCTATGTCCCCTCCTCTCTCCTTGCAGGCCTGCTTTATTCAGGGTGCATCTGGTCAGCCAGCAGGCTCAGAGGCAGGGCCAGGTGGCTGCGAAAGAGGGAGAGAAGGAGGGGGTGGAACGATAGAGAAACGAGGAAGGCTTTCGCATCCGAAGCGGTATACTGTAACCCACATAAGGTGAGACACAACTGACGCCGCCTGTGGACAAATTCTACGAGCAGCATTCACAGAGAAAAAGCCAGGTGTGATGACACAGGTGGCTGATGACTGAGCATGCTCACTGGAGCCCTCTGCCATTTTCTCCATCACAGGCTAAAGACTCTTTTCAGTCAAGTTACACCACGATGGCAACCCAAGTCTAAGCTGAATACAGGAAGTACAGAGTCTGCACGACAACAGCAATTAAAAAGTCTATTTCTTATTTAATATCTCAAGATGATAAGCAATATTATGTTGAAAGACTACCAAATGAATTGTCCGACAGTTTTTCCTTAAGTACCACAATTCTGCATCACCAGCTGTCACATTTGTGTTAGTAGTTTCAAAGCATCTTACTTGAAATAAAGCTAATAATCCATATATCAACAACACTAAGTCTGTAAATATTTTTATTTTCATGATCCACTGATGAAAATAAACCGCTCTCTAATTATTATTCAGTCTAAACACTGTCAAAAACGAGAGCGGTAATTCATATCTTCTACACATCCATATTCACCTGTGCAATAACACCTCACCACTGCACATCTAACTGGGTGAGGCTGTGTATATAAATACTGTTTCTTTTGTTTTTCTATTATTATTATTATTTACTATATATTGTACATACTGTTTTTTTTGTGTCTTTGTGTGTTTTTTTGTTTCCCCACTGTGGGATCAATAAAAGATCTTATCTTATCTTATCTTATCTTAACTAAGAACGACCATTGTACGAAGAACAGCAAGACGACAGGCACTTATAAAACAATGAAAGAAATAATTGATTTCCAAATTCACGTTGAAAGACTATTTGCGTAATCAGCTAATACATTTAAGCTGCATTCAGCCCCCTCATTCATCTGAATGGAGTCAGTCCCTTGAACCATTATCTGGTATTGCGATGAAACACAGGCTTGCTGTTAAACAGTGCAGAGGGCTACACTGGTGGGGGCGTGTTGCTTAAGGTAACGGTGAGACAATGAAATCAAATCTGAGGAGCCTAGTTGGAGCAACAGATTTTGCGTTTGGAGGTTTAGCCAATGCCGAAACACTGCACAGCTCAGGCTGACGTCAACCCTCTCATTCATTTCAATGGAGCCTGTTTGTCAGTGCAGCGGGGGAGTCAAGGCAGAGCAACACCATCGGACAATGTATTCTGGTAGAATACTCTGGAATATGTATGTATTAATATAATATGAATTTCTACTGTTCATGACAAAAGATAAACATGTTGTCTCCCTGATAACTTCCCAGAGTTGTAAAATCCTGTCTGTGAGTATAACAGTCTGTCGTGAAGTGTTTTTTTCTTTTTGCATCTGATGAATCTTTTAACGCATAAACTGTTGATCTGTTATCAGTTTGTGTTTCAATGTCCCACCGTTATCTGAAGCGAGACCCCCGCACCAATGTAGCCGGATGTATTGTTTTACTGCAGGGCTGCTTTTGGTTTAAATGTCCACCCACCCTTGAGGAAAATGCAAAAAGCTGGTTGCCACTTTATAAAATATCAATAAATAAAAGATTGAATTTACTGGTAATGCACACAAACAGACATTTCTTTTCCCATGTGTGATCATCACAAAGACACTTACGGCTACTTTTACGTGTTCAAAAGTTTCTCACAGGGCTTTGAAGAAAATTGGTGGTCGGCCCTGCAAAAGGGTCCCAAACTGTAGTCATCTTTGTAATGGAAAGTCAGCAAGCTATATATGTACGCACACTGTATAGCTTCCTTTTGCTGTAGCTGCACAAGCCTCATGCAGCTGTTTGCCATTGTGTGTGTGTGTGTGTGTGTGTGTGTAGAGATAAAGAGCGGCCAAGCAAGAGAGTATGCAGCATCTGTTTCTGTTCACACGCTCCCTCGCCAAACTTCCACTTTTAGAAAAAGTAAACAGCGTTTTTTTTTTTCAGAGAGGACAGAAAAAAAAATGAGAGGAGGAGGAGAAGGAGGAAAAAAGGGAAAAGGGGATTTCAAGACTTGGTGATTGGGTAAACATGATAGGAATCACTACAGTCAGTACATGAGCTTTCTACATGTGTTCATTTAAAACCACAGAGAATTTGAAAATATGAAATAGTGGCTTGTTGTGTTACGTGTACGCGCCTCTGTTGACAGTGCTTTTGTCATTTGGGTAACTTAAGCTTAAGTTTTTTTCATACAAGTAAGTAAGAAGCACAGTGCACAGTTAAATTATATTTTGTGCACCACGAAAACTAATATGTAACTGGCCACAAACTCTCATTCATTCACCATTAACCCGGCCTTTGCACTCCTGAATCACTGGATGCACATGTGGCTCTAGTGAAAACAGTGTTTTCTAAAGTTACCATTACCATGACAATGGTTGCCGATGCAGCCTGCTCATGCATGAATAGCATACAGGAGAGGCGCATGTGCTGAGAACGGGAGGCTGCATCTGTAAAGGGGGACTGATGGCTAACCTCTATTTTAAAGCTAATTAACTCACACTGGCAGTGGTGATAAAGAATAACAGAAACTGATGCAGCAGAGGAAAGTAAATTAGCATAATGATAGACAATACATGCTACATGCTAAGTTTCCAGTATAGGATGTGTGTATATCGGACTGGGTGAAATAATGCAATTCCAGATGACTGTATAGCTGCAGATTTTCCTCTCTCGCTGAAACGCATCACCGTCATCCTGATCTTGTGTTGACGTCCCAATGCATGCTTAACATTCAGCAGTATTCTAGTGTTGCTAACGTCAAGAGGTAAAATGGGAAATGTGAGTAATTCTGTGATGAAACAAGGTCTTTTGGGCAGCAGGCCACATCAGCGCCACTAGGTGTTCAGGAAAACAGAAACTCGGCCTCCAGCACACACACTGTGCAACTGAAGTCACATTCATTTTCATGAGGCAATACAACTCACACATGGTGAGAGCATTTTGTTTTCAGCACTCAGTAAGGAGTTTGAGAGGGTAATCTGGGTGATGGGATTTCACTTGGAGAGCTGCTGCCAAATCAGTGTGAAATGATGACAGAGATTTTTATGAATTGAAAAACAAAACTGTGTAGCAGCTTTGTATTATTTTCCCAGATGCAGCTTCCTACAGTCCGGAGCTTTCCCACTTCACACTGTGTTCAGTCCGTCTTTGTGAGACTTTACGCGCATGTGGCGCATGTGCCTGTGATGCAAACGCGGCCTCATCAGTTTTCGAGCATGTCTGTCGTCATAGAGTGCAGAAAGCGAGCCAGAACAATCTCAGACTTTGCTGGCCACCAGATCTCTCTATAGGGCCCTGACACGCCAGGCTCCAGGAACTAGCGCAAATACAGGCAAGCTGGCCCTTCAAAAAAAAAAACAGACAGCAAAAACAAACCAGCGAGGTTTTTTCAAATCTCTGTGAAACTGTTTAAACAGTGGCGTGATTAAAAGTTGAAACTGGCACTGAAATGTTGCCATGGATGGCCCTTGGCACTGTCAGCCCATGAGAAGTGGTTTAATTGCTGATTTCTTAGACTGAAACAACTAATTAGATAAATAGATCAGCAAATGGGCAGAACAGTTGCCAGTAAGAGACGACAGTACCGGACACAGAAAAAAAAAAATCTCTTCCAACACCTGCAAATGCTCAACAATAGCCAAAGAACATTGGTTCAGTGTGTCACAGCACCTAAAATCGCTGCATCCCTCTCTCTTTCTGGCAATCAGATAAAGACGTCTCTTTTCGTTAATTATTCATGTTGTTGCTATTTTCCCCCCACCAAGCCACTTTCTCTCTAACCGTCTTACCAGCACGGCTCCCCTCCTTCTCCTTCCCCATCTCTCCCTCCCTCTCCTTGCTGTTCAGACTCCTGATTTTTCGCTAATCTGATGCAGCCAAAGATTTCCCTGTCTGATCTCGCATGGCCACATTTTCCATTACATCTTCTGCAGCACATTTATCTAATAGGGACACGTCATTTTCCAGGTCCATGTCTGTCTGGAGCACAGTTTACTGTAAAAAAAAAGAAAAGCACACACACACACACATTTAAAGATCAAGTAAGATGCTTCTCGGTAGTAATCAAGGCGAGAGTGAGGGCCATTTTCACTCTGTCTGCAGGCTCTGATAAATGATAGGAGTCGAATCAAAAAACAGATTTTCCTGTACTAGACAGTGAAATTTACAGATATTGGATGATTGTGAGGGAAGGGATGATGTTCCCAGAATATAACCCTCCCACCCCCACACACACTTTTGCTCCTAGTTCAATGTCAAATACCAATAACAAATAGCAAAATTAAATTCAAACCTATCTTTCTTCTGCCACTTTTAATCTGGATGGCATCTTTCTTTGAGATCTAACAAATGTGTCAAGTTGATTTTCTTCCTGATAAAGTATTTGCAAAACCATTTATTTAAGTGTTTTAAATCCAGTATTGTCCAGTATTGTGCGATCTTCTCCTCTATACACTTGCTGGTGCATTTCTGCATATCTTGGCGTATTACCACCACCTGTTGATCAGTGTGACACCATCGGTAAAACTGTGATTTGCATTACCTGCGCAAGTAGGACACACGTGCCTCCTCATGCAGGAACACGAGACAAACAGCACCCACTGATCAAAAAAAAAAAAGAAAGAAAAAAGCCCTGCAGCACTGCTAGAGGTTCAAAACTCCTCAGTGAATCCTTTAAATGGCACTTTGGCAAACCACAAAATGCTTCTGGTGAGCAGTGTGGCTGCATGGATAAACCATTTCACAAACATGCCCGACATAGGCTTAAGAGTTTTTCGGGCGATGCTTCTAATTCTGTGCCTCTTTCTGCTATCACTTAGTGTGTGGTTGAGGATAGCCAATCACAGGTGTTTTGTTGAGACATCTGTTTCGGTCTTCAGATGCCTGGACAAATGTAAAAAGTCTGATCTGCCTTGGTAAGGAAGTCATCATAGACGCGCCAGCTCTTTTTTTATTTTTCTCTGGCGAGCTCAGTGAAGCGTAATCACCATGGGCAGCCACCGAAATCATGCAAAACTCCCGTGTATATGTGTGTACAACAATGGGTCAGTTACTGGAAATAAATGAGTCAATACATAAAAAAATCATTTTTTTTCCATTTTCATTTGTTTTCTTCCCGTATATTTCTCATGGAGCTTATTTGAAAACTCTTTTTGTCATGTGCAGTTATGATACCAGCTGACGTTCGGGCGGTTGGTTCTGAGGACGGCGACGTTGGTGCGGACTGAGTGGATGGAGGCTCTATGTGCCAGTGACTGATGTCTCATTTGCTGAGTCAGTCTTTCGAACGTTTTCCAAACCTCCATTGTTCAATTGGCCAGCAGTTGTCTTCTTCTCATCCTTTTCCTGATGCAACGCCACATTTCTTCGCGCGTCACCGCCACCAACTGTACCGACTACACTCTCACGCCGGAAGAGCACGAGACACGAACAAAATAGGTTCATCGAAACATCGCCGCCAGTAGTCAAAAAGTGAAAAGTTCACTTTTCTGGGTGATTTTGACAAGATGTTTATTTATTTATTTTTTTTAAATCATTGTTTGCTTTGGTCTGATGAACGATAATAGATAAAATGGTAAAAGTTTGAAATTGTCTTCATTAGTTTTGACACGGCCTCAGTTCAAACCCCTACTGATTCCCTCAAGTCTCATTCATAGCTCATCTCAAAGACATTAACAACAAATGGGTGGCTGGTTGGTGGGGTCCCCCGGTGCTCTGACACAAAACGACCACTGACTGGTACTTCACCCCCCTCCTGACATCTCACTAGCCCAAACACGCCTCTCCCCTCCCCTCTTTCCACACAGTTCACTAACCCACCCCCCCACCCCATCCTTCCATCCCATGACTATTGTGCCCTCCTTTTCAGGCATCCTCATATCACTCAAAACAAATGGGTCCCGTATTTTCCCCTCTCTACTCCTCCTCCTCCCCCACCTCCCCTCCTTTCTCTTATTTCTCTCTCTCTCTCTCTCTCTCTCCTTCACTCGGTGCCGATGAAAGGCAGGCATTGAGCCGGCAGTGGCATTCCAAAACCTCAGGCCTCGGCTCCAGTGTGTCTGGCTATTCAACACTGCTGGGAGCCATTAGTTTAAGTAAGGTCTGACCCGCCTACTCACCCACGGAAAACCCTCAGATCTCTCATTACACTCGGCGCACAGAGGGGAGACACTCGGCTGCTCTTCGGGTGCAACGAGTGTGCGTCTGTGTGCGCAAAGACAAGACAGACAAATAGAGATGAGTAAATATAAGAAGTGCGGGTGGGTGGGAGGGAGAGGGAGAAGTGCACGCATGAGTGTGTGTTTATGAGCGAGAGGGAAAGTGAGCGAGAGAGTGTTTCCGCGCGCTGGTATGAGCGAGGCCGAGCGAGAGAGCGGCGGCATGTGTGCTCAAAATTTATGAGCGGTGGGTCTCACGCTCACTTGGCCGCATCTTCCCGAAGTTTCCACGCAGGGAGGCCAAGTTCGGAGCTAGACGCCAAACTCTTCTCACCAATAACTCCCCTTAAACGATATTCAACAACCAAGGCGCTTTTTCGAAAGCATCCCCAGCCCGCTCTCTCGTTTAACTTGTGCAGCAGATACGGCGGCGGGGATATCCATCTATGGCGCTCGCAGGCAAATCCTCGAATGCCGCAATTTCACTAATTAGAAAATGATATAGCGGATCGGGACCCGCTCCGAGTTGCCAGCCTCACCCAATTGTCGGCACATAAACATGAACAGTTCTCATAAACAACTCCGCCTCTGGGAGAGGTTGTGTGTCAAAGGGGCGCATGCTCGGACAAGGCCACACACAGGCGCAACACATACAGTGGGTAACAAGGCACTGGACGCTCTTCTCAATATGACAAGCTTTATTTTATCACTGTGTATTGTTCACAGCTGGACAGTAAAAGATCTAGGACTTTCCAAAATGTTTTTAAAGGGAACTAACAATGCTCTAAAACTTAAATTCATCAGTTACATCATTTATAGGTTTATAGGTTATAGTTTGCCTACATTAGGTCACCTAATGTAGGCAAACTATTATAGTCTTGTTTCCACTGCCACTATCCACACTAATACATCACATACATTTTGCCCCAGCATTTAGATATGGAAGAACTACATGATAAAAAAAAGCTTGACTGAATAATTATAATGATAAACAAATGTTTTTGAGCGTAAAAATGACCATTCCCTCGCCAATCTAAACTGAACATTTCTCATAATTTTATCCAAAAAAGGACAAAATGTGAATTATTAGTCTGTGTTACAGCTGAGACACATCACTTGGTTGTCCTATTAATTCATGTGAGAAATAAATGAAGCGTTAGAGGAAAGGAGCCACAGAAAATAACAGAATGCAGGAACATGGGTATCTCTTTCATTTTTCAGCGTTATCACCATAAATGGACTTAAGTGCTGTGTGAAGGCTCTTAACAACTCACACTCTTGCCAAAGCCATCACACTGAGCTGCTTCAAATTAATGCACATCACCATAGGGTTAAGACAGAGAAAGCTGCAGGCAATGACAGCACCACCTATGGTTTAAAGTTACTTTATACTATGTATTATTGCCTGATGTGTGCGAGTGTGTGGTGAAGCTTCTTGCTACCATATAAACCTCCCATCTCTCTCTCTCTCCTTCTCTCTCTCCCTGAGGCTGTAGCAGCAGCTGTGTTGTTCTCTTCCCTGGCGATGGCCACACCTGTGATCTGCAGGTGGTTCATCTGGCAGCAGAGCCGGGAACACCTGGCCAGGCAGAGATAGAGCCTCCAGGCTTTACTCTCGGCGTGTGTTCGTGTGTGCGTGTAATAGTTTGGGGGATTTCTGAAGGGCTCAATTAAAGTTGAGGGGAGATAACGGCGTACACATACACACACACACACACTCAGAGGCATGTGTTGGCATCTCCCAAGGTTAAGCCTCGGGGATGTTTGGGCTTGTCAGTGTTGCAATACAATCCTCAATGTGTGTGTGTGTGTGAGTAATGGAGAGGGGGGTGTATTTACAGTTTTAATTGTTCTGGTTCTTTTTCATTTCAAAACATAACCAAGCAAACTAAACCTCCTCCTGCCGTCCTTGTTGTTCCTGCTTAGTTTTCCGGGCCCAATGGTGCAAATATCTCCAGACAGAACAACAGGCGACCGAGGCGGCACCTGCTTTGTTGCTGCTCTGCAGACCCCCCCATACCCCTCCGCTTCCCCACCCCCTCCACCACGGGTATGACTTCTCGCTACAGTACTGCACTAGGACAAACAAGCAAAGACAACAAGCAGAGACACCAGCTGAGGACAAGACACATAAACAACAGCACCCGGAACACATTCCACCCTTGGAGCAAGAGCAGACAGACAGAGTGCAGCTCAAGTTTATGTGTGTCGAAAGAGAGCAGGTCCTGTTCTCTGACGGCACAAGGCCCAGCAGGAGTGAAACCAGAGAAGGGACAGATGAGGTGAACTTGACAATAGTCATAAATCTCATGACTGAAACGTGGGGAGAAGAGCTCGGGAGCGATGTTGGCTGAGGCTAAGATCCTCTGTCACATTTGTTGTGTGTATGCGTGTCTGATAAAGCGAGACCAGGCCAAGGCCATTATCTGTCAGGAAGTGAAGCATTATCTCTGTCAAAAACTTTGCTGGAGATGCGTGTTGTGTATGCTTTACATGAGCACTACATGTCTTTCCACTGATAGAAAACATAAAACATATCCAGTCCTTCAACATGCAGAAGTATTACCGACAGAAGAGGAGGTGAGTGACGTTTTATGAAACTAGTGGAAAATGACAAATGGAAAGATGAACAAAAGAAAGGTTTAAAAATGTGTGATATTTCCTATATCTCGTCAAACCACAAACCGAGTCTTGAGCCTTCAATAAGAGCTCGGCACAGTTGGATGTCGGCTTTTCTTTTTTTGGGCGATGGCGGGCCAGCTGCGATCGGACTCTCTGCGTGGCGGCCAAGATGGGCGAGCGGGGACGGAGAGAGGGAAAGAGGGAAGAGGAGGAAACAAAGAGGGATGGATGGAGGGAGGCCGGACGTCAGACAGAAACAGGAGGTGAGAACGAAGCTCTGGGGTAACCCTGGAAGGCGTGGAGAAAAGGGGGAACCAATGCGAACCCCTCTTTGTGTGAGCCAAGTGTGAAACGATGGGGGGGTGAAAGGCATGAGGAGTGGGAACAGAGAGGGGCATTAAAAAAGAATAATATGGTGATAAGTTCCTTTCACTTGATTTTTTTTTTTTTTGCTTCACCACCCTTTTGTTCCCAGCCAATGTCCCTCCACTTAAAGTAAAGGACCGAATAAATGCCTGCACACAATCCTTAGACCTGCATGCCGCCATCCTGATAAAGGATACATGATTTTTTTTTTCCATCCATGATAATTTAAATGAAACACACAGAAGAACACACAAAAGAGGCTTTAATCCCTCTCGGTTGAACGTCTCAAAAGCCATATGACAAATATGCAAAACCGCTCTCGAACCCTGCGAGCCGCCTTTTTGGAATAGTCAAATGTGTCAGGGCGATGTTTACGCTCCCCGGTGACACCTGAATACAGAGGTCACGGCGGTGGCTGGCAGTGTAACAAAATGACAGTGTTAACAACGCTCAGGAGCCGGGCCGAGCCGAAAGCTGCAATCAGGAGTAAAAAAAAATGTTTAAAAAAAGCACAGAGCTGGGTTTATCTTTCAGAGGCGCAGAAGTAATGTTTTGTCAGGGGGTGGGCGAGCGCGGACACTCTAATAGCCCTCGTCTCCTGTACGGCTGGTATTCCTGAGGACTGTTATTGGCGGGTGATCCTCGGTGCAGGATCACATCTGGATCCTATCCTACCAGCCGCTCCGTGCAGTGCCGCACAGCAACAAGAAACAGCTGTGCAAAACTGGCTTCAATTAGCCTCACATTCTCCCTGACAGTTAATCCCTTTCTACTCTCCTTCTCTCACTGTTTTCTTCCCCCCCTCCTTTAACTGTTTGGTCACTTCTCTTCGTCTCTTTTTCTTTTTTTTTAAAGTTTTGCTTCAGGTTGCCACACTGTCTGAGGCAATAGACAGGGGAGCGCAGTGTGCCGAATTGGAAACAGACAGTGGGACTGAAAGCTCAGAGGTCTCACGAAACATGAAACATGACAAATCCTGTCGGTTTGAAAAGACTGGCGATGCTGGTTGCAGCGGTTTGGGATTCAGCACAGGGAAACTTGATAATAAGATGCAGAGATGATATATTTTTATTTCCTGTCACTGGGTAGTAAACACTTCACAACAATTAGGATTCATTTAAATCTCGGGCTCCAGTTTGAACAGCATGTGATCCTGAACAGTAGATATGTGACACATGCAATTAAACTCTGTTGAAACTGTCATTTGGTCACGTATTATTACTCAAACAGAAGATGCCAGATGCTGTGTTGTGGTTCTTACAAGTGGAAAACTGGGCAACAAAGTGACCCCGTAAATTTTGCATTTAAACACCCCCCCATCCCCCACTAAAACCACACTTAGCAAACACTTAAGTGTGATCCAGCAGCGGAGCGCACTGAATAAAATGCTGTCGCTCATGAGTCATTAATCAACCTCAGCTCAGCTCGAACCAGTGCACCATCTTGACTCAGCTAAACTGCGCCGGGGAATCCAGCTCAGATTGGTCCTGTGATAGGAAATGGGAGCCAGATTTGAGGTATGGGAGCCGATCTGATGGGCCTGATGAGCAAATCTGGAAGGTTCTGCAGTCATTGTAGCCCTGGGGCCTGAGTAAAACACTAACAGGTGGTAGTGCTGGTGGAAAAGACCCACGCAGAGACCAGAGGGAGTGAGAAGGATACTGGGCTCACAGCCTGACACACACAAACACACACCCAAGCACACGCATATTACGAAAACACAGCCAACCTCATGCATGACGCATAGCAACGCGGAGAAACAAGCGTTTGCAGCTGATAAAAACGTGCAGTTCGATGCATTTGGACGCAGTCTCTGCACCTTTCACGCACCTGAAGCTACACCTAACATGCATGCAAGCGCGCTCACGGGCGCTTTTACACACATGCGTGCGTACAAATGGCCCACAAAAGACAAAAAAAAAAATGTTGCAGGGGTGACTCAGAAGATCTGCAGGCGCTCCACCTCTCCCTACCTCCAGCACAGGCAAATTCTCCCACATGGCAAAACATAAAGAGCCCACGTCTGGCAACGCTAACAGCCCACTCAAGCCAAAACCAATTAGGTCTCTAATGCAAACCTGCAGGGCCCCTTTGTCGTTTATTTCCCCTTTTAATGTCAGAGGATTGGAATCTGACTCCATAACCCACCCCAAAGAAAAGAAGGGAAAAGGCAAAAGGGAAAATTATCGGGGGCTTCCAAATTATCCACATGTTTTCGCGTAGGGCTAATTGAATCAAGGCAGAATGGAAATGATTGACTAGTGTGAGCAATGTTTAGCCTGCATGCTCTTTAACACATTTTCTTCCAGTGTACACACAGCATCCCCCCTTCCCAGAGGGCTATTTAGCTTTCTGCATAACATCAAATTACCAGAGCTAAACAACAATTACGGTGAGACAGAAGAATACAGATATTCTCTCTTTTTCGTGGGGGTCAGAGTTGGAACAAAAATTTCCAAAAAAACATGTGATTTATTTTCAAAACCCAGAATTCACCATGTTTTGAGCCTTATATTACAGTACACCCTCTACTGCTCCCTGGTGGCCACTGTAGCGTCATCATTATCGCCATCAGCATCACTTTCAGCCTTACAGTCATGTCTTTGTCATGCGATTATTTGTTTCTGGTGTGGTGAAAAGGAGGACCGTTCGGAGTCCTCGGGGGAGCCGCTGTGACACATGGGGGCCCACAGTCGTGCCCTCGGGCCCGGCTGACCCCACTTACTGTATCGCAGGGCTGTACTATTGACCCCTGGTGTAAAGCAGGCAGAAACCGCAGGCAAAAAAGAAAAAGGGGAGGAAAAAACTCCTCCTGGCATCAAGCAGCAGCTCCAGCCTGGTTTCACCGCCTGGTGTTTTTGTCTTAAAAAGCTGTAAACTCCAGATGGTGGAAAGAGAGCGAGAGAGAGAGAGAGAGAGAGAGAGAAAACCTTGCCTGGTGGATTAAGGGCTCCAAATCCTCCACTGAAAAGACACATAGACCGAAAGCTGCTATTCAATCAAATGGGAGCATAATAGCTGTCTTGTGGGGGCTATATAAGGCATAATGCATCCAATGGAGTATATGTTATGCATAGTTTATTCTCACTCTTTAATGGGCCTTAATGAGCGTAAGATCTCAGCGGACAAAAGGGGAGCCTGAGGTTTTGTTTGGTCATTATAATGATTTGATGGGATCTGAAGTAACACATTCAAAAGGTTCTCCTCTGAAGACGGAGCCCCGGCTCTGGGAGGAGAATCTGCAAATAATGGGGAGGAGAAGTTTTTTTTTTCTTTTTTTTTTTTTTGTCTGTCTACATTATGAAGCCCATATAAAGCCTAGTGCTGCTATATTTTCATTAGGGGTCAGGGGGCAAAGGCACCCCCCCCAACCCCTCCCCACCATTTAGCTTCTTCTCCTTAATTATGTAAAACACAGTCCTGAGATCATGGACATGTCCTGACTCAGCACGGTGTGTCACAGTTGTGCAGGTGGAGGTGATACCTGTGGATGAGTGATGTCAAAGTGATATAACACATCAAGTCTCTACTTACAGTTTAAAGCACTCGGCATTCCGACCATGCTCCTCGTGTTTGTTTGGAGTTTTCTTCCTCTTGACAGAATGACGATCGGTCCCTCAGTTTCTCCTCAGCAGGGATTCAATTTTTTTTCTGTTTTTTTTTTTTTAGAGTAAACGGAATTAAACGCAAGCCGCAGGGGACGATCGATCCACCAGGTATCTGCTCCTCCTCAGGTATCTGCTCCTCCTCAGGTATCCTCTCCGCCTCTCCGCAGCGCAGCAGTCCCTCCGTGTGGGCGGTGCTTATTTGGAGGGCGTTTAAACCGGAGAGCCGGGCGACGCTCGGCTGCAGCGGGGAAAACAGCGATGATCAACAGCGAAGAGGACACCGGAGCTCAGCGCGCATAATCCTCACAGCAGACACGCTCCCACGGCCCCGAGCAAAGTCGTTTATAACCTCGACTGGTGGGTGTATCGATTTTGTTTTTCACAGCCCGGACATGTGGCCCGGGATGCCTCCACAAATTGTCACTGACACAAGCACGGATGGGGAGAGGCTGATGAGAGGGGAAAAAAAGAAAGAAAAAAAAAGTGATGGATTGGACTTTAATAATAATATTTTGCCCCAAGGAGGAAATTGGTGTTAGAGATGTAAAATGTTAAGAGAGTACCCAGGCTTAAGGTTAAAATAAATAAATAGATAAAACAAAAGTTGAATATCATCTGTCATGTGTTGAGCTCTATCAGCATCCAGATCTCTCCGAACACAGAAACCTACACAGTCCACCTGATCTGGACTCCGTCCAGAGCCCCACGTGTTATTCTTCTTTACAAGCATAATATTTGGATGTTGGCTGAGAGGGTCGTGAGCTATACCACCCCCAACACACACACACACACACACACACATCACATCCACCATCATCTTTCCACCCCCCCACAGCCACCCACATATGCCACACGCTCCTGTCCTCCCCCTCCTCCCCCTCCTCCCCCTTCCCACCATCCTCCATTCCTGCCAGGCTGCCACCTGCTCTCTGCAGCATGCTGCACAGCTGCTCTGCTACAATAACAAATTAAGGTCCACCGTGGCAGGCAGGAGTCATTACCTACAGCTCCTACAGCTATGGAGGAGCCAAGGAGCCGTCAGCTACTGCCTCTGTGTGTGTGTGTGCGCTTTTGTGTAATGGGAGGGGCCAAGGGCCACTAATTGTTCTGAAGTGGAGTGGAGGATCAGGGGGTGCCACAGTTTGGGGACACAGGAGGAAAGAGAGGCCACTTGTCTTGTCAGTGTCAGGGGCAAGTGACGTGTTGCTGACTGTGCTGTTTTCATTAACAGTGAAAGAGTACATGATATTTCCAACAACACACGATCAGATCTCTGCTCAGGAATGACTTTTTTCAATTGTTAGTGCATGAGAAATAAATCAGTCAAAAAGAAGATGTGGACTATTCAAAGCATTTTTTACTTTCATATAAACTTTTACTACCTTTTCAAATTCAAACATTATTATCTTATTGATAAATTCTTTTGTTACAGGTTTGTTTGTTCCTTTGTCAATGCTGCTTTCTTATCGGTGTCATTAAAGTAACACAGTGATGCAGCTATCACAGCTCAGTGTGTGGAGTCACCTACATGTCTGCATTAGAAAGCCTCAATAAATTGATCCATTTCTGTAGCTTTAAATGAAGTGAAAGCATGAAATTTAAATGTAAATCATGATAAACTACATCAAAAAGGTACAATCCACAGGGGAGGTGTGGGAATCAAAGTTTAAAAGAGTTTATTAAGCACTGATAGAAGGAAATGTAGAAGTAATGTAGAAGAATGGTTAGATAGAGTTTGCTTTGGAGAAACTCAAAATTATCTAATGACACACTCTTGGCCTCCCCTCGTAATGAAAAGGAGAGGCTCTAGTTACAACCAACCATCAACCACCCACATAGTCTCCAGCAGGTGCACACAGTAAAAGGAAGAACACGAGACACAACAAAGTGAAGAAGACTGTGTTACTGTGATACTTTAAATCAACTGTAGTGATGGCTTATTCTTCTTCATAAAATTACAGGAAAGCTCACTCCATCTCAGTCAGGACACTTTACACAGTCAAGGAGTTTAAGCATTTATTGCATCGGTAGCATGCATTATATTTTGTAGTTGTGGCTCTGCTTGTGCCAAATCTGTACAAGAACGTCAATGAGTTCACAAACCTTCCTCCAGAGTTTAAGATACAAAACAGTAAAATAAACACAACATAAACTGAATGTAAAAAACAAGCTGAAGTCACATATTTAATGCACGAGGCAGCTGTAGAAGTGGAAGGAATAAAGGCACTAGGAAGCTCGCAGAAAAGAATCAAAAGTGGTGTCTGCAGAAATAATAAAAACCAAACCTATTCACATAGTTGACCTGAATGTTTGAGTCACATCTTGGCTGTATATGGTATATGTGACTTTTAAATTATTTATCTGCGTACATGAACAACCACAAGTCTCCACTGCAGACACATTTCTCATTTTACCAACCAATTTCTGTTTCACAGAATGATGTTTTATTAGTTCAGCATGTGAATCCATCAACCGGTGTAATCTAAATCTACATGTGTAGCATGTATTGAGTGAATTGCTCCTACAAAGAATCCATCCAGACTAAAGCTTTGATTGTGACAATAATGTCCCATCTAACTCATCTGGTCAACCAGCTCAGTGACAGGTTAACAAAGAGATGACTAGTCAGTTAGCAGGAGGCTGAAGTCAAAGAAGTAACAGGCTCAGACGGTGGTGGGATTTGCCGTGGCCATTATGGTCCCTCTGTGTGACAGCTGGCCATTGCCCCCCCTTGATCGCCTTTCAGCGTCTTTGTCACAGCCCCTTTACTCGCACCAGCAGGACTGTTACACAGCAAATCAGCTGACCTGACCTACTGGCTGAATGAGTGACTGTCTGAACGTAAAACCTACTGAGCCGTAGCAAAGTTTTTACAAGATGTAACTGTCTCCGATTAGCCACAAGAATTTTTATGATGTAAACTGATGTGCAGGCATTTTTAATAAAAAAACAGTTCCTGCAGGTCACTGACCGTGTGTGACAGTATACTTCTTTATATAGACAAATTAAATCAGCTATAAACAGTATTTTTTATATTTCGGTTCATTGTTTTAGTTTTTCCAGCCCATACCTGTAATTTTTTTGGTTCACTCTCACAGCTCTCATAATGACAGAGAGGGCCACCGTTTTCAGCAAAAGCTCCAAAAACCCACTTAAAGCTACATGTATCAACAGACAGACAATGGCAGCGACGAGTAGCTGGTGGTGAACATAGCGGAGGAGCATTTAGCAGCTAAAGAGGCGGATATTCCCCTCAGGAGTTAGTGAGAACTACAAACAGAGCCTAAAAAACAAATATTGGACTTATATCCATCAGTTGGCCGGAAACAGAACTCCAAATGAATGTTACTATTGCTCATTATCTGCTGAATGTGTTTGCCACATCAATTTAGGAAGAAATAATATATATGTGTTATTCATATTCTTCAAGTGACGATAAAACACAGTTATTGTGGCTTTAAATGAACAGATTTAGACATGGGGGCATCTATATCATTAGCTGTGGAGAACCTGACATCTTTCTCCCATCTTGACCCCACTCATGCACCCCTCGGCCTCATGAGGAACAGGCTGCCCCCCCCCCCCACCCTCTGCTCAGTCTGCTGAGTTAAGTAATCGCTGCCTTCAACTGAGCTGACGGTGCCAACAGTGCCGCAAAAAGATGCCATGAAAATGTGAGCCCACACATTTACCCTGCGCAACCCCGCTCACTTACCCTCCCCACTGTACAGCAGCCGACCTGAGTGATTCGTAACCCCCGCGAGGGAATGTTTTCTCCACTCCTCTGCTCTTTCGTTTCACTGTACTGAGTCAAGAGCGGGGCAAGTCATTAGCTGGGACTATTTACCCTACTTTCTCAGCGGCCGTGCCATCTGCGTGAGCTCCGTAGGTTGCATAAGGCCTGGCAGATATGACACCTCCACAAAACCTGTTCCCTTTTATCCATTGTTTCAGTCTGCTCCTTCCAATATTATCTTTTCTTCGCTCCCCTGCGCCTTCCCTCTTATTCCCTCTGTTTGGCTTTTCACGATTTCACTCTCTTCACCAATTATCCTCCGAGTGGTTTATTTCTCCTCACCTATCTCCCTCATCCTCCATTACCACTCTCCTCTCCTCTCCTCCCCTCTCCTCCAGTTTCCTCCTCCTCCTCCCCCTCCTCGTGTCATCCCCAGCAGCTGACAGACCAGACCCTGCCTGGTTGTGACACTTCACCCACGCCGACCCACGCCGACCTGAGCCAGATCACTAGTCCATGTGGGAGCCAGAGCCAGGGCCAAGGCCAGGGTTTCTGCTAGAAGGGTGGTGGGGCGGTGAGAGGGGGGGGGCAGCAAGATGGCCCTAGTCACCATAATCATTCATTGCCTGCTGGTCCTTCTGTCCTTGGCCTCCTCCTCCCACCCCTCTTTGCTTTTTTGTCCTCCTCATGTCAGGGCCATGCGGCACGCGTATCAGCTGAGCCCAGGATGGTCGGAGTCAACGGGGTCAGGTGGCAGACGCCTGGTTAAATTCTCCAGAGGCTGCAGAGTGCTCGTGACACCAAAGTGCACAGACTAGAGACAAACATGCGCACATCCTCACAGAATTTGGACCGTGTGCGCCGTCGAAAGAGCCGGATATTGCTGGCGAGGTGCAGATAGTCAGGAGTTTTGATAAGGGTGACGGGGCTTCGGGTCTGTCAGTTAGATACAGATAGTTCAGGCATCGAGAAGGAGGAGGGGAAGATTATAAACACATGACCAGATGGAGGGAGAGATAGCCCTATTATGTAGATCCTTCCATCCGTCAGCCCTGTCTCCTCTGGATCCCTCATGCATATATACCTTTACATTATTCAGTAGGTTATAATGAGAGTAACTGAACGTGGAGGGGGTTAAAAACAACATGGTTGCTGGGAGGTTTAGATGGCAGAAGGTGGGCCACAGGTGTACAAGCCCGAGTCTTATTCTTCTGTTTGACCTCTCATTATCACCCCCAAGTTCTCGTTCATTATAATCCCATGTCCTCGGGTGTTTGGGGAGCGGCGTGGTGTGTCTGTCTGCCGCAGTCTGTTCACGGCACAGTCTGTCATTCATATTTTGAGAATAAATTATTCCATATTTTTTAATCTATTATTGTCTACTCATCTGTTTGTCTCCTTCGCGGCCTGTCCATCTGTGTCTATCTCTTCCGCCGCCCTCTGCTCATTTTGACCACATTTCCGGTGACTTTTCTAATGGCGTGGCAGGTGCTTATCAACGAACTGCTCATCACTCATCTGACAGTGTAGTTTGATTGAAATCTAACCCCCACTGTCATGTCTGCATATCTCTTAACTCCCCCTTAATCTTTTTATCTTCCTCAGTTCATCTATCTATCTATCCATCTACCAGCCTGTCCTGGCCGGCCTGTAGATGAGAGGTCTGGTCTGTTGTTACAGAGGAACAGGTGGAGCAGGCTAACAGTCAGCGCAGGCTTGAATCACACACACACACGCAAGCTGCAGGGAGGCAGGCAGTCAGCCGCTCAGACACTGGCCCATATGGTAGACCTCTGGAGCTGTTGCCCTTTGCAGAGTAGGGGAGGGATGAATGGAGGGATGCAGAGATGGCTGGAGGATGGCGGGTGCAGGAGGAGGCAGAGGGAAGCGGGGGCATGGGGGTGTTGAAATTAATCAGCAGGCCACCCCAACTGTCCGCTGTCTTTGGGGAGTTAAGACATGCATATATGTAGCTGATTGAATCGGGGGAAGAGGGGACGGCAAGCGGGGGTTGTAGTGCGTTGTAGTTTCTGTGCATTAATGTTTGTGAATCTTGATATAAGTGGGGGTTTTTTTATTGTTGTTTTTTTAGGTATTTTACTTAATTTTATTTATTAAATTGAAATACATTCATTCTTTAACATTTTCAACTCTTGACAAGCTCTCTTGACAAATTTTATTACTAAAGATATTTTTCTAACCCCTGCTTTTCCTTTACATTATTCATCATCTGTACTCTGTTATGCTTTATCTATTATATTTTATCTATGATATTATTTATGATATATTATACTTAATTCTCTTAATACTCGTACTTGAGTTTAAGTATTAGTAACGCAATGTACTTAAAGTATCAACAGTACTTATTATGAGGAATTGTGTCTGTAATGATATTATATGATAATGTATTTTATATTGGATAATAACATGTAGGGATAAATGTGAGAGAAAAAGGAGAAAAAGTACAATATTTCCCTGAGCATGTGGAGTAGCAGCATAAAGTGGTAAAAGAAATGTTTTTTAAATCTCAAGTTAATTACTAGTACATCAAAATTGTACTTAAGTACACTACTTGATTAAATCTGTATAGTTACTTTCCAATACCAGGTTTTTCTTACTTACTACTTTTTTATATTATTGTTGAGTATTAGCCAATGGCAGATCATGCAGTAATAATGCTAATATAAATGCTTAGAAAATGATTGTTGTTTTGAATCCTTATCCAGCAGCACAACAAGCCATGCGGTTAAAGCCCTGCATTAGCTTCAGTGTAATTTGAGGAATTCTGTATCCATATTGGCTGAACAGTGTGAGGACATTAGGGGACAATGTGTATTAAGCGCTCCCCAGCGTTTATCCAGTGTGGATGTAAACACCTTCAAATAGCCTTAAAGCCAAAGGTCCACAGTTTAACCTCAGTTATTGTTTCATCTCAAGCCAAATGTGCTGGAATAGAGCCAAAACAACAGGAAATGTGTCACTGTCCAAATACTTGTGGAGGGCACAGTACATATGTTTCCATATGACAAACAAGTTTTCAGTGCTATACATGACAACATCAGCACCACACTACAAATGTGTTTTCCATGAGAGGACATCTATTCTTTTGTGTGAGTGAGATCCTTACAAATCCTGTTGTTCCATTCACTGACGCTTAAAAAAAAT